>SRLM01000138.1:141191-219749 GCA_015708895.1 Populus ilicifolia
CAAGGTCAAATGAAAAATCACAAGTCGTGACAGCAACAGGTCGGGTCACTTTACAATGAAGAATCAGTGCAGTATTTGATAACTTGGTGTGGAAGTGGTTTTTTAAAATTTATTTTTTATTTATTTTAAATTAATATATTTTTAATGTTTTTAAATTATTTTAATATATTAATATTACAAATATTTTTTAAAATAAAAAATTATTATTTAATATATTTTAAATTAAAAATATTTTTAAAAATAATCATCTCCAATTCTTAAAAACAGTTTTAAAATCATGTTTGGTATCTTAGATATTAATTATTTTTGGGTGGTAATGGATATTACTATTGTAAATAACATATTTTGAAGAATTTAGTTGATATTGTTTCCAAAAAAAAATATTAATTTTTTTTTCTTAGTTAAAATATGGGGAAGGGGAAAAAAAAGAATTTAGAAAGAAAATCAAAAAGTAATTTTTGTAGTATTTTTTGATTTTTTTTTGCATTAAAATCCTTACCTTCATTTTAAATTCTAAAGTAAATAAATTAAGATATAAAGTATTTTTTTTTATTTATGTGGGGTGTTTGGATCAGCTTTCGCGTACCACGACTAATCCCCATAGCCTACTGAATATCTTGCAAATCTAGTAGGTATGTAAAGTACTACGAGGATGACAAATATATATATCAAAACTCGAAACCGTAGAAAGAAAAAAACCCTGCTAAATTAAGCATCTTGGTACAGATACAAAGTAAATTATCATCAAGGTGGTGGTGTCTGTTTTCAAAGTATAATTTCGAAATTTTTATTTTTTTATTTTTGAAAAATATAAATTTTAAAAATAAAAAAAATATTATTTTAATATATTTTTAAAAGAAGAAAGATGGAATGCATTCGAGAGTACAGGATCAGGCTGTTCCTCGTGTAAAGAGTAAACGTCAACTCCAACTGATCATAAAAAGGGTAAAGGGATCATCAAAAATTTCAAACCTTGCGTGCGCGTACTGTCGTTGGTCCACCACCACTGACTTTCACCATAGGATTAATAATGATGAAAAAACTTGACTTCAAATCAGTCCCCAAACTTTTAGTTTCCAGCAAAGCAGTCCCTACCCTTACTTTTAGTCACATTTATTATCATATCAGGAGTCCATGATGTCGTCCTCCTCGTCGTCGTCGTCGTCATCTGCTGGCTTCAAGTTGGGCGGCAGCTTCGAGCTGGGGTTGTTACAGGTCCATAGCTATTAAGAGATAGACTAGGCTCATGTCCAAGTTTATATAAAGGTATTGAAGGTCAATTAAATTACAAGATGTGTGAGATTGTTTGAAAATATTTAAAAATCAAGTAATTTGAGAAACTTAAGAATTAATTTGATATATAAGTGAATTTATTATAAATGAAAATAATTTAAAGATGCTATTATATTATTCAAACAAATTTAGAGCACAATGGTTAATTGAATAAATTTAAAGAACATAAGGACTAATTGATAAAATAAAAAACGTAAGGATAGATTTAGGGTTTCTCCTTGAAAATATAATACTTTCCAAAGAGAACTTGAAATATAATATGTAACTGTATTATTACAAATGTGAATAAATAGATTATATTGTATTAATTTTTATTGGTTCCAGTGTTCGCAAGATTTTGAATATTAGTGTCTGATCTGTTAGTAACTATATAATTTGGGGACTGATCTATAGTTACCCTAAAAACAAAACCAATATATACATATATATATATATATAGAGAGAGAGAGACTTGTATAATTATTATTTCTTAACTAGATCAATTATTTTTTATTTTATTTTTATCTAGAGAAAGAACAACAGCTCAGTTATTTTCAAAACTCACTAAAAACAAGAAAATATTGTGAACTAACGAATATAAATAGAGAAAACCGAGACCATTTATGCTTTACACCGGTGCGAAGAAGGCTCCTCCTTTTCTCCTCGTTTTCCAAATCCGGGTAATCCGGAGTCCTCGTGTGTCTTTTGTTTAAATTTATTTACTTTTTTGCTTTCTGTCTCCAATTCATGGTCTCAATGTGTTGTCTGAATTTGATTACGTATGTAAAGACACAACAAAAAGCTTACAAATTCTCAACTTGGTATCTCTTGTTATATTTGTTGTGATTTTGATTTTGCGATTTGTCTTTGGGTTATTTGTTGGAAACCTGAAATGGGGTTTGCTTGTTTTTTTTCATTGTTGCTTGTGTTTGATTGGGTTGCTTTGATGGTTATTAAGCCAAACGGGAAGATTAGATTTTTTTGGGTTGATATTTGGATTGAATATCTATGTTTAATATGGAAAGCGGGTTTCGTTCCTTTTCATATTTTTATTTCGTCTCATGGTTCCTTTGAGGATAATAATATTAAAGGTAATTCCTGGCAGAAACTGATTTGAGTTTTGTTAAAAGGGATGGAGTAATTTTGAATTGGGTTTTATTTTTATTTGCTATTTCCGTCTCTTGTTGCGATTCCTTGCTCGCTGGTGTGGATAAAATGGGCACTTTGAGGCAGAATTCAGGTTTATACTTGATTGAGAATTAGAAATGAGGCTGATTTCTCACGCCCTTTTCTCTGGTCAATTTTTAATTGCTTTGATGGGTGCAAGTGTGGGTGGTCTTGCGAAACGATGATTATTATTATTATTTTCTCATTTTCACATATATTACTTAAAATGGAGATTCATTCACATTGATGATTGTGGAGGAATTGTTGTAGATGCATTCTATTTTGGGCAATCTATTGAGTTTTGCCCTTCCTTTTTCTTCTGGCAGCCAAATATGCCTTGTGGTTGGCAAGCCACTTCCTAGTAGCATAGTGGGGCAACAAGTTTGAAAGGTGTTCTATGTCTTATTTGTGCTTTTATATAATTTTTATTTTGTGACAAGAAAGGTCTCTTGCTTTCTCTAATCATGTGTGATTTTGAAGGGGCGGGGTGAAAATAAAATGATTTGTTAAGCTGAAATCAATCGTAACATCCTTCAATAGGACAGTCATGAATTCACACACACTGAATTTAGTTCATGGACAGTGGCCTCTGCATACAAAAGGCAACTGCAGATTCCCTGAAAACCCCAAATCCACCAAAATTCCTTCCAGTATGTTTACAGTTTAAAACTTATAACACAACAACTTCTTTCTATTAAAGTGTTATGTTTAGTTGCTGCACTGGATGTCAGTCGAATCTAGACAATTTGCATTTGGTATATTGTGCATAAGATATAGCTTCCCTATTAAGGAGTTTTTTTTTTTACAGGCCAATGGAGTGTGAATCCTTTTGAGAGGCGATAGTGGTGCTATTTTTAGTTATTGGAAAATATTATCAAGTGTGGAATAGCAATGGCTCCTGGAGGGAGTGCTTTTAAAGAAGTTCTTGAATTTCATTCCACAGTTGCAGATTGTGACGTTGCAAATTCAAAATCAGAAAATAACACTACACCAACAAAAGGTACTGTTGTTCTGGGTGGTGGAAAGTATGGGGTTTATTCAAACAATGGTGTGCACGAGCTTCTTGAGTGTCCTGTCTGTACAAATTTAATGTACCCTCCAATTCACCAGGTTTGTTCTTAATTATCATGGATTGTTCTCCTTTAGTCTGGTTTCTTCCTTGAAGCAACATGCAAACTCCCCCTCTCTCTTTTAAGTAGAATTTTGTTTCTGACCAATCACATACCACTTGAGACTTCTTCCCAAAAATATAATTTTAGCAGAGCAACTCAGGATCTCTGAAATTAATATCACCTTGTCAAGGTTATAATGAAGGAAACTGCCTATGATATCTCATACAGTTAAGAGAGATTAATTGTAGCTTGCCATGCTAAGGTATTTATCACGTCAATGACTGGCAAGTACTCATTTTAGTGAACCTGGAGATGTGGAGTGCTTCTAGGGGCATTGCTTAAATTGGAAGTTAATCAATTCTGCTATCCTGTTTATGGATTATTTAATGAAGTAAAGTTTATTCAATAAAGTTACTGATTGGTAGATATGGTCACGATTAGCTTAATAAAATATATTGTTAGCACAAGTTTTAAAATACTATAATGCCTGCGGTAGGGGCATAGAAAAGGAATTGAGAACAGAGTTTGAATTCATTAGGGGGAAAAGGTGGCATTATTGATGCCAGATGTAGACTTATGTATGGAGCTTAACAAATTACTCTCTTCCATTTGGTTCATTGAATATTTAGGACAGAAATGCGTCATGAGTAGTTTACTGTATAACTTGCTGCTGCTTTACATGGTCAATTAGGTTTGGAGATTCAGCTTATTGTTTCAAATCTGTAACTTCAAAGTCCTTTCTCTCCATTTTTTTTTATCTTCTCAAATTGCTTAATATTGTAATTAATTTTCTTAACCCCCCCTCCTTGTGGGCTGGACTTGGTTGTTACAGTGCCCAAATGGACACACTTTATGTTCGAACTGCAAGCTTAGAGTACATAACTGTTGCCCAACTTGCCACTATGATCTTGGAAATATACGCTGTTTGGCTTTAGAGAAAGTTGCAGAATCATTGGAGCTGCCCTGCAAATTCCAGAGCTTAGGATGCCTTGATATTTTCCCATACTACAGCAAGCTCAAGCATGAGCAACACTGTCGATTCCGTCCATATAGCTGTCCTTATGCTGGGTCTGAGTGCTCTGTAACCGGTGACATCCCTGCTCTTGTTTCCCATCTCAAGGATGATCACAAGGTTGACATGCATGATGGGTGTACCTTTAATCATCGTTATGTTAAGTCAAATCCACATGAAGTTGAAAATGCCACATGGATGCTTACAGTAAGTTCCTCATATGTTGTATGATAAAGTTGGATTGTTCAACTCATTCTTTTTGGGGTTTTTCTTGTGTATGTGTGTGTGTCCGTGCATGCATGGATGCAGTCTGCTAGACTTATTTTTATGTGTAAGATGTTGCCATACTTTTTAATTTTCCCTTCTTTTTTGAGTGTTTTCTTCTCAGGATTGGGATTTGATGTTGACTCGATCTTTATTAGAAAAATACCTTGCAGGAAAGTGAAAAGCAATATTTGAAACAGATTTTGATGTAATTCATGTATGCTTCCTGCTGGGCTGTTTTGGATATTTGCCAACTCTTTCTTATGGTTCTTGTGTTTTTAGCTTCTGCTGTTAGAATTATGGTGCTGTGGATGCTATTAGAAATGTAAATGCACTGGTTTACATGCTGCTTTGATGTCCATTTGACATAGTTGCATCACAACCTTTTGTTACAATAAATTTTTCTTAGAAAGGTGTTTTGGAATCTCATTAATCATGCTTTATTTACTAGTTAGTTGTCACTTGTGTTGCTGGGCAGTGTCGATCACTTTTCATCTGAATTGCATGGCCCTCTGCAGGTTTTTAACTGTTTTGGGAGACAGTTCTGCTTACATTTTGAGGCTTTCCAGCTGGGCATGGCACCTGTCTATATGGCCTTCTTAAGGTTTATGGGTGATGATAACGAAGCTAAGAAATTCAGTTACAGCTTAGAAGTTGGTGGGAATGGTCGTAAACTGGTATGGCAAGGAATTCCCAGGAGCATCCGTGACAGTCACAGGAAAGTCCGTGACAGCCAGGATGGGCTTATTATTCAAAGGAATTTGGCTCTCTACTTCTCTGGTGGGGATAGGCAAGAGCTGAAATTGAGGGTTACTGGTCGTGTATGGAAAGAAGAATGAGATGGAAAGTTGATGCTAAGGCTATTGTACAGTTAACTAAATTCACGAGGATGCTAAGGTTTCTCAATGTGCCAAAGATGTAGCTTTAGTTATTCTGATTGGGGGTTTTCAGTTGTCTTGGTGTTTATGATTGAGATTGGTCTTTGGCATCTATTTGATCAGCTCACTGTTCTATGGAACAGATTCCTGTTGACAGTGTAAGAACTGGATGTTCGGTGTTAAACCGGTGGCTGAGGGATCTGGGCAGCACATGCATGTGCAGTTAACACATATTGGATATCACCGAACCTACTGTAATCTGTTTTGTTATGTATTTGTACCGCATGCCCACATTAAGACAAGAAGAGGGAAAGATCAACTGTCTCCTTGTATCTCTTACAGATATCAATTGATGATACTTTATTTGGAAACCTGCAAGGTTGACCACAACCTATCTTCTTTGTCCTTAGCATTCATACCCTTCAGGCGTCCTTCCAGTAAAATGAAGAGTGGAGGTCAATTAAACATCACTGTCTGAAGGGAACAATAAAATCAGCTTGTGACGGTATTTGGTTCCTAGAAAATTAGTAGTATGAATAAAAAAGATTAGCAAGTTATATAGCATGGAAAAAAAAAAGAAAAATCCCCTTGCTTAACAAAGCAAATATCTGGGTCAAACCCAACTTAATTCTCAACCTTAACCAGTTAATTTCAGACCAAAATCAGAAAAAATCAAGTAAAATTTCATCAACTCAACTCATGGAGTTGTATCAATAGCTTGTACAATCTAGCTCGAACTAGGTTTCATTTTAAACCGGTTTAGAAATTAATCTAGTTAAATTCAAGTTAATTCGAGAAACTGTGAGCCAGTATAATAATTATGGTTAATCACCCAGCTGTTCAAGGGCTGAAAGAATTGATAAGATAATGGTTGAATGTATTGATAAACAAAATCTCAAATGCAAAAGAAAACGGTGTTGAAGAACAACTATCTCATGCAGCTAGAGAGAAAAAGAGCACACACTTGCTATCTTTTCTGCTCCAATTCGTTTGAAGCAGGATTTGTTGGTGCAATCATATTCCAGAGAGAGAGAGAGAGAGAGAGACCAAATGCAGTCAAATCATTGACCTTTGACCTTAATCAAGGGCATCCACCATGCAAACCATGAAGTCTAAGACGGTGGCCCACTAATGTGAGCTCACCCATGAAGACGGTGATCATCATATATATATATATATATATATATATATATCGATGATCAGGTGAAGATGCACCGTAAGATTAGCAGTGGATTCAAACTAAGAAAGAAAGAGGACATGGGACATGCAGATGAATGCAAAACGTGAAGGCAAGTCCGTAGGATGGAGTAGGTTGGTTATAGCGGTTAAACTCTTTTCTAAACCGAATTTCCCGCGACACAAAAAGGACCTGGGTGCCTCTCTGTCCCAAAAACAGAGAGCCATTGCAGAAGAGCAACCATCTCCTCTCTCTTTAGTTTCCACAATTTTTCTCTATCCCCAGCTCTCTTTCTCTTTGTCTCTACCAGTCTGTCTATCTATTTCTACTCCTTTTTGACAGGTTTCATCTATCACAGGCTTTAGGTATGTTCATTTTTATTGATGGTTGACCGATC
The DNA here is from genome assembly GCA_015708895.1 of Populus ilicifolia. NCBI lineage: Eukaryota > Viridiplantae > Streptophyta > Magnoliopsida > Malpighiales > Salicaceae > Populus > Populus ilicifolia. The sequence goes on from SRLM01000138.1 coordinate 148,471, forward strand.
AATGATGACCATTTAATGCTGCTCTTTTGAATCACCTTTTCTTTTCTTTTCCTTTTTCTTTTTGTTGTTTTGAGATTAGATTATGAGGTTTTAACATTGGGAAACATGTACATTAACAATTTAATCATGAATTAAACTTTGACAACATCATTGGTCTTCCCCAATGTGCATAAATTGATATGATTTGATGGAATCAAGTATTTCAACAGGTGTAATTTATTTGAAAGATATATATAGTTTCAACCCCAGATAGTTTTTGGGTTTTTGATTCGATAAAAAGGACCTTCGTTTGTTTTGTTGTGTTAATAGCATATTTCTATATGGTTTGTTTTTTTCTGGGATTGCAGGATATTGCTTGTATTAGATTTATCCAAGAATTCATATGTTCTGTTGTGGAGATAAAGAGGAGGAACCCCATGGCCCGCCAGCTAATCAATACACAGCCCCGCCTAGAGGAGGGAATCCATATGGTGGTGGTAATTCATTCTATTCTTGGTTTCCAATATTGGATTTTAATTTTCTTGTGTTCTTTGCCTCCATTGTTGACATAATTTAATGTCATTTCGGCAATATCTCCTGTCCGATGAATGATGATATTTTTAAGGGAAATAGAATAGCAGCCAAGAAGAATAAACATTTAATGTTTTCTGGTGAATGACATGGGTTTCTTAAGTTTCTGATGTGATAATTCCTATTGTGTATTATAGGCAGCGGGAGAGGAGAGCCGAGAAGCGCCAATCCAGCCAGAAATGGAGCTCCACAGAAGGTATTACCTATTGAAATTCCAGCAATACCCTTGGGTGAGTTAAATAGGATGACAGGAAACTTTGGTACAAAGGCTTTGATCGGAGAAGGTTCTTATGGCCGAGTTTTCTATGCCAAGTTAAGTGATGGCATGCGTGCTGCAATTAAGAAGCTAGACACCAGCAGCTCACAGGAACCGGATTCTGATTTTGCAGCACAGGTTAGATATTGGGAGCGTTCCTTTTGGTAAATGCCATTTTTTGGTCACAAAGTTTTGATTCGATGTTTGCCTCTGGGGTCATGCAGTTGTCTGTAGTTTCAAGACTTAAGCATGAACACTTTGTGGAGTTGACGGGGTATTGTTTGGAGGCAAACAACCGAATCTTGGTTTATCAGTTTGCAGTAATGGGTTCTTTACATGATGTGCTACATGGTAAATCCAGTTATGATGTTTCTTAGTTTCATTTGTTTCTTGGAATTTGTTCATATTTAGTTAATTTTATACTGCAGGGAGGAAAGGTGTACAAGGGGCTGAACCAGGTCCCGTTCTGAACTGGAACCAGAGAGTTAAAATTGCATATGGGGCAGCAAAAGGCCTCGAGTATCTCCACGAAAAGGTTCAGCCTCCGATAGTTCATCGCGATGTCAGATCAAGCAATGTCCTACTCTTTGACGACTTCATGTCCAGAATTGCCGATTTCAACTTGTCAAATGCCCATTCTGACACTGCTGCTCGACTGCATTCAACCAGGGTCTTGGGAACATTTGGCTACCATGCTCCAGAGTGAGCCTCATATCTTCTCTAATACTAGCCTGTTGTCTGAAATTGCGGTCTTGGCGTACTCTAATCGTCAACATTCATTCTCTCATCTATTAAGAAAGCATTGAGTATCTAAATTGCGGTCTTGGCGTACTCTAATTGTCAACATTCATTCTCTCATCTATTAAGAAAGCATTGAGTATCTAAATGTAGTAAAGTGAAGTATATATTCTGTATGCGTGAACTTTTTTAGCCTTCCTAGCAGCTAGTAGTAACTCTTAATCAAGCAAATAACATTTCTACCATCTTCCTTATTGTCTTGCATTACAAATTCTAAGATTTTATTACATTCTCTTTTCTAATCCATGGTTTGTTCTCAGGTACGCCATGACTGGACAGATAACTCAGAAAAGTGATGTTTACAGTTTTGGAGTTGTTCTTCTTGAGTTGTTGACAGGAAGAAAGCCAGTAGACCATACAATGCCTAAAGGGCAACAGAGTCTTGTTACTTGGGTATGTTCAGTTTATACTTGGGCCTCCCTTTCCTCTGCAATTCTCCATTTGTGCCTTTACCCAGAAGAGATGTAATTGCTGCAGGCAACACCAAGATTGAGTGAGGATAAAGTGAAGCAATGTGTGGATCCGAAGCTAAACAATGATTACCCTCCAAAAGCAGTTGCCAAGGTGCTTACTATTATCCCTTGTTTTTCCTCAACACAAATTATCAAGCATTCGGTTAGTCTCTGCTATTGATTCTGATGGAAAGGAAATAACTTCAAGCACATGTTGGGATTAGGCAATTTGAAGTTTTGGTGAATGCTTGAAAGCACTTGCTTTTTTTCCCCCCCGTATCTTGTCCTCATTTCCGTGTTTTTCAATTGGTATATCAGTTAGCAGCAGTTGCAGCACTTTGTGTTCAATATGAAGCAGACTTTAGGCCAAACATGACGATTGTTGTGAAGGCACTTCAGCCACTTCTCAACTCAAAACCAGCAGGGCCAGACGCTCATGCATAAGTCACAACTTGATCTAAAATCAGCACCAGCAGTACCACACTTAGGTAATATGTAAACTTTCCCTCAATCCTTCCAAAATGGCTTTGATATAGACATTGTCAAGGTGAAATAACCATAACATTGTAAGTACTTTTCAAGGATTCTATTTTTTGTTATACTTTGACAAACAAGGAAGGGAGATTTCCATCATGTATCAGAATGTTGCTGTAGCGTTCAACTATTTGTTATTGGTTCCCACATTGGGGAATATCTCGGGAATAACATCTTTTCATTTTGGGAGGATTTAAAAGTGTCACGTACACTTTCTTTATATATATATATATATGAATGTGATTTAAGGATAAATATCTATTTTTAAAAGATAAATTTTAAGAGAGAGCTATTCAACTTCAACTCGAGATCTCAGTTAATTATTCATGCTAATGTAAATTAAAAAAATACAAGTAATAAAATTTAAAATAAAAATATTTTTTTAATTAACCCTTTGAATAAATTATTTGGTGCAGAGGCAAAAGTCTACATTTTTCTTTTCTTTGTGCAGCTTGTTGTGTATTACTACTATATCATGTCCCACGTTATTACGGTGGTAAAAAAAGAGAGAGGAAAAAAGAAAAGGTAAAAGTTGTGGAATCCCCGTGTACTTAGTTACAGCCACTCGGCCACAGCGACGCTAGCTTGTCTTGACTTGTGACTGTATAATATATTAATAAGTAAAATTGATTAGAGGTATTTAAAAAAATTTAAAAAAGCATTAAGAATATAATTTTTTTTGGAGGTATCATTAAATTAAAATATCTTGAAATCTGTTAACCATTATGTTTACCAAAGTAGAGTTTTAAATTAAACTATATAAAAATTGAATCAAATTTAAAAATAATTTAAATAATTGGTAAAAACATAATATAACTTAAAAACATTAAGACAATAAATTTTTTTAATATTAAGAAGATGTGAAATTGGATTGATCTTGATGACCTTACAAGGTCATAGACTTCAATAAATTTAGTAATTTTGATGTTTTTATAAATTATTTTTATTTAATTTTATAATAAAATTAAATATTTGAAAAATTGATTACTAAGCCTTAAAGATGTTTATTTGAGATCTTAAAATCCTATATAAAGTTAAAAAAAATCAATCATAGATTTTATTTCTCAACCAATTCAATATTGAATAAGAGTAAAATAAAAAAATAATTAGAAAAATTAAAGGACTACAAACAAAAAAAAATATTACATGTTTGATAGGAAACTCACTAAACTCGTGATTTAAGTAATCCGAGTCAATACATCAAACCCACAAATTAGATAATAGATTTTATTGGGAATAATAACTTATATATATATTGTTTATTTAATTATATGATAACAAAAATATATGATCGCAAAATTGAGTATTAAACCAATATTGAGATTTTTATGAAAAATTATAATAACCTCATAAAAAAAACTAAATAAAAACCATTTACTTTTATTTTGTTAAGAAAAGGCAAAATCAAAATAAAAGAGACCAGTATGAAAAAGAAAGAGAAACAAAATTACCATTTTGAATTTGATAAAGAAATTAAATTTGGTCCTCTTAGCTTGTGACAAACCTATTTTCCATCCCTTTATTTTTTTAAATTTACTTTTTATCCAAAACTTCATTTCTTTTATTTTTTGACCCCTTGTTTGAAGTAAAAAGGAGAAAGTCGTTGGATTTTAGTTGTAAAGAGAGAAAATATTTGTTGAAAACAATTTCAATCACTAAAATAGTTAATTTTACAGGTTTTATCTGATGAGAAGAGTTTTATTAAAGTATTCTTTCACTTTAAATTGCTTGAAAAGGCAAATTTGACATCAAGTACTTTTTGGGTTTTAGGTTATTTTGGTTTTTGAACTTTTTTTTTTTGGTATTTAAAGGCATACATGGATTTATTTAGGTTTATAATGTGTTTTTTTTGTTATTTTTGGATTAAAAATGATTTGAAATGGATTGTTTTTAAGTAAAACACCCCTACCCTAACTTTCTCCTGACCTCTAGTTACCAAAATCTAGATGAAGCAAGCGACACATTATCTAATAGGCTTAGATGCATAAGTTACTTGACACGATCAAAAGATTAATATCTTCTCTCAAGTGTAAGAGTGTCAAAGTAATAAATAACTCGGCAAGACCGAGATCGAACCATAAGGAGGTTAATTGTATAAATTATAAATAACAGCAATACAACAATAACAATAATAATAATAATAATAATAATAATAATAATAATAATAATAATAACAGTAATTGAAGAAGAAGAAAAAGAAGTTGATGAGAACTTTGAGATGAAAGATCAATGTAAAGATTAAACAATGATAACAATAAATGTCAAAGTTGCAGGATCCACTAATGGTATTTCAAATAAGTATAGTATAAACTCATATTATTCAATTGAAAACCACATACAAAGGAGGTTCCAATTAGATTATAAATTGTTAACATGATTATATTAGTTATCTTATTTGAATAATGTTAATACTTGTAAATATTATTAGGTATTCATGATTATAACTTATGTTAATAACAAATTAAGTATCTTTCATAACATAGGCTATAAAAGTGCCAAGTATTTATTATACCAAGAATTATATAACATAAATCTAGATTAACCATTTAACAAGCAAACTATTAAAAGTGAATAAGATAACAAATACAAAACATATTTGTATCTTACATTAAATTCCATATTGAGTTTACACTATACTTATTCTTACACTATTAGTATAACATTTTTACCTTGACATAATAAACTTAGTTAAACATAATGAAAGAGATAAACATAAATAAACAAGATAAGAACATAAATAAGATAAAAGTTAACTAAGTAAAGGAAGAGAAATGAAAGGTATAAGTAAGATATTAATGAAAGTAAAAATTAAGCATTACAAAAATACAAAGAGAGAAAGCAAGAGCATGATCTTGATCTAGAAACTAAGATGCCTAAATGCATGGCAAATGCTTTTTTTTATAGGTCAAGATTAGAAATTATTAATTTGATGACTAATTGTTGAGTGGGTGGTCAACTCTTAACTTAATGATAATCTTTATTTTCTTTTTTTGAATAAAATATCATTGATAATGTTAAAATTTAAATACGACCTCCATATGAAAGTTCTAGAAAATTATTTTAGTTTTTCAAAAAAAAAAATTGAGGTCATTTGGACTTCTAGAACTCAAGATATGGGCTGAATACTAAACAATGTTTAGGCTGCAGGACAGATTCAAACTTCTTTATTATTGCTATAATTTGAAATTGAAAATGGCCTTTTTAAATCTTGGACTCCCTTAAAAGTTGTAGGTCTATGTCTTAATTTTTCATCTATATAAAGTAGACCTAAATCTAAGATTTACAACTACAGATATGACCCAATTACCGAATACTATTCCAATTTGGATTGTACCAACATCTCTTTTCTAAGTTTGGTCATCTCTTTGTCCTTTCAATTTCAGTATTTAGACTCATCAATCAATCATTTCATTTGTGTGATAGATACTTGATTCTTAAAAGTGTATTTTTATCAAGGTTTTATATCATCATTTTGCACTTGAAGTATCAATAACTTCTTAACTAAAGCATGTTTTATAATAATATATCTAATAATATAAGATACCCTTAATTTGTGGTAAATATTCATTTTAAATGCAGGTATATCACATAAATAAAAGGATTGATTGATGAATTTAAGAACTGAAATTGAAAGGATAAAGAGATGGCCAAACTTAGAAAAGAGATGTTGGTGCAATTCAAATCAGAACACTATTCGGTAATTAGGTCATATCTTGAGCTATAGATCTTAGATTTAGGTCTACTTTATATGGATGGAAAGCTAAGACATAGACCTACAACTTTTATATAGAGCTTAAGATCTAAAAAGTTCATTTTCAAGTCCAAATTATTACAACAACAAAGAAGCCCAAAGTTATCCTCTAGCCCGAGCACTGTTCAATATTTTGGTCATATCTGGAGTTTTAGAAGTCTAAATGAGCTGAATTTTTTATATAAGAAAACTAAGATAATTTTCTACAACTTTTATGTTTCAAGTGGCTTCAAGTTTGATGTTATCAATGATGTTTTGGACAGATAAGAGAAGATAAGGATTGTCACCAAATCAAGAATTGGTCACCCACTCATTAATTAGTCATCAAATCAATAGTTCCCAATTTTGGCCTATAAAAAGAGGTATTTGCCATGCATTTAGGCATCTTGGTTTCCAGATCAAGATAATGCTCTTGCTTTCTCTTTTTGTATTTTTTGTAATATTTATGCTTTGATTTCATTAATATCAAGTTTATACTTTTCATTTCCTTTCATTTACTTAGTTAACTTTTATCTTATTTATGTTTTTATTTTTTTTATTTTTTTTCTTTTATTATGTCTAGCTAAATTTATTATGTTAAGGTGAAAAGGTTACACTAATGGTTTAAGAATAAGTATAATGTAAACTCAATATGGACTTTAATGTTTGATATTAACATGTTTTGTATTTGTTATCGTGTTTACTCTTTAATATTTTGCTTGTTAAATAACTAATTTTGATTTATGTTATATAACACTTGGTACAACAAATGCTTGACACTTTCATAATTCATACTGTATGGTATAACCGACACCTGAGCTATGAAAGAAACTTGATTTGTTGTTAACAAAAGTTATAATCATGAATGCTTGATGAAATTTACAAGTATTACCATTAATTGAATAAGATGACTAATGTAATCATGTTAACAATCTATAATCTGATTGGAACCTCCTTTGTGTGTGGTTTCCAATTGAATAATAAGAGTTTATACTATACTTGTTTGACATACCATTAGTGGATCTTTTAACCTTGACATTATTTGTTATCATTATTTAATCCTTACGTTAATTTTTCATTTTAAAGTTCTCATTAACTTTTCTTTTTCTTTTTTCTTTTTCTTTTTCTTTATTATTGTTGTTCTTATTATTATTATTATTATTACTCCTCCTACTACTACTACTACTAATATTAGTAGTATTATTATTGCTACTATTATTATTGTTGTTATTATTATTACTATTATTGTTGTTTATAATTTGTACAATTAACCTCCCTGTGGTTCGACCTCGGTCTTGCCGGGTTATTTATTACTTCGAAACTCCTACACTTGGGAGAAGAAATTAATCTTTTTATCGTGTCAATAGACTTGCATTTAAGATAAGCATTTACCATAAATTAAAGGTATCTTATATTATTAGATATTATATTATAAAACATGTTTTAGTTAAGGAGTTATTAATACTTCAAGTACAAAATAATAATATAAAACCTTGATAAAAATGCACTTTTAAGTACTAATCATTACCCTAGGTCTGTGTGTTGATATATTTTTTTCATTTTTTGTATTATTTTTTCTCTAGTTTGATCCTTCACGATTAGGTTGTTATTGGCTTTTTTTACTGATTTTTTAATTTTATCTTTTAATATTTTATTGATTTTTAATATGTTAACATAATTTGTTTGTTTTATATTTATATGTTTATCACAATCTTAAACAAACATCCAGATATTTAGTTAGTTTTTTTTTATTTACAAGCATTTATAATTTTTTCATATAATTAGATAAACATTATAAAGGAAAATGTTGAACTCGATTAAGTCTATGGCCTAGAGCATGGGATTGGATGGCTAATTTTAATTGATTAGAAATCAAACTTTATAATTTATTTTAATTTTTTTATATGGAGTTATCAAAGTCTTAACTACATGTCTCAATATTGAATTGATGCTTAGTTTTAGAGGCGCCTACTTTTCTATCATATAATTAAATAAAAAATTTAAAACCCAATTAAATCCATGATCCGAGTCACGAGTTCAATGAGTTAAGATGTGAAACCCAGATCGATCCAATTGGTCATTCTCTTAATATTTTTTTTTAAAAAAACATATGTCATCTTGAAATTTATATTCAAACTGAGACCACTTTACTTCTAGTTATCTAGTTTATTTTTGAACTTATCAAGTCAATTATATCATGTTGGGATAATTTTTAAAAGGTTTGATTTGAAACATGGACTAAATATGAAAATGGGTTGAGCAATTTTAGTTTTGAACCATTGGCCACCAAAATTTTTTTTGTAACCTAGATATGTTTTTTAATGCAAAAATAAATAAATTAATATATTAAAATTTATTATATAAATATAATGGAAAATTTAATGATGCATATAGAATAATTAGTAATATTTTAATAGTTATTTTTATGAATTTACTTTGAAAGAAATATATGTACACAGAAAAGAAAGACTATGAAGAAGTAAGGACATATCCATTGAAATGATATGAAGAGAAAATTTAGTTTAGTTAATCATAAAAAATAATTTTTTAAAAGTATATCATCCATTAAACAAAAAAAAATAGTGAATATGATTTGGGAACCAAAAACTAAGTACTCACCATTGAATATTTTACTGATTTGGATATTTTGATGTTGTTACCTTGAATATGGTCTGGGAACCAAAAGCTAAGTACTCATCGCCGAATATTTTATTGATTTGGATATTCCAATATTGTTTTTTTATTTTAAAAGCTGTAATCCACAAATTGGGCTGTTATATCACATTGAATGATACTCCTAATATATTGTGTTGATGTCTTCTTACACTGATTAATTCCTATTTATTTTTGTATTTTAAAAAAATTAATTATTTTTTATTTCAAATTAATATTGTTTTGGTATTTTTAGATCATTTTAATGTGCTGATTTAAAAAATAATTTTTTAAAAATAAAAATATTATTTTATTATATTTCTATGTGAAAAACACTTTAAAAAATAATTATAACTATATTATCAAACAAGCTAAGATAAGGATGCAAAGAAAAGGCAGCTTCCTAATATATTTATTTTAATATTTAACTAGGTAATTCTCTTACTGTCTATAATTTTAATAATAAGGTCAAAATGATATTAGTATTTAATATTGGTTGTGTGATTAATATGCATAAGTTAGTACTTAATATTTATTTGCATTAATGTTCTCTTTCAAACCATAGCAATAATGAGCTTTCTATTATTTTGAGTTTATCACTCGAGAATGGAGTGTAGAGGTGTATTAAGAAACTTCCACTTAGCTTGAAAATGTTTCATACACTTTCCAAATAGCCTTTTGACATCTTTGGTTAGATTATTTTCTAGGAATACAATATTTTTAATTACTTTTATGTATTATTACCAAATGACCTTCAATCCATTAATAGCAAATCATGGAGGTTAGAATTATAAATTCATTAAATTTCACTCTTTGGAGTATGAAATAAAATTAAAACCCTAATTTATATGAGGTATGTTTTCTTCAAATATTGATTAAAATATCCTTTATAGTTTATGATACATGCAGGGTGTAAGTATAAATTTGAAATGTTATTAACTTCCTTTAAGGTTTATCTATATAAATCCAACATGTTATATTTTTTAATTTAATAAAAAGCTTTAAATTTTAATATACTTAAGTTTAGTCATATATTCAATAAAAAAAATTATGAGTCTAGCAATTTGCTAGACCCAATATATTTAAGCTCAATACTTGGGTTCAACTATATGTTAAATCCAAAATATTATAGGTCTAACACCTTGTCAAACTTAATATACTGGGGTTTGTCAGACCCATATGATCATGGTTTGACTAGTTGTAAATCCAATATGCTTAGGTTTAATCATGTATCGAGCCCAAATCAATAAGGGTCTGACAACTTACTAAACCTAATATACTTAAGTGCAACCATATATCGATCCAAGATATCGTAGGTTTGACATATTTCCAGACTGAACATATTTGTGTTTAGCTATGAGCTAAACTCAATGCATCATGTGTTTAATAAGTTATCAAACCTAGTATGCAATGGCTAAACCCAAAACATCACGATTCTGATAAATTTCTAAACCCATTTTCTTAGGCTTAACTATGTGCCAGACCCAATTGGTTTGGGTTCTATCTTAAAACCTATTAACATGAACTATTCATATCAGGAATAATTATCATGTTTCTATATTTGTATGTGTATAAAAGTTCTTTAAAGAGCCTATCACATTTTTATTTTCTTAATAATTTGTAAGAAATATTTATTTCTCATTAATAATATGTTTAGAATTTTAATCTCACATTAATATCATCAAGACCAAATGACTTTCCAGTTCTTTCACCTCGTCAAAACAATAAGTTTAATGATTAGAAATACCCTATAAACCATTTAGGTAAAAGATTTAGTTTAATTACTCTCTAGGCATTTATACCTTTACCCTTAGAGTATTTATAATATAAAAACAAGAACAAACAATATTGTTCTTGGTACTAAATACTCTTTCTTTTATTTATTACAGTCTTTATTTAAAGTTATTGATTTTATCATTGGATAGTTCTTAAATCCCATTAAAAATGATTGTTTTACAAGTATCATGATTTTCATCATTGATCATGTTCTACTTGAGCTATAGAAAAGGGAATATTAAGATGAACATTTGATTGATAAAAACCCAAGCACAAAATAACAAAGCTTAATCTTTATATTGAATGAACAATATATCTTGAATAGACTTAAATGATTAAGTCACATTTGAAAGCAGAGCTAAAAAAACTCAGAAGTTTAAACATTTTGACCATAAACATGCTTGTCTAACCAAAATCTAGAGAGTCTAACCTTCATCTCACCAACCAAAAAGTACATATAGTATGTTTATTTAATGCAAATGTGCACTTAAAATTGTTTTTATCTTGAAGACAATTACCATGAATTCAGGATAGTGGCTCAACAATATCTTGTTCATGTAAAGGACACACATTTCCTTGTCAATTCTTGATATAGTTTGGTGGTATAAGAATATACAATTTTACTTTTTCTACCATGTAACAAGATAAGACTTGGAATTATATACATAAGTTCGATACTTAAGGTTTAGGAAACCAAAAGGTATTATCCTCTTTTATCATACACTTTGCAATTTATATTATAGTACTTGTATTGTCTAATCAGTCTTTTTAAATCTCATTCCCTTTTCTTTAAGTTTAAATTTAATAAAATATTATGTTAATTTTTTTATTGTATTTAATTATAAATTATAAATTGTTAACTTTAATGAATTGTGGTGTGTGTTGAATTTTTTTAACCGTGTTGGGGAGATGAATTGTAGCTTATGTTTTTGAGTTGTGATGCATAATTGTGTTGATGTTTTGTGGCAGGGAATTGAGTGTCATATATCTAGCATGTGACTTGCTAATTTTTTTGGTGAGCCATATATCTAGCATGTGACTTGCTAGTCATAAATAAGGCTTGAGACTAAATGAACCATTTTATGTCTTTAAATATTTTATGTATTGTGATATTTTTTTCATTGTTGATGATGTCCTAAAACATTTATGTTACTTGGGAATAAAACTTATATCTTTTATAATCAGTTAATTTCTTGTTGTTGGTAATCTAATCCATTTTTTATGGTCAAGGTAATTGAAGACCGGTGCCTGATACCTGCAAAAGATCCTCACAGGTGAATTTAGGGACTCTCTAATGATTAAGTTACTGATTTTAAGAAAAAATACAATTATATTATAGATAAATACTCTGGCAATAAATTTGTAGTAAAGAATAAAGATTTGGAATCTTTTGTTTGCAAGACTCATGGTCTATTTATAGCTCAAAGTCTTTTTATGAAGAGTAGAGACTAAAATGTAATACTGCCTTAATAATATTAAAGAGAGAAAATATTTATAACATATGCATTAATATTAATAGAAAATATATCTGACATATGTATTAATGATGAAAAATATCCTTAACATATATATTAATGGGGAAAAATATTAATGAGATATGTATTAATATTGATGAAAATATGATGAGTCCTTAAATGACTTCTATACATCATCTCTTATGCAATATTAATATCGATGGAAGATATGGTGGATCCTTGAAGGACTATTATACATCTTATAGGTATGAAGAGAGAAGGATCTAAAATGTAGCTGTGTTCAAAAGAGATTGAATTTCATGAGGAGTTTTTTTAGCCGTTAAATTTAAGTTTATTAATTGTGAAAATGTCCAAACAAAACTCTTTAAGCCTGTTATTTTTCTTATCTTAGACTATCTTTTAATAAGACAAACAAAAAATTCAAAATACCTTCATGGTCCATTCTCATGGACTCATAGAGAGATAAAAAATGTAAATGTGAAAAGGAATTTATCTTCATAATAATAATACCACAGCCAGTTATGCATTTCATGATAAAACAATCAAATCAATTAATTAGAACAATAAATGAAAAGAAATTTGGTTTCTTACATTGCAATTAAATCGATCTAAGAAAATAATTTGTAATTCATAATGTATGTTAGACACACAATTGCTAACTATTTCATCCAAGGTTTTAATATATAATGTGAAGATAACATTAAAAAATAAACAAAGATTATGTCATTTTTTATTTCTCTTACATAGATAAGTATACACAAGAATAAGATTAGAGTTACAATTAGCTAATATATTTCTCCTAACAACACTAAAAAGTATATTTTCTTGATGTGGAAATATATCCAAAAGTTACCATTGTAACCTACTAATATAGCATAATCTCATGTATGAGATACTAGATCAAGAAATTAAACATTATTATTTAATACGAGGCATATGTATGGTTGTTTTTAATTTGGCTGAACTTGATGCACAAGACTTGATGTGCTGGATCATGTAAGTCTTTTTAGTTTTCTAGGTACTTAAAGTGCATGAAAAACTAAATATATCATTATGTGAAATCTTTATCTTATTTTACAATAAATAATTAAACTTTTTAAATTTTATTTATTTGCGTAACTAGAGGCTTAAGCCATATTTAAATCTTAGATTTGGTGTTAAACAAGTTCTTAATTAAAATTAAATCTCAAGGGAACCCTTTACTTGCACAACAAGATTTTCAAAAGACACCAATAAATTGTAAAGGGCATCATGTTCCTCGTTTATGATAAGGTTTCTTGTTGTTATCCCCTATTACTCCCAACTATTGTTATTTAATAAAAGTTATATTATCAAAAAAATTCATAACGAATCGACGTGATATATATATATATATAATTTTATATTACAAGCTTTTAAATTATACATATCATAATAAACATGTTATAAAAAATAAATATATAAAGAAATCGATATGCATTCCTTAAACATATATCCAAAATAACACAGGAGATTTGATAATAGACGCACACTAATTATATAATATATCTATGTTTAAACTAAAACAAAAAAGGTACATTTACTTATTAATGCATTTTACAAATAATAAATTTTTTGTTGTTATCAATAATTAATTATTTATTTTTAAGATTTTATTGTTTATTATTTAGTGCAGCAAAGATGTTTACAATAAATCTTTAAAATTTTTAATAATACCATATTGTTTGGATATATTTCTAAACAAGATTAATGGGCTAAGAGAAGTGTCTCCAACCAAATATTGAGCTTTAAATCTAAATTGAGTGGAAAATAATGTGGAAAAGTATTAAAAATGAGGTGAGGAATAATATATAAAATTTGAAAATAATGTCAAAAACTTTTCATGCAGTGAATTTTGAATCAAATATTATAATAATTAATTATAATAGATAAACTTTGATAATTAATTATAATACCAGAATGAAATTTTAGTTACAAGAAAACTAAAAAAAACTAACTTGATTTAATTTTTAAATATGAATAAAACCTAAATCTAAAATTAAATTGATAAAAAATATTTTTTTATAATTAAAAAAATTATTTTAGACAGAGTAACTTCAAGTTTGTTAATGATTTTTTTAAAAAGAAAACTTGAGTGCTTTTTTAATCTAATTTTAACGGAACACATTCCTATTATATAATTAATAATGAAAGTTTGTTTTTTTATATGGGATAAAAGTTTTTTTTTTTAATTTACAGGGTAATATGAAGATATTTTTAAGTAAAATCAAGTTAAAAATTGGGTTTCTTGGACTCTAACATGTACCCTAATTGAAAGTGACTTAAAAAAAAAAAAAAAAAACCCTAGGCAATGAAAAGGTGGCTGCCACTAGAGACGACCTGCTACTTGCCTTAAAAAAAATAAAGAGCAAAAAACTTAGGCGCAAGCCTAGGTTTCTAGGCTTAGGTATGAGCTCTTTTCTTGAGGGTGGGTGAGTGCACGAGGTCGGTACATCATCACCAGGTTTTTTTTTTTTGGTAAAAAATCTTACTTACTACCCCCCCTTTTTTTTTTTATATTGTTTACATTGAATTTATTTTTTATTTAAATTTCAATTAATGCCCTCCCTCTAATCTTTTATTTTTTATTAACCTTTTTTAAGTAGTAGTTATTGATTTTAATTATTTATATTTTTATAATATTTCAAAAAGATTATTTATTTAATCTTTTATATTTGATATAAATAGAATTTATTTGTATGATGTATTTACAAAAATAAAAATTATTTATTCTTAATAAAAAAAATAACATTTAATATAAAAACATAAATCTAAAACAGAATTTGGGGTGGGAACACCCTTTTTTTTTTTATAGAAAAAAATAGTTTTTCATTTAAATATTTAAATAGTTTTAACAACTCTTTTACATTATATATATAATTTATTTTCTTAAGTGTATATAATATTTTTCAATTAAAAAATCATGATACATGTAATATTGACATGTTTTTTACTATTTTGGAAATTGAATCTAAATCCTACCGGCATCATAAACATGTTTACGGGAATAACGTATTTGCATTTGTAAATTAAAATGTTCTTGATATTTTAATACTGGTATGATTTCAACCTGAAATGACCTAGTTCCTGAAAACGTTAAAAAAGAAAGGAAAATGTACGGGCACCTCAGCACCCGGCCCGACTATGCTCATGCATGCTCGTAACAGTGTTCTCCACTACCAAGGGAAGAACACAGGACACAGAACCGTCGAACTCTTCCATAATGAAAATTAAAGGAGATCAGCAACTCTTTAAGCACCGACAGCTCTGTAGGCCCCTCTTTCTATATATATATAAAAGATGATGACGCGTTTAAATGAATGGTGATGCATACAAGTCCAGCCAAGTCCACGCTGCTATGTACGGATTATCTCTCCATCTTGTAAATTAATACATCCATAACTCATTTAAGTCACAGATCACTCAATAAGCTGTTAATATATTCAAATTTGGTAGACTCCCCTTGTTGATCTTATATTTGATATTTTAATATTATAACCTAGTCCGGCAAGTAAATATATAAAAAAATAATGATCACGATCCACTGTTGTGGGTAGTTTGGAATAACATTTCTAAAAAAATTAAATTTTTTTAATTATAAAATTAAATGTTTATGATTTTACATTGTTTGATATGCTACGCTGATAATAAAAATAATTTTATAAATATAAAAATAAATTATTTTAATATATTTTTAAATAATTTTTTTAAAATAATTATTACTTTAAAAAGCTAATAAAATAAAATAAAATAATTTTCAATTTTAATCAACCACTCTCTCCAACTACTTAGATTGAAGAGTAGCTAAATCATGTGATGTTTATTCAACCACTTGTTTCAATCTTCTTAATTATATGATGGTTGATTCATGGATATTTGCATTCCAATCCCTTTTGTTCAAACTAATTACGTTGAAGATCCATTCCGAGTAAAGAGAGATCTTTTGTGAAAAAAAAGGGACAATTCTATTAAATTAATTTAAACGGAAAGAAATATTAAATTAATTATATTTTTTTAATATCTTAATATAAAGATATCAAGACACGGTTTATTTCTTTCTTTCTTTTTTTTTTAAAAAAAAAAACTCATGCGCTGTGCTACGGGAAACAGCTAAGCATGTATATCCATGTAAACTGCTGCTACAAGCGTATCTAACTGGAGATCGCGTTAACAAGAACGCATCTGTTTTCAACGGAGAATCATACCTGCTTTGTTTGAGGAAATACAATTGTAAATAAACAGGGTATAGTGGATAACAGCAGTACCAAAACGACAATGACATGAGATGCATCAAGTGGCGGGGCGCGCTGGCTCCAGCGCAACTATAGCACAGTTGGATTCTCCGTTTGGTGGGTCCATCCAATCACATGACGCCACGGCCACACAGCCGCTCACCGACGATTCCCAAGTAAAATTATCGAGTTGGCGCTGCTTAAGTATTGACCGTTGATTTTGAATCTCACGTACGGACTTACGGGTCCTTCGTTAGAAAAACACGGTAAGTATATTTTTTTACGTTTCAAAGTGTTTTTTAAATTTATTTTTTATTTAAAATTGGTATTTTTAATATTTTCAAATTATTTTAATATTAAAAATAATTTTTTTATATAATTTTAAATAAAAAATATTTTAAAAAATAAGATATTTAAAAATTTTAATAGTTTTAACTCTAAAATTCTAAATTGTTAAAGGAAGAATGAGGGATTTTTCTTATTTTTATATCTTCCGGGAAGCCCGGCTCTGCCGATCTCCCATAGCTGGCCTCTAATTACGAAATTGGATTGATGGTATTTCAGATTGAAAATCCAAATTTAAAGATTATTTAGTTTTTATAAATCCAGCGAATTATGCAAGTGTGAAATATTGTTGGCATGGAAATGCGATATAAAATAAATGCACCTAATTTAATGTACAGAAACGGTTAAAATGATTTGGAAGGAAACATGCGGTGCCCCCAGCCCATTACTAAGTTTTCTTAGATCATAGCGAAATGTTTTAATGAAGTATTTATTTACTCTTAATTATGATTTATGCCTGTTTATATTTATATTTTAAAAATATTTTTTAAAAACTTTAAATTTTTTTATTTTTTTTATTGATTTTAAATTAATATATTTTTTGTATTTTTAAATTATTATAATGTGTTAATATCAAAAACAATTATAACTACACTGTTAAATAAGTTTTTAAATACAAACCGCAAGAACTCAAACCATCGTGTAATATGATTTAAAATTTTTAAAATTCATTACACTAGATAAACCCTTCTTTAGTAAAAGATAAATGTCAGGTAGACAGTAACCAAATATAGCAAACTTACCATAGTAATTCACGAGACATGCAGACCACCGGCGTTATTTGTTTTTAAGGTTAAAACCGAGTTTTGTGATTTTTAAATTTTTTATTTTTTATTAAAAATTAATTTTTTAATATTAATGCTATTATTCCTCGAAACCATGTCTATCACTGTAAACAATCTTTCCTTTCCTTTCCTTGACGACATAGTTTTGACGACTGTCAACTATCGTCTCTTCCTCGTCCGCCCATGGTAAAACAATCTTACGGTGGCCAAGTGATAAAGATTTGGGATCAGGGGGTTTGTTCTTTCTGTGGTCTCAGGTTCGAGTCCTTGGTTGCTCATACGATGGCCACTGGAAACTTACATGGTCGTTAACTTCAGGGCCCGTGGGATTAGTCGTGGTGCGCGAAAGCGGGCCCGGATACCCACATTAATCTAAAAAAAACTTCATCTCTCTATACGCTGTCGTATAGAAGGCTGTCTCTCCACTACTCTCTCTCTCTTTCTAAGCCATCATCAACTTTCACTTTAGACTTGTAACACCACACAACTCTCTCTTTCTCACTCTTAAACAACAGTACCATTTCCTCCTCCTCCCTCTCTCTTTCTTCAGAGATAGAAACCAGAGAAGAAGATAAAGTGTTCGGTCTTTCCATGGCTGACACAACAGCCAGCAAACACCTCTCTTCCATCAGTGGACGTAACATCATTACAGATATAAAGAACCTATCCTCTCTCCTTAAAACAAGGAGAACTGTGACTTTCGCTTATGGCTTCATGTTTGCTTTTGTTGCTTTTACTATCTTCTTGGCATTCAGTCCTTCTCCAAACTCATCCTCTCCCTGGTTTGCTAATATTTTTAGTACCAGCGCTAGTACTGCTTCTTCTGATTCTCATAGATCTCAATTTTCTTCGATTTTCTCTTACTTCTTGCCCAACAACACATCAGCAGCCACCTCACAAGAGCAAGGCCGTGGTTTCTCTTCAATGCCTTCACAAAACACTACTAGATCTAATAACACCTTATCACCCGATACTAAAACAGAAGTTAAAGACCCACTAAGCGTAAAAAACCTCACTCAAAGCAGAGCTTTGCAACCAAACCGGACCATTAATTCTTCAGTTGTCATTAAAGAGCCAGCCTTTGCAAATAATCAAACTCAAACTGCAGTGAATTCTGATAAAGGTCAAGTTTTAAAGCCAAATCAAACCACAGTTGCCAACCCAACTACAATCCAGGTAGCAGCAAATCAAAGTGAAAACACACCCACAAAGTCAGGTTCTTTGGTAAACGAAGGTTCTGGAAATCAAGATAAAGTTGATGCAGGTAAGACCGTGTCATCAAATTTTACTGCTTCACTTGTGAAGAAACAAAGTAATGCGACAAAACAGAGCAATGAAACCAATTCAGGGAAGGAAGCGAAGCAGGGATTTGATAGTCGGGTGCAGAATTTGGCAAATTGCGATTTTTTTGATGGAGAATGGGTCAAGGATGATTCGTATCCGCTTTACAAACCCGGGTCTTGTTCATTGATTGATGAGCAGTTTAATTGTATAATTAATGGTAGGCCTGATAAAGACTACCAGAAATATAAATGGAAGCCTAAAGGATGCACTTTACCAAGGTATGAAGTTTTTTTTTTTTTTTTTAGTTTTTCCGCTATTTTTTACGGGGAAAGTTTTCTGTTTTGGGGCGGGGCTTTGGTTCGTAGAAAATCACACCAATTTATCAATTTATATTTTGGATTTCATGCTTGTTTTGAGATTAGTGAGGATTTGTACGTACAATTATAAGCGATCCAATTATTTTTGGCCTGCCAGTTATCTTCTGCTACCTGATTTAGGAAGTCTATTCTCCTGTTCATTGGATGCATCAATCAAATTCGTGTTGTGGTGTATGATTCGTACAACACTTCAATTGAAATGGGTCGATCAAATAAATTTATTTTTAATTCCAAGGTTTGTTAATCTGAATTGTTTTGCTCAGGTTGAATCCTCGTCATATGTTGGATATGTTGAGAGGAAAGCGACTTGTTTTCGTTGGCGATTCCCTGAACAGGAATATGTGGGAGTCTCTGGTTTGTATTCTAAAAGGATCTGTGAAAGATCAAAGCAAGGTTTTTGAAGTGAATGGAAGACATCATTTTCGAGGGGAAGCTTCATACTCCTTTTTATTCAAAGTAGGTTATCAATTCCATCTGCTCAATCTTTGTAACTGAATTTCTTGTATTTTCGATTTGTTTTCTCCTAACTTTGTGAAATCTGTCGTTGCATAATTGGCAGGATTATAACTGCACAATTGAATTCTTTGTATCGCCTTTCTTAGTTCAAGAATGGGAAATGCACGAAAAAGATGGATCGATGAAGGAGACACTTAGGCTTGATTTAGTAGGGAGGTCTTCCAGTCAATATAAAAGTGCAGATATCATTGTCTTCAATACTGGACACTGGTGGACTCATGACAAAACTTCCAAAGGGTGAGTTCATAATTTACCTCTGCGGTTCTATTGTTTTTCGGTTTCTCTGTTTTCTGGAGGAAACTAAACCACCTGCTGGTATTTGCAGGAAAGATTATTATCAAGAAGGGAGTCATGTGTATAATGAGTTGAATGTTCTAGAGGCCTTTCGAAAAGCTTTGACGACATGGGCCAGATGGGTTGATGCAAATGTAGATCCAATGAAATCTCTGGTCTTCTTCAGAGGATATTCTGCTTCCCATTTCAGGTGAAGTGCTATCAAATAATATTTTAATTGTTAATGATAGATTTCCTTGTATTCTTCTCCCATATCATTTGATTTGATTCCACTTTTGACTTTCGAGGGAGTAATGGTAAAGTAATATTTGTTTTCACGCTCAAGGTATTGTTAGTTTCATGGCATCAAGACTTTGAAATAAGAAACTATAGATTGATCTTGGAATTCTCAGATAGGAATGGTGCTGATTGCCGTTCTCTTTGTATTTTTTGTTTAAATTTCAGCACTATTGTAGCTCTGGAGCAGGTAATTTAATACTTGTTGCTTCTGTCTTCATGCAGCGGTGGACAATGGAATTCTGGTGGGCAATGTGACAGTGAGATTGAACCCATAAAAAACGTCACATTCCTAAGGCAGTATCCACCGAAGATGCTGGTTCTTGAGAAAGTGTTGAGAAACATGAGAACACATGTCACATACCTAAATGTTACACAAATGACTGATTATCGGAAGGATGGGCACCCTTCAGTCTACAGGAAGCAAAAGCTGTCTCCGGAGGAAAGGAAATCACCGTTACATTTCCAAGACTGCAGCCATTGGTGTCTTCCCGGTGTGCCGGATGCGTGGAATGAGATTCTCTATGTTAATCTTCTAGTCAATGAAAAACAGAAGCAGCAAGCGCAGAAGAGGCATAGGTAAAGTAAGAAGAGGCATAGGTAAAGTAAGAAGAGGCCACACAAAGTTAGAGAGACTGCAGTTAAAACATGGAGTCGAAACTGCACGTACATGCAGTATAGTTTTTCTTTTCTTTCAATTTTGGGTTATAGAAACAAAGAAACAACACGGGGAAAGATCCAAGAAATAGTGAGACATGTTTTCTCCAAAAACTATGAGAGAAACAAGGCAAGAGATGAGTGAATGTGCTTATAGTAATATAAATCTATTTGTTTATATAAATATGCAAGAGAAGAAAGAGGAGAGAAGAGATTGAAGGTGAAGTTTATAGGCGGGAATCTCTCCCCACTTGTTTCTTTAATTATTGTTCTTCTGGCCTCAAATTAAGGCTCCGAGGATTGTAAATTTAAAATTATTAACCTTGAATAATAAATACATTGTGTTGTAATTATTTTTCCTCATCCTTTCAGCTTAATCGGCAACGCAACCATTTAATATTTTTTGGTTAAACATGCGATCATGTTGATTACGCTGTTTTGTGTCATTTTCCCCTTGTGGATTAGTTGTGGTCCGTGAAGCGGAAAATTCCAACAACGAAGACGACCGGCTGTTTTCTACTTTAGATGTCTTCGGCACAGCAAAATTGTTTAGGTTCGCACTTTTGTCTTTGCCTCACATGGAATGTTTAATGTTTGAATACTTAGTTTATTTACATAATTGACAAAGACAGCCTAGGCTTGATGAAACATGTGCCTTCGGTGTTGAAACGGTGAGGGATTGCCAAGTGTAATCGACTGAACCGTGAAGCCGGACTTGGCCTGCCTTTACATTTTATAAAAGCTAATTAAAATTACAAAGAGGTAGAGAATTCACTGCGCTGCCATTGTTCACCCAGATTCATTACCATCTTCATTCCACTTTTTATTGCTATTTTTTTTTGTACTAGAAGTATTTTTTATATTTTGTACTTTGGCCATTCAACTTTTTTTTTTTAATTTTCATCTTGCAAATTATGTTAGTTCTATTTATGTCTTGTCGCTCTAGTGTATGCTTTATTACAAAGATTATTTCTATATTTTAAATAGAGAGCTATTAAGATGTACTTATAGGGTTATGTTAAAAAAATAAAAAAATTGGAACTAAAATTAAAATAAATATAAAGAAATGGTTGTTTTTATGTTTTTATTGTATAACATGCATATCTTTCTAGACTTGGTTGGTGTTTTTTTTTTCAAAGTTCACATTTCAGCCCCTAACACTAGAAAAAGAAGAGAGAAAACTATTAGATAGGGATACGAGAGAGGATTTTTAGCCTATAATATTCTAACATTAATAAAAAAAAAAATCCATGTTAGTGTCAATGGATTCATCTTGATGAAAAAGTTCAATAAAAACTATTTTTGTCTTTAATCATATTGAAAAAAATACACAAAATTTTGATAATTATTATTTAGTTTTTAATTTTTAGGTAGTTTAAAGTATGTTTTGTACTTGGAAATAAGGTTACCAAGGTTGTAAGAATGTTTCTTTTTAAAATTTATTTTTTGGGTGTTTTTTTAGACAAAAAAAATCTTGAAAACTGGGTTTTAAAAATTTAAAAACTAGAACTTTAATTTATTGATAATCAGAGAGTAATAAAAAATCATTGCAATTGATACACATCATCTACACCAATAGATGATATATCTTTTGTTTCATTAGAAAAGGATGATAAAAGATGCACCGTCATCCTTTTTTTTTTCTTTTTTTTTTAAGACCAGGCATATAGCCTAGGTTTGATGCTCTTGGTTTTCATTTATTTTATATATATATATATATATATTTAAAAATAAAATTTTGTTAAATTAAATAATTATAATGATGATTAAAAATTAGTCAATTATCCCATACTTTTTTATTAGGATTGGAGCTTTCTGTGGTAATATTTACAATTATCTTTCAAAAATTTATTTTCAATGTGAACATAGAGTAATTAATAGATTTTTTAGACATGATAAATTTTTATTTAAAGATAAAAAATTATGTGTGTCTGATTATTCAATGTGTAAATTACTTGTAATGAAAACTCATGGTGGCAGATTAATGGGACACTTTGGAATTACTAAGGTTTTAAAAGTTTTGCATGAGCATTTTTATTGGTTTTACATGAAAAGATACATATAAAGAATTTGTGAAATATACATAACATATAAACAAGTTAAGTCTAAAGTGATGCTTTATGACATATATATACCTTTACCTATTCCTAAGATACCTTTATTTGATGTTTTATGAACCTATCTAGGTGTAGTTAAATAAAGGAAGAGGCTTTATATTTATGGTTATAGATAGATTTTTCAAGATAATACATTTCATATCTTGCTATATAATGATGATGCAATGAATATAAAGGATCTATTTTTTAAAGAAGTAGTTTAGTTACTTAGTGTTTTAAAAACATTGTGTCAAATTGAGATTTTAAGTTTTTTAGTTGATTTTGAAAGATTTTATAGGATAAGTTAGGAACTAAATTTTTATTTTTTACTACTTATCATCTATAAATAGGTGATCAAACTAAAACAATTAACATGAATTTAACTCAATTATTAAATGCTATCATTCAAAAGAATCTTAAAAATTAAAAAGATTATTTTCCATTTATTGAATTTATATATAATTGTGGTGTGCATTCAACTATTAATTATTCACTATTTAAGATTGTTTATGGTTTTAATTATTTACCATTATTAGATTTGATTCTTTTAGTTGTTGATAAAATAAGTAAGTCTTAATGGTAATAAAAAAACATACATGGTGAAAGACTTATATGCAAAGATATAGATGGATAAAGAAAAAAAATGAGCAATATACATTCAAGGCTAATAAAGAATTGAAATTAGTAAGGTTTAAACTAAGAGATTGAATTTAGGTATATATGAGGAAGGAAAAGTTTCCTGAATAAAAAAGATCAAAATTAATGCTTCAAAGAGACGGTTCTTTTCAAATCATAGAGAGAATTAATGAGAATACCTATAAAATGAATCTACCAAGTGAGTATGGCATTAATGCTACATTTAATATTGTTTATCTCTCTTTATTTAAGACTAAAATATTTAAAAAGACTTTCAATGGATTTCTTTAAGACACATGAACTAAGGTAAACTTTAAAAACTTATTAAATAATAAATTATCAGCCTTAATTAATTTAATTCATATTCAAGAAGGGCTTATAAGTAGGAATTCAAACATTACAAAAAGATTGAAATAAAAAGATTTAAATTTGCTAGTTTTAATCTTTATCTATTATTTTAGTCATAACTAAAGCTACAAAATAGACTTTAATTGCATTGGAAAGTATAAATCTATATATTTTCAGTGATATATAACACTCATTCTAATTCACTAAGACATGATAGAACCATGCGTTTGAAGTTGAGTTTTAATTTTGTTAATAGATTACAAAAATAATTTTAGTCTTTTTTAAATTAGTTGAGCTATTGTTTTATTCATCTTTTAGTTATTATAAACTATTTTAGAGATAATAGGGCCTTCATTATCCATATGCATTAGGAATATCCTATTAGACTAATGATTATTTCTATTGTAAATACTATCTTGTAAAGACTTTTTAATGTTAGAAAAAAAGAGACTATTTTTAATAAAAGAGTTAACATTCTTGTTACCTCTTTCGTGGTTTAGTTATTCCCATATATTAAGCTTGCAAACTATTTAAAGAATTGATAAACTTTATTATTATTTTATACCACTCATTCATGTCTTTTTACATGTGTAAGGTAGGGGTGATCATTGTGTATCACTTTTATTAACTAAGGTAGGTTATTACTGGATCAAGTTGCAAAACATTCAAATATGATTTTAGCATATCTTGAAAGGTGTCTACGCATAACATGAATTGGAAAAAGAAAAAACAATCATAACTAAATGGTTTAGAAAAAAAACATCCATTAATGGATCATTAATGGTAATAAACGAAACTTGTAATTCTCTTTTCGCAACCATATCATAAACAAAATGAAAATTATTTTCAACTATAATATCTCACATTCACGGGTAAAGGTTTGGTAACTGATCTTATTAGTAGAGTTGGTAGCTAACATATTGTATGTTTTTTTTAGCGTCAAGCTTAGAAGTGAGCTTGCATCACCAAGAGCAAAACCATAAGGACAGTAAAGCCCAAAGCAGATAATAAGACGTGTTAGGTTAGACTACTATATTTTAGTATCAGAGTCAACCTTATTGACTTTTTGGTTATGCTGATGGGGTCGTCAACTCCTTAAAAGGGATGGATTGTAATATCCCATATTTGCAGGTGAGGGTTTGATAACTGGCTTTATTAGTAGTGGTGGTTGCTAATATGTTGTATATGTTTTGAGGCGTTAGGCTCAAAGGTGGACTTGCGTAATGAAGAACAAAATCGTAAAGAAGGTAAAGCCTAAAACGAACAATATACGATATATTGGGTCAGGTTGTTACATCAACATATTTCATATTAGCCATGAATAAATTGCTTCAATATTATTACACCATAAGATAAGAGAAGAAGAGGATGGATAAATAGTTTAGACTTAGAAACAATATTAGTAATAGTCTTATATTTAGCCTTTGTAAAGGTTGATAAATCATTTTCTTCTAACTAGACTTTGAAGAGATAAGGTTACGAATGAGATAGATAACATAAACATATATAGATTTTCAATCACCAATAATATCAATCCAATTAGAGTCACTGAAGCCATACAATAAGAGATCAAAAGATGTAGTATGGTTATAGTTACCATATATGTTATATTGGGATTGGGTGTCTTGTCATGTTTGATTCCAACTCAATTCGTTTTCTCAATTAAATTTTATTATATTTTAAAAACTTCATCAATTTCTTTCACCCGGTTTATTTAAGAAACAATTTCAACAAAAAAAACACTAGAGTTAAAATTATTAACTGTATTAATAAAAGTGGATTGTATAGCAATATTAGCTAAATGGGCAATCAAGTCATCAACAAATATGGAGAGCAAATGAAAGTAAACTTTGTAATTTCAAGAACATAATAGGTTTAGATAGAGGGATTAAAGTGGTCACTAGATATTTAAAATATGATAATAGACCTTTGAACATAAATGAGTTAAAATTAATGAGAGTGAATACTTTATCAATGATTACAAATTCATCATCATATATTTTTTCATGATAAAAATAAGTCAAAACTGGTTCTTTAGGAAGCTGTCATATTTTAAAAAAACCTGAGTGAAGAGATATAATTAAAGTTATTGATGGTGAAACCAAAAATAATTTTAGGGTTCTCTAAATAAAAAATGAGAGGTTTAACAATCAATTAAAATGCTCTAGTTAATCTTGTTGAACCTAACATTCAATTTGAGTTTGATATGGTAGGAGATACATTCTTTATGGTATAGAGAGTTGTGAATATGGTTTTAATCCATCAATAAAGCCATACAAGCCTTGCTCAATAAGAAAAGCTTATTTTAGATCTTAAATCATGACGGCAAAAGAATATCGAAACCTATAAAATATATTTTGATATTGGTTTTGAGTCTTTAGAATTGGAGTATGTTTTGGGGTTGGAAAATGGGTTATATTCTAGGATTTTTTTAAATGTTTTTTAGGTAAAAATAAGTTGAATTTGAGTTTTGAGACCCAAAACACTTGGTCCTTGACTTTTCAATCAACTTATAATAAAAAATTGTTTCAATGGATGACACACAATTTATATCAACAAAAAACATATTATCAGTTATGTCTCTTTTCTTTAAAAAAAAAATAAAAGCTAAGTGAACCTTGGTTTTTTTTTTTTAAGGTCATGAATACAAGCTTGAACTTCCAGCCCAAACATACCTAGTTTTCTTTTCAAACACATGTATCTTTAGGCTTAACTCTCTTGTTCTTTTATTTTATTTTTATTTTATCTTTATGATATTTTAAAATAAAATATATTTAAATAAATTTATTATAATAATATCTTAAGAATCACATGATACCATGCTTTTCAAATAAGATTAGAACTTTTTATGTTAGTATTATTAATTATTTTAAGAATAATTATACATGACCTTAATTTACAAAAATAAATTAAAACATTTCTCATGAATATTCAATGACTATAAAATATTATTTTTTTATTATATAATTTTATCAAATGAATTATTCCTTCTTTTTTTTCACATATAATCACATAAAATTATCAAGAAATATTTTTTAATTAAAAATTATTTTTTATACCATGATAAGTTTTTATTTAAAAAAATATATTATTAATAAAAAGACATGTTTTTGTAAAAAAAACAAAAATATAAATAAGATAAAGGATTTTGAACTAAAACATTTTTCCAAAAATTCAAAAAACTAAAGCAAAAAACTGTTTTCTCAACAAAATGGTGTCTGGATTGTTTGCATGGAGAAAAAAAGGAGATATTTTACATGTTAAAAATATGTCGTTGCGTACTTTATCATGAAAATATTTGATTTTCATATATTGTCGTGATGAATTTACTATGTAAATAAAGTAAAATGGATTGTGCACATATTTTTATTTTTTGATAAAAAAATCTCGATTAAAAAAAAAAATACTATCAGTTTTTTCTATCTGCTGTTTCAACGAATTCATAGCATGAAGTAGCAACCCGCATAAGCATAATTCACAGCACAGGCGAGGACACTAGCTTTCTCACTAAATCACTAGCAACTCGCAAATCCAAGCCCGCCGTGCCTCTTTCCATCGATTTGCAGCTTCTCTGCTGGAACTATTTTTTCCTTCTTAACGTTCCTCATCCCTCTTCAAGGTTTCATTCTATCTAAAATCTCATTTCCCATCTCCAAATGTTCCTTCTCTTTGTTGAAAATCTCATTCTCATCAACATTGCGGTCTGATGTGAGCATATCATCCTCCTGCCATCTTGATGGCATTGACTGCATCGAAACCAGACAGATTTTTGCATCATCTTGTGCTTAACCCAAAAACTCAGATGAACTCCCAAGTGCTAAGATTTTTTGGCAAATGTGATATATGACAACACTCGAATAAGTAACTTCCGTGCGATTAATCATACGCTATAAAGTTACATTCAGATCATCCAATTTTACTTCTTCTTCAGATAAAGCAGTGGAAATGTTGTAGTACTACTATCTCCTACGCTGCAACTGACTACAGATGTCTTCTACTTCTTCTATTTTGTCAAAAAGATGGCCCCATCCAGATCCCGGCCTCGCAGACTCGAGCCTTTACTATCGCATCATTTTCTGATTGCTACGTGTATATACATGTGACAGAACTCCACTTTGGAATCCTGTGTGGTAGCTGGAGAGACCTGATCATTGCCGCATCTGGAATTCAAGAAGAATTCAATCGTTGTTTCCAGTACAGCACTTGCATGGAGAATTCAAGAAGAATCATTGAAGCACGCTCCAAAATGTAACATAGTAATAGCTATTTATATGTTTTGTTGACTGAAAATACCAAAATACTGGTATTAAAGAAGTTGAAAAAGACAAGAGCTTGTATCCAAGGTAATCACTAACGTTTATGGACTCTCATCGACCTTTTTATCAGTAAGATAAACAACAATTACACAAAATACAACGACATCCCATTGCGAGAATTAGAAGAGAAAAAACATCAAACAACAGTATAGTTGATGGATTGTTCTGCAGCAGCCAATTATTACCGTCGTACATTATAAATAATTACAGCTTATCAGTACAATACAAGACAAGATACAAATAAAGCTGGAAAGCTATGCTAAAAGAACCTGAGAGCTTGAAGGTGTCAAGTCACAGAAACTATCTGGCGGATCCACCACATGCCATCTAACACTGAAGCTCCATTTCTTCTCACAAATGCCCTTTTGCTGCAGCCTAGAGATATGACCCACAACAACATGAAGATTCCTACCCACAACATAGATTTTGCAATCCCAAGCATTGACCGCAAATGGTTTAGAAATTTGTTCTGGTAAGGGAGGCCCTTCTATTGTTTCCCAAGAATCACTTTCTGCATCGTAAACCTTGAGCTTCATCCGTTCAAGCTCTGAAACCACAAACAAGCGCCCATAGATCACCACACTGGAACCAGTCCAACCTTCTCTCAATCCAAAAGCCATATTCTCCCATTTATCAGTCCTTGGATCATAAATTTGACCCCTGGGAGAGAAAAAGAATGGCCACAACCACCCTTCTGTCACAAGAAGCTTCCCATCAAGAACTGCTGCATCATAAGATGCCATGTTCGTTCCCATGTTTGCAATTCTACGCCAATTCCCTTTTACAGGATCCAAAACCTCCGCTGAGTCTAGCTCAAAAAGGTCAGAGCTGTTGCCTCCTGCTACATATATCATCCCTTCAATTACCCCGCTAGCAAAAAATGATCTAGCTGTTATCATCCGATTCATCACAGTCCAACGATTCTTTTGCATCTCATACTTCAAAACCAAGTCAAGGGGAAAATCAACATCAGAGACCATACCACCACAAACAAAGAGTGTACCATCATGAGCCACTGAAACACATCTAAATCCATTAAGGCAGACCTTGTGTTTACAAGGCATCGATGGGATAGTGTGCCAAGAAAAGTGGATAAGGTCTAAAACCTGCCACTGGATCTTTCCAGTGCACTTGTGGAAAGAAAAGACAAAGAGCCAAGGATCCTTGAACCCCAATTCCTTTCTACGGGTGAAGAACCGCTCCTTATTACCAAGCAATAAATGCCATCTCTTACAAACAGCTTTGCAGGCTGCATGGCTCTGGACTGGAACCCGGAGAAGACAATTGAGTGCAATATCATCAGGAAGCCCAGGAATAAGGGGCTCACATTGCAGAGATGACTCAAACTCTGGTGAAGGGTTTAACAAAGAAGATTGGATCACAGCCACTCTAAATTTGGGGGATAATGTAATCTGGGAGTCCCCTAGTTTATGTACCGGTGCCTGTTGAGACGATAATCGAACCCTTTGCATCTTTCTGTCTGAAGACAAAATAAAAATAAAAAAAACCCTTCCAAATAACACCCTATCAGGCCCTTGTTGAACTACGAGATTCCCTATCTGTGCTATCTCACCAAATTGATAACCATATAGTAGAATAACGATAAATAGCGCAAGGATTTTTCTTTCTCCAATTCTTATTCCTTTATAATTGTATCACAATAGAAAGGAACTCCCCCATATGAGATTTTAAAACGTAAACCAAAAATTCCTCCTTTACAAATTCCTTGTTATAATAATGAAAGATGATACATACCACACCCTAAGATGATACATTCCAAGAAAAAAGTCCAAATTCAAACTCACATACATCAAAGCTTATTTCTTTAGAAAGTCTACCAAACCCACTGTTTTTTCCTATCACCACTTCCATCAATTAAGATACCAAATAGCACTGTAAAAGTCATATGTCTCTTGAAAGACAATTACCAAAATTCAGTACCCCAGAACAAGAAAAGCTCAATTCACTAAGCGAACACCTAACACGAACAAAAACTAATAGCCAACAAAAAAAAAAAAAAACAGCTCAGTAATCAACTAGAATTGGGAACTGCAACAGTAAGCAAACAATACAAACCAAAAGCAGCAGAAATCTCAACTTAAACAGAGAAAAAGAACAAACCAAAGATTAAAAAACTAAAAAATGAACTTACCAACAAGAAATAATTGCTTTGGGTAACTCTTCTGTTTAGAAGATAGTGACTTTTGACGGAACTTATTTAGCTTCAGCTCTTTGCAACGTAAGACTAATCTTCTTCTCAAAGAAAAGATTATATAAAATTTTGTGGGCAAAGATCCTTGAGTCTCGAGGCAGACAAGTCCACGCGCAAATGGACTTTGTTTAACACTTCTCAAGTCGGGTAAATTACATTAGAGGTCCCCACATTTTAGATTTTAGCTAGTTGAACCTCGAATCATTCCATAACTTTGGCAGAGCCACTGTACTGCCAAAACCCTCCATTTAAGTTTTTGCCTAGCCGAACACAACCCAAAGGTAGAGGCACTACCTCTGCCTAGTTTAACCTTTTTGACTTATTTATGAATGGGGTCAAATATATAAAATTTCACTATATGTTATATCCTATTTTGATTCCCTTTTTTTTAATAAATAACCAATAAATAAATAAAATATTTTGAGTTAAGTAAACAATTGCCTTTTTAGGCTTTGATTGGATAGGATAATTGTTTAAAAAGCATAATTGAAGGATAAGGACTAAATTTGATAAATTGATATAACTTAAGAAGTCCTATTAAATTTTTGACTTTTATAGTTGATTGTGATTTTAATTGAAAGTTTTGTAGAGTCAATGATTATTTTGAAAAAAAAAGTTTATTTAATTTTTGTTAGATCCAATTGAAAGATTTTATATTATTAAATTTAGATTTAACTTCATATTTTGAAATTAGAATTATGAGAGGATGAAAGGTAAAAAAATGCTAGCTTTTAAAGATTGCTTTGAACTTTCACCACACCAAACATTGTTATTTCAAAGGCACAATATAAATACTTGAGAAGCCTTTTTTGTTTTGTTTTTTTTTTGAGGGAGAGAAGTCGGAATAAAACCCTACTTATCGCTTTCTAAAACCAAATACCTTGTTATATTCTATTTTTGACTAGCTCGTACAAAGACTCTAGCAACTAGCTCCCTTTATATATTCCTAACCCCTACACTCTTAAATTAGAAGCAACATATATAAATATAGAATGAATGTTAAGAAAAAAAAGAGTTCTTGAAAAATATAAGAAGCTTATTTAATACTTATTTTTAATATAAGTATTGGAGGCAACATGTTAAATCCTTAAATGGATTGCTATCAATCTATATGAAATCATAAAGCTTCTCACTAGCTAGATAAAAGTTAAATTATATTAAAAATCTTTTGAAGCGTCCATTATTTTCAAAATAGTGTTGTAGTCTTTCCATCCATCTAATGTAATTAGCATAAGCAATACTCAGCTATAATAAATGGATTTCTTCTAAGTATTTTAAGTGACATAATTGTCTTGAAGGGGAAGTATTTTCTTTTTAATATCCAAAGTAAAGGGATAAACTTCTTTGTCCTTAGATACTTCTTAAATAATAGACAAAAGTGTTCCCATTATATATTCTCTGTAACAATAACAATGAACAAGTTAACATGAGACAAACAATTTATGAAATTTTAATAACAAGTTATGGACATGAATTTTGTCATAATAGAGTTTGAGGCTATCATTTTGGTAATTTTTAGAAAGGAGAAACATTTAAATTTAAAAGAGAAAATGAAAATTTATTTTATTTAAAAAATAAAGGATCAAATATAATTTATAAAATTGCACATATCGTACTTAAAACTTGTTGTTTTAATTTGAATTGATTGACTAAAATAATTGATATATCAGTAATATTTGTAACATTATAGATACTTTTGGATGAATAGTATCATTATCCACATTATAATTGGTTAATTAAATCAATTTCAGTACAATTATAATGAGAAAATATTCATTTAAAAAAAAAACAAAGAAACATGGGAGCATTGTTTACATGTAAAAAATATACATCAACATATCAATCATGAAAAAACCATGATTGTTCAAGACAAAACATGAGGATAAAGCTCAAATTCATTAATTACAATGAAATGAAGTGTGTTAAAAGAGTCATGATTAACTAAGAAAATTAATAAAATAATTAACTATAAAACCAATAGTCATAATTAACTACGAAAATGTGATTAATCATAAGAGTTGTTTTATGAAGTGACTAATTAGTTTAGGACTTATGGAAATATAAATAAAGGAGAAGTCTAGTTTGTATTAGAATTTAGTAGAAGTTTGATGCATAATTTGAATTGCAAGTATCATGTCAAATAATATAATATAAATGACTACCATAAAGATTATCTATCTATTAACTATTAAAATTATTTTAGTTTTTAAGTTGTTTAAAAGAATAAAATAGATTATTATATGCAATAAAATTAACAAATTAATAAATAAAGAAAAAAAAGCATAATGGTAAAATAAATTTATTAATGGATAAAATACTCATTGTTGTCCTCAGTCCTCTAAGAATTTTTATAGTTGGTTATGTTCTATTAGCCTTTAAAACTTGATAATATACTTATTAATATATTTTTTTCTTTATCAATAATTATAATATTGTTAAAACAAATATTATTTGTAATTAAAAGAAACGACCCTATCATATATTATATATCATATACTTTTCATGATATAATAGGTTGTTTGTCCTCCCTTAAACATAGATTTGTCTAATACTTTCATGAGAAAAAACTTTATCATTGTGATATGATTCTCACTTCAACACTAAAAGATTTATTAGAGATTTTAATGGGTCCAATCATGCAAGATTTAAAATAAATTGATCCAAGTAGACAATTAATAAATTTATTCATGATATATGAGCTAAGATGGACATCTTGATGATAGTAGAAAATAAAGAATAAGTTTTAATTATTTTTTTTTAACTTGCAGTATATAATATGCTTTGTTTATATTTGTATGACTGAGTAATTTTTATATTAAATTTTTAATTAAATTTATAAATTTTTTAAATAATTAATTAATTTTATTATAATTTATACTTTTCATATTCATATCCTGCACACAATATGAGGGTGATGTATGGCATATAACTTCTTCTTAGGTTTTGCTCGGTAATCTTATTCATGAACGAATCTATAAGACGTTTCATGATCAAAACAAACTAATTACAAGCTTTTTTCCAATCTATTGCTTTAACCTGCGGGAGTGGAAATTTAGTGCAAGGAAAAGCTATGATGTCAAAAGAAAGTGATAATGAATTGACAATAATGGAATCATCCCTTTCTTATGTCTGTTATTTCGAGAAGATCTGCCTTCGTTGCTCTTGGAACATCTTCCACATATTCCAATGTCTTGTCCAGATTGTCCTCGGCTATCTTCTTGCTCTCTTCAATTGCCACGGTTTTAGTAATGACATTTAAAGTTTTGTGCATAAGCAAACTCACTCTGTCGTTTCGTCTTGTTAGCCATCCCCTGTTCATATTCATATGGCATGCCATATTTTGCAGATTTTATCCACCTCTTTAATATGTATTTGAGGGTATATGAAAGAGATTTCTTGCATTCAGTACCGTTAAGGCGTGGACACATAAAATGCCCAAAGACTCGTTTTTCTTGCAACTGCGAGCAACTCTATAAACTAAACAATTGAATTCCACAACGCTCTCCTTATGGCCTTCCTGTCAACTTCAATATTGTGGTGATTGTTTCATTCTTGGCAGTTTCTTCTATTGTCACTGATAAACATTTAAGAATCTCTTCCTGAAATGTTTTGGACAATGTGCAAGTGTCAAAAATCTTCATATAGCACTACTATTTTGAATTTCTCCTGGGCAGCTTCATTGCAACAAAAGTCTTCATATTGCTCTTCTAAACGCCATCTCTCCGCCACTTCTAGATATTTTTGGATGAACTATGATAGAACCGCGTTCTCATTCTTCGGAATTTCGAAAATATTTTTGATGTTCTCACCATGTTGGAGACCTGCACGGAAGTTTTTTTTGACGAGCACACAAGCCCATCTTTCTCTTGACTTGTATAGACTACTAAGTCATGGGTTTTCACAGAAGATACCCACCTTGACTCAAATTCCTCCTCTGTTAGGCAATAAAAAATGCATTTGTAGAAGAGACTCTCAAAACCAGGTTGCATATACAATGCGGATAGGTGTTCTAAGGCATTTTGGCGGATATACGAAATGCCAATGTGATGTTCTGCATCTGGCAACACTGCCTTTATTGCATCAACCATCAGTTTGTTCTCGTAAGTAATAGTTATTTTGGGTTGATGCCTGCCCATCACTTCCATAAAAGACTCAGACAGCTAAATAAATGAGTCGGTATTTTCATCAAGCAAGAAAGCACATCCAGATAGTACTTGTTACCGATGATAATTCAGTCTCAAAAGAGAAGCATAAATGATGTCATATTCCTCAATCCTAAATAAGATCACCAAAGCAGTCATAGTCTACCTTGGACCTGCCATCCCTCCCGAAGAAATTTGTCATGCGACCATCAGAATCAAGTTGAAATTCATAGAAGAAGGATAGATCCTGGAACTGCGAATGCCTTCGATAAAGGTTGCAAACTATTTATTCTTTTATCAGGTACACAAACAGTGCAGCCCATATTGGATGATTGTACACCTTTTTCTCCCCTCTCAGCTTCATATCCAGTGTAAACCATCTCAACTTCGTACACAAAAAGGTTTTGGTGTGTGATATCGCATGTCTTCGATCTTCAAGGGGATGATTGTCCTCCAGAGAAACTTGGGAGATCACCTATTTCCCATTTTCCAGCATGCAATGGATCTTGGCATTGCGTTCTGTTCTGGTTGCTTTCCTCCTATACTTCGTAATCTTGGAGAATTTCTTCCTTGATTGAAACCCGTCTTTTGAATAGAAAAGGGGTATCGTTTTCTAATGTTTTTGGTAGTCAACTGTTGTACCTTTCCTTTTCTTACGTTGAACCAATTTCATTAGCATAATTTTTGTAAAATTCATAAGCCTATTCCTCAGAAGAGAAGATCATCCCGATTTCTGACACCTGAGAATTATTTTCCCGTGTTTCTGGTCTTGCTTCTGAAGTCCATGAAGACGGTATGTCTTTGTCATCTTCATTGTTGTCTGATGGCAACACATCATCCTCGTACTGCTCAGTGATAATTAACAACGATTGAATTTCAAAATCGATGAGTTTTATGATTAAATTATCCATCATTTGAATATATAAAAAAGAAGCATAACCTACATCATACGTTGAAAAACAACCAAAGAAATCTCTTGACACTAAAGTTTATAGCTAGTGGTTGTGAACGTATATAGAGTTTGTGAGAAGTCCACCTAGTTCACGAACTAGGAGTAATATATATACATTGGAGAAACCTCCAACCAAATGATAATCTGTTACGGCAATTAAAGTTCAACTCTACTGCAACTTTATCAACATCGTATCCTTATCTCCTAGGAGTTTAAAATCAATTATATATCCATGGATACTTGCTTACATATTCCCTTGAGATGGACGAGGATTAATGAGTTCAATCTTGTCTTTGAGAAGCCAAAATTATGAGTGAGATAAGGACTTTATTAGTGCATTAGCTAATTGATCTTATGTCTCGTAGAGTACCCAATTGAACCTTTTATCGAGTGAAGTGAAAATCAATTGTAATGTGTTTCATTCTTGAGTGAAACACAGGATTTGAACTTAGCTGGGTGGAACCAATATTGTCATAATAGATTAATGGAGTATGATTCATTAGGAAATATAGTTTATAAAAAAGAGAGCAGATCCAACTGATTTTTGCTATTGCGTTAGCTACTAAACAGTATTTAGCTTTAGTAGATTAACGGACGGTGGTGTGTTGCTTATTAGACAACCAAGAGATGAGATTCCAACCAAGATAGATTGTATAGATATCATTGGAGGATTAATATTCCTTGTTTCCTCCCAGTTTGCATAAAAAAAGGCATGGACTAAAGAAAGGGAATGACGATATAGAAGCAGATAGTCTTAGACAATTCCCTATATATAACAAAGGAGATGTTTCACCATTTGCCCATGAATATTTGTTGGCTTATACATGAATTGTGAAAGTTTGTTTACAGTGAAATAAATGTCTAGCCGAGTAAGAGATAGGTACTAAAGGCTTCCAAGTATGGCATGGTAAATGGTAGGATCTGCCATAAGAACACCCATGTCCAAGGTCAAATTACAGCTATAAGGCAGCGGAGTAGGTGTGGCTTTACATGAGCCATATTGGTGAGTTGTAGGACATCCAAAATATATCTTTTTCTAGAAAAGAAGCAAACCACCAGTGGAATAAAGCTAGACTTCAATGCTTAAGTAGTGTGTCAAAAAACCCAAGTTTTTTTAATGAAAAACTAGTTGCTAAACTCTTAACGAATTGGTTAATAGCTTGTGCATTATCTTTAGTAACTATGATATCATCAACATAAACCAACATATAGATAAGATACAACTTATGTTTGTACATGAAGAGGGATATATTTAATAGGAAGTTTGAGAAACTAGATACAGTCAGAAAACTCTTTTATTTTTCATACCATGCATGATGCACCTACTTTAGCCCATAAATAGCTTTAGGAAGCTTGCAAACAAAACCAACTTTGTCCTGGTTAAGAAATCCTAGAGGTTGAGCCGTGTAGACATCTTTAATAAGGGTGCTTTGAAGGAAGACATTATTGATGTCTAGTTGGTGAAGCTTTTAACCATTGCTAACAATAACACTCAAAACAAGTTGAATTGTTATAGGTTTTACCATGGGACTAAAAGTCTTGTGATATTCGAGGACAAGCCGCTGATTAAAACCTTTTTCCATGAGCCTAGCTTTATAGCAAACCTTAATTCCATCATAATGTCTTTTGATCCTAAAATCCACTTATAACTAACCATATTAGAACCAAAACTAAAAGGGACCAAAGTCCTAGTGTGCAGAGCATTAACTAGGGTCATGAATGGCTTGGGCAAAAGTGATGGGTTCTACTATTTCACCAGTAAGTTAGGTGGTGAATGTGAATTTTTAGATGGGTTTGCCAATGTTGTTTTTTTATTGGGAAATCATAGAATGATAGGGTAGTGTTTCTGTTTGTGATTTGATTGGCAGTGCTAGAGTTGTGGTTGGTAATGAAGGTATAGGAGTGGATAAAATAGGCAGGAAAGATGTGTTCGACTAGGTTTTTAGCGCTGGTGATAAAGGAATGACAATTAGCGGGGAAGAAGTTGTACTAATAATTTGCATATCAGGTTCAACCATTGAAGAATATATAGAAGGTACAAGAATGGATTTTAGAATTAAGATTACTGGTGGAATCCATATATCTATGATAATGGATTCCAATTGATTTCTTTTCTTATGTAAAGAATGATATGGAAAAATATGCTCATGAAAGGATATATGCCTACACACAATAATTTTAGAGAATTTGGGTTCAAAGCACAATTAAACACTTTACAACAAAGAATAACCTAGGAAAATACATGTTTTGGACCAAGATTCTAACTTATGTACATTATAAAGGCAAAGCGAAGGATAATATAAGCATCCAAAAACATAGAGTTATTCATAATATGGTGAGTGTTGAAAAATAATGTCATAAGGTGAGCGATTTTTTAACATATGAGTGGATATGCGATTAATGAGATAAATTATGGTAGAAAATGCATATGACCAAAACAAATGTGGTAATGATGAATGAGTTAAAAGCATGAAACTGGTTTCTATAATATCTCTATAAAAACGTTCAATAAAACCATCATATTTAGGAGTGTGTAGGGGTGTTGTCATATAAAATATGCCATATGTATCAAAGAATTCCATTAACACAATGTATTATCCCCTATTGTTAGAATATATAGTCATAATTTTTATCATGAAATAATTTTTTACAATTTCTTTGAAGTGAATGAAGGTTGATTTGACCTTAAACTTTTTCTGTAATGAATAAAACCACATGTATTTAATGAAGTGATCTACAAAAATAACATAATATTTAAAGCTATTAATAAACAAGAGTAAGGATGTCCATACATTAAAGAATATTAATTCAAGAGGATTATAAGAAAGTAAAGTGGAGACAGAAAATGGTAACTTCTGACTTTTATTACAGTGACACGCATTACAGACAAAGTCTTTGGAAACTGAAGATTAATTTAAATAATGCCTTGTCAAAATAGTATTTAAAATAAAAAATCCAGGATGTCCTACTTAAAGATGCCAGTTTAGTGGAGCTAGTTTGACATTCAAAAAAGCATGAGGAATGACGACACACGGCCATTTGTACACACCTTCGTTGGTTTTACCCTTTAAGCGAATTTCCCCCATTAATAGGTGTTTTATAAGAAAATATCAGGGTAAGAACTCAATAGAGACATTATTATCAACACAGAATTGATATATAGATATTAAATTCCATTTAATATCAGGAATGTAAAGGATATTGTGAAGAATAAATGAATGAGTGGATGAGTAAAGTTTAATGGAACCTAAATACGTTATCTGTAAACCTTTACCATCCCCTATCATAACATTATTAGTGCATGTGTATGGTAAAAGTTGAGCTAGGTTTCGGAGATCTGATGTGATATGGTGGGATGCCTTACTGTCTAGTGAACTAATATGAGGATTAGAGGTTACTAAGTTGGCTTGCGGTTGCCACAGAGTAATGTTTTGATTTGGATTATTGTTAAAAGGAACAAGTCTAAATATAGGGCATATTTTGGCGTGTGACCCTGCATGCCAAAGATTTGGCAATAATCAAGGTATGACTTTAGTGGTGGTCAATAGCTATTATTTATGTATAAAAGGTAATAAACTAATTCTGCACAACACACACACACACACACAGATATATATATATATATATATATATATTGTGAAGAATAAATAAATGAGTGGATGAGTAAAGTTTAGTGGAACCCAAGTACGTAATCTGTAAGCCTTTACCTTCCCCTATCATAACATCATCAGTGCATGTATATGATAGACATTGAGCTAGGTTTTGAAGATCTGATGTGGTATGATAGGATGCCTTACTATCCAGTGAATTAATAGGAGGATTAGAGGCTACTAAGTTGGCTTGTAGTTGCCACAGAGTGGTGTTTTAATTTTGATTGTTGTTGAGAGGAACAAGTTTGAATATAAGGTATATTTTGGTGTGTGACCCTACATGCCATAGATTTGGCAATAATCAAGGTATCGTCTTAGTAGCAGTCAGTAGCTATTGTTTGTGTTATGAAAGGCAATAAGCTGATTCTACAACACACACACATATATGTTACAGAAACCTTGCGGCTAAAGGATAAACTGTTACATCAATTAAAGTTCAACTCTATTACAACTTTATCAACCTACAACTTAATCAACATCATAATCCTTATCTCCTAGGAGTTCAAAATCAATTGTATATACATGGATACTTGCTTATGATGGCACACATGAAAAAAAAAAAGCCTTCATTTACATTACTTGGATATCTATTCAATTAAAGTTAATATAAGAGGGATGCGACAATAATTTCAAAACCAATTTCACTATTATGAGGGAAACAAAATATACTTTTATATAAAGAACTTAGCACTCAGATGCGAGGTTATATAGGATTGGTATTTACAATAAACAATTCACAATATCAATGTAAAGAGAGATGTTTGCTACCTCATCTTAAAGATTTTCAATACCTTTCCTAATCAATCCAGCCCCTTCCTTCTCCTTTTGATTTTTTTTTCCAGAAGATGGAGAAAAAGATAAACTTTATGGAACTACAAAAACAGTAAATAGTCTCTGTGGGATCACCACCACTATTTAATTTTAGTGTCGCTTTTATGTTCATCCTCTACCTTTGTTTCTTAGAGGACTTGTGTTCATTACCCAGCCTTGAAGTTGAAGGATATAAAGTATCCTTCAAGTCATGTTATGAGGATGCATTTTCTTGATTGCTCTTTCTATATTTGGTATTAGAAATTGATATCTAATTCTGAAGGTTGAGAGAGATCATTAGAGTTTATTGAATTATGGTTGAAGGACCATAAAAAATAAAAAAAAAATGGCATGCACTAGCATTCCAATTGTTTAGGTTTGAAGATAGTCAAACAGCTAGATATGAAAGTTTTTTAGCCCTAATAGCTAAAATTCAAGGATTTTAGGCCCCGGGCTATCCAAATATTGTCTCGATACACACATTTAAGTGTTTTTTAGGTCCCCGTGCATAAAACTTTCTATGCCTATATTTTTTTATATGCACAGAGACTTTTAAAAAGAAGGCATTCTTTTTTACACTAATTTCATTATATATCACCAACATCTTTGCCAATAATACATGGCACATCAGCTAACAACTTGCCTTCATAATCTCTACCAATATTAAACATAACACCACACTCAATTATTTAATTTTCAATGAAAATGTTTTTCTTTCTTATAAAGTAGTTAAAAGACTACATATAAATACCTATTCACTTGTAAGAATAATCAAGGTTTTAAATCTTGTACTCCATATATAAAAAGCCTTGTGAAATCTCGTACATAACCATTAATCACCCAACAATTACATGAACTATAAACAACCATTTAATAACTCCTTAAACCACAAGTAACCTCACAATAATTTCTAAGACCGTAAATAATAACTCAATAATTCCTAGAAACATACAATTTATCTTACATTCTCCTACATCTATCCATTTACTGTACATTTTTTCTTCTTTTATTTTTTATTAATTTAAGCATCAAAGTATCATATGCATCTATATGAAACTAACAAACCAGCCCATGATTGCAGCCCTAGAAAGCCCATTTCTAATCTAAATTTTTTCATGACTTTATCAAAGTTTAGGTCTAGAATCAATATCAAATGTTTTAAGCATTGATGAAAAAGGTGTTGCAAAGTTCTCTAGCCCAAGGTTTGCCTCATTCTTACAAAAATTAGTTTTATTTTTATAATAGAATATAATGTGAAAGGAAAAGCTACTTAAAAGATAACCAAAGGAAAACTTGGGAACATTGATAGAAGAAAGTTTGATATAAGAGTTTTTTAAGGAAAATAAATATTTTTTTTAATTTCTAGTTGTATATTTTTTATAATAATGCATTTCTAGTTTTTTTTCTATTTTAAAGGAATATGTTTTTTTTACTTTATCACTTTTTATTTAGTATTGTTAGGATTTTTTTTTTCCTAATAATGGTTGTGACAACCTTTTAAGAAGTAGAGATATAATTGAATAATAATTAAATATTTTGGTTGTCTCTCTATAATTATGGTGTTTATAGTCTTTAAGGGTTTTGAATTGTAATAAACTCTCTATTATCCCTCACTCTTGTCTACTTCAATCAGTATTAGAACCAATAATTCTTAATGGTTATTTTGTTTTACTAAGTCTTGTAGAACAACTTTGGCTAAAAAATAACTAATGATCTTTGGTGGTTATTTTAGTTTATTGTACGTTACAGAACAATTACGACTCGAAAAAGTTGTTGAATATTACATACTTACCTAGGAGGGGATAAGGAGGTTTCACTTTAGAAAAAAAAAAATTTGGGAACTAGTTTGTTATTTTCATCTGTATCAATTTTTGTTGTTCGAAACCCTAGTAGTGGATTCCATAATGAGAAGGCCCATACAGGGTATGTCAAACAAAGATATTGTATTAAGAAACCACAATAGTGTAGGTCACACAAAGGTGTTGTGTTAGAAACTTACAATAGGGTTAGGCCTATAAAGATGTTAAAGGAACCATAATGTGGTGTCTCTTGTACAAAATAATGTTCTTGATATAGGATAATTTTTAACTAAAGACTAAACTCAAGGACGAGTTCCTCCTAGCTTTAAGAGACTAATGCATGAGTGTTTTTTTTAGAAAAATAGATAATTTTTTTATTTTTATTCTCGGGTTTTTTATTATAATGCTTTTTTAGTTCTTTTCCTATTTTAAGTGAATATATTTTTTCTAGTTTTTTTATATTTGATAATTTTAGGGTTTTCTAGGGTTTTTTTTCTATATAAAAGGTTGTGATATTCTTTTGGCAATAAGAAACATAAATTAATATAAAAAAATATTTTAGTTATCTCTCTATACTTATGGTGTTTTTAATTTTCAAAGGTTTTGACATGTAACAAATCTCTTATACTTTGTTCCTATGTGTGTTAAAGTTTCAGGTAACATTGACTTACAAAAGTAATATAAGCATGTACGCTCACTATTATAAAACTCAACTCATCTTAACAAGTTAAATCAATGATTTGCTGACCTGGACCCTGACTCAAGTATGGTAACTGAAAAAATCTATAGCTATTTTTTACCAAAACAATGTTGTTCTAGGATTTTTTTAAAAAAAAAAAACAAAATCTTAGCGTGTATTGACCGATGACCTTACTTTTGAATTGGATTTAATATTTATGTTCACACTTTAAATTAGACTTTTAATATGGACTTGACAAGGCTACAATAATAACAATAACAAAAACAATAACATTGTCTAGATTCATAGTTAATTAAGTGTCAATTAATAATATAATTGCAAATGATTTTCCCCTAGTAATATGATTTATGCTATTAGAGATGTTAAAAAAACAATTCAACTATAGATTGGTTTATAGTTAAGATAGTTGTTTGTTAGATGCCTGGATATATGCATAATGTAGTTTGGTATGTGGTTATAATAAATTGCCTCAAATATTACTTAGTCCAAGACTTGAATCATAGATTCAGTTGGTTAATCCATGTGTTAGTGAATTTACCTAGATCTATTAGGTCTTTTTAATAAAACTATGTTATTTAGGATAAAATTAAAAATGCATTTTTTTAGATAAAAATTTCAATAAAATATGTTGATAAAGTCTCAACTAGGTTTTAAATCAATCAAATGGATCACAAATTGATCTCATCAGGATAACTTCCTAGACAGTT
Organism: Populus ilicifolia; assembly: GCA_015708895.1. NCBI lineage: Eukaryota > Viridiplantae > Streptophyta > Magnoliopsida > Malpighiales > Salicaceae > Populus > Populus ilicifolia. Next base: position 191,866 of record SRLM01000138.1, read on the forward strand.
CAAAAGCAAATTTGTCTTGACACAGGTCATGGATTGACTTGTTATGTTTGTTAACTCTCATTTGGTTAGTTTGTCTTTTAGTGGCTCAAGATAAAGAGATAAAGACAATTGGGGTAAGAATGTGTTTAGTTGAAGAAACAAAGACAAAGATATAAAAATAAATATGTTTATTGAAGAATTTTTAAGTAAATCTTTATACTTCCAAAACAAGAGATATAAAAAAAAATATAGATCTCCAGAGACAATATATATGAGTTTTTATGCTTTAAATATTATGTAAAAAAAAACTTGTAATTTCAATATTTACATAATTTTGGAAACTCAACCATGCAACTCCATGTTCTTTAAAAATGTTCGAAAACTCTGATTGAAAAATGTTACAATAAGTTACCCTCTTCTTATTCTGATTAAATTAAATAGAAAACACAATCACATCCTTATGTATTTGCATTTGAAACAAAAAAAAATCTCATCTAATAAGCCTAGTTATTAGAAAATTTAAGAAAACAAAGACAACCTATAATTCTATTCTATATATAAATAAAGAAAAATAATGAAAAAGATTAAACATATTGACCAACATCATAAAGAGCTTTGGTTTCATAATTAGAATTATTAATTCCTTTTATAATATTGTTACCTCGTTATTTTTTCTCTCCATTTCTCTTTGGATACAAAAACAAATCCAATTCATCTTCAACCAAGAACCTACCTTGTTATTATAGTTTTAAAACTTGTATATTCTTGAAATTATATTAAAAAAAATTAGTTTCAACTCTCAATATAACCTAAAGTAGTAACATCAACAGTAGCAATAACAATAACAATATGTAATTATTTTTTAAAATATATCAAATTTGATAATAATATTAGTTTAATATGCATTGTAGCCAATTGGTTGATTACACATGACATTATTATATTCATGTAAATACATATTTATTATTAATAAAAGCTTAATTTATCTTTAATATTCATAAAATATTATATTAAAGAATTTAATATTTAATATATGAATCTAGAGTAGAGATGAAGTTCATGGGATAAAAAATCTTAGTTGATGCTCTTTTAAATATTAGATATTTATTATATTCGTAGAGACTAGTACATATTATGCTATTTCCTTTATGACAGGAAACAATTGTTCATAAATTGAGGTATAATGGATACTTAAAACCAATATGTGGGTACTTGTCATAATATATGCACACTAAATTAGTCTACATGATAATTTTATGTAAAGACATCACATATAGCTGTGGAAGGGCTCATATAACAGTTGTATAAGTGATCATTAAACTTAAAATCACTAAGTTATCTTATATAGAAAGTGTTATACTTTAATCATGTTACGTATTATATTAGTAAAGGTAACAAATGGGTAGATATTGCATATAACATAAAATATATGAAGATATTTGAGTGATCAAGAGAGGATTCTTCACCCTAAGTGAATTAAAAAAAATATTCCATATGTTCTCAAATAGTATTGAATGTTAAATCCTTACACAAAGTGGAATAAGATTTAAAAAAAAATAAAATCTTATTCAAAAGATCAATGAGTATAATGTTGTGAAAAAATATGATTTAATATAGCAGACACACTCCATGTTAAAATATATAAAATCAGAATATTATAAATGAAGAAATAATAATTACATTAAAAAACCAGTCATTAAAACGTTAAATCAAACCGCATATGATTTTTCTAATATTTGGAGAATTAAGACATGTTGTTAAATTGTGCATTCAATCTTCAAATATAAATTAATCAATTATTGAATTGATAATAAATTAAATTATTTGATTTATTTAATCTTATTTATTTAAAATTATAATTTATATTTGGGCCAACGCCTAGAAATCTAATGGGTCATACATATTAAGAACTATTAGTAAGAAATTAAACTGAGAGAATTAATCAAGTACTACTTGATTGAAAATAATTTTAGAAATTAAGCACTAGAATATACTTAATTCAGGGATTATAATTCTAGTTCTAGAATAATCAAGTAAGGATTTAATTGATTAAATTTCTAAAATTATCCTAAAATAATATATGAATATAATTTAAGGGGAAATATATTTTTTATTTATTTATAGGATTTCTTGTAAATATAAAGTTATGCCTCTTATTTTTTAAAAGTTTGTCTGTTAGACGAAAAATCTATGTAAGTAATAAAATAAAAGAAATAGCATTCTAAGCATAGCAATCCATTTCTTTAAAATAGAGATACAAGAGATTTCTTACTAATAGTTTATGTGAATTATCATTCAAGGTAGAATAATTAGATAGCTTCTAATTTGTGACAACTCAGCCTTTAAATAATTATTTAAAGTCAAAGAAGACCATATCTTCAGATAATAAATCCCTAAATAACTCTAAATTTATATAATATGATTCTAGGGACTCCCAAATTTTTTTAATTATTTCCGCTATGTTTATGATATTCAAAACCTAATTAATAATATGTCTTAAAATTAAAATAGGTTTGTTATATTTTATCCATTATCAATCAAATAAGTTATAAAGACAAAATCATTGTGTTTTGTACATCATATTAAACATAATTTTATTTTTATTTTTATTTTTTTAATCTCGTTTTCTTTGCCCTCGTTAAGCTTCCATCTCTTCTATCTTTCAACATTAATCAAATGTTACCTACAAGAAACCCCTTAACCACCTCCTTCCTCGGAAACAAGAAATACTCAAGTATATTATACCGATTATAGGATGCATGAAATCACCCCTCTTAAGGCATTGTAGCAAGCACTTTAAATGCAAAAGCTTTGAAACCCGTAGTCGTCAATGTGATGATAATGTTCTATATATCTTGACAAATATCTACTAGGGTTGGATATTTTGGTATATTGTGTTTTGTAAAAGTAATTTTACTTAAAAATACACTAAAATGATTGTGTGTGTGTGTATTTCTAACATCACTGTTAAATATTAAAAAAAAATTGACTTGATACTTCTTCAAATAACAAATATCTTGCACCATGATATTAAACAGAAACATGGACAAAGGACGTTCCTTGCATGTTGCTTAATGTAAAGGATTTCGCTACGAAGCATGGCCTGATTACCCTGGCTGGACTAGTTTGGACAGTTTGGCATTTTGAAACTGTTGAGTAAGCCTTTGGACTATTATTGTTCCGGTTGAGTACCGTGGTTATATAAGAGCTAATTGAGGAAGAGAAACTATAAACTTTGCTTAGCACTTGCTCCCCTCTTCATGCTACTTTCCCAGTTTATAGCTCTTTCTCTCCTCTAATTTTATTTTTTTGGGGTTGTAGTTGACAATGGTGGCAATAATATTGTAAAGTTAAGGGAATAGACAATAGTACATTTCTGCCAACAATAAGAATCACGTGTTTGATCAGTAAAATTCTTTTTTCTAGATGAGCATAAGACTGTATATTTGTCACAGGATTCTTTTTATTGCTGAGATATGAAGCAATTAGGGTTTTAATTAAGTGCTCAGAAAAATAATAATTTTTTATGTTTTTATATTGTTTTGATACATGGATGTTAAAAATATTTTTAAAAAAATAAAAAATAAATTATTTTAATATATTTTAAACAAAAAAAAAATTAAACAACATTTATTGCCATATTTCTAAACATCCTCTAAATACCTGTTTTACAGTGTAAAGTGTGATGCAATAAAAATAATTGCTTAATGTAAAGGATTTCACTATAAAGCATAGCCTCATTGTCCTAGCTGGACTAGTTTTGAGAGCCGTAGTTGTTAACCCAGGAAAGGATATAACATTCTTGATGTAGCAGGTGTGGGGCATTTAAAAGCTTCTTAGAAATTATGATTATGGCGGTAGTTTAAAATATTTTTTATTTAAAAATATATTAAAATAAAATTATTTATTTTTAAAAAATTATTTTTAATATTAATACATTAAAATAATATAAAAAAATTTTAAAATTTTTAAAAACTTACAGCTCACAGTTGCTTAAAATGGAAAAAAGAGAGGAGTTGTTTTTTTCTTGCCCGCTCTCCAAATTCAAAATGCCATTTCAGTGTCAATTACGAGCTTTGGGTTTCTGAAGTTGGGCCACAAGCGACCTAAAAGTCTTAATTAAGACTAGATGTTGATTAATGGGCATGTCCATCCTTCCTACTGAGTTACCAAACACCAGACACCTTTCTTGTACTGCACTGGCAGTTCTAACAACATGCAGCTGAAGCTGCTGCCTCCTGCCTGTCACCTCAGATTGAGCTCGGAGCCCTTGTGGGCATGTAACCAAGTGTTTGATTTTATGCACATTTTCATTTCTCTTCACTTTTCAAGTCTGACTAGGGATCGCATGTGCTCGGATCCTTATTTAAAATATATAGTTACCGCAAGAGCATTTTAAATAAATAAGAGAAATTAATGATTTGGGTTACAATACTCACAGAGTGTAATAAGTTAGTTTTATTTTAATTAAATAAAAAAATAAGTCATGTTAATAAATGGATAAATTTTAAAAAAAAAACATAATACTTTAAAAAATATATGAAACTACAAAATTGAATAAAAAAACAAAAAAAAAAAACAATCTGAGTCACTCAATATAATACTATAAATATATAACTAAGTAATAAAAAGCAAGTTAACCTAAGTTAACTTATAAAATCTATATCTTAGGTTATGAAAGCAAGATAATAAATAAAATTTTTTTGAAAAAAACTGCAAAGATGGTTTTTTATATAAAAAATTTAATATCAAACAATAAAATTAAAAAAAAAAATATCAATCCAACGTTAACTTTTCAACCATGTAATCTAGTTCATTAAACTATCAATCCATGTTAACTCTTCAACCTCATGATTTGGTTTATTAAACTATGAGCATCATAAATAAAAGCATTGCTAAGCACAATCCCCATTAAATTAAATGCTAAAAAATAAAAAGTGAAAACCTAATTATACCAAAAGATCTAAAATAAAAACATAGCAATTAAAAAAATAAAAATCAAAATCAAAATAAAAACTAAATTAAAAGGCAAATAAAGAGAAAGAGGACATGGCTATGAATCCAAAGACATAGCGAAAAGGAAGTTTTGGTTATTGGAAGACGCCACACGCATTGCTTGAACTGCACGAGCACCTCTCATGCGCTAATAAATATTTTAAAATTTAATATTAATTAATATTGGTTAAAAGACTATAATGCCCATAATTAAAAAAAAATAACTAACTTAAAATGACAAAAATAACTCTGACCAAAAGCTTTTTTTTTTGTTTTAAAGCATTTAAGTAATTTAACTATGTATTTAAAGATAAAAAAACTAAAACTACTCCAAGACGTAACACACACACATATTGTCTTTAAGAGCATTTCAGTATTTTTATTGTTCATAAAAAAAAAAGATCTTATTAGCATAAGCAAGGTAAAATATTATTTAATTATTAAAAAAAATCATCATTTTACTCTAGTAATCCAAAATAAAATGAATATGTTACTACGGTGGGGATCATATTTAATATCCTATGGTTTAGTGCTAATTACACTTTGAATTTATAATTTGAAAAATTACATTTTGTATTTTTTAGTTCGATACTGAATAGCATTTTTCCTATATAATTTAAAAATTACACCTTTTCTCTTGTAGGTTGATATCTAAATAACATTTTGCCTTATAGTTTCAAAAAATTAAGCTTAGTACCTAAACACCACTCTAGATGCTCTTAAGAAAAAAGTCGACGGAGAAGACGATCAAGACCGGTAATCAATTATAGCACATCTCAAATCTGCATTACTGCTTGTGCATGGCTGCTTATTTCTCTTTGGTCACTGCAAAATGAACTCCCCACGCAACTAGCTAGTATGTACCATGAGTCAATGGGTCCATGCTTTGAGCATTAAGTCAGACATTCTTCTGTTCAATTTCACGACTTTGAAGATGATAAATAATTCCAGTTGGAGTAGTTTGTTGACTTAACTCGATAGGAGACCATGAACTTTCAAGAAATTGCAATGCTCATGGAGTTCTCTAACCTTAACACCTGGAAAATGACGGCTCCAATCAATTTTAGGAGCTAAAGGAGATGATAATAATAATAATAAAAAATAAAAAAAGAGAGAGATTGAGAGCGCTTCTCCAGTTTCCTGTCTTTGAACAAGGCAATTGCTTACCCCAACATGATCATTTGCAGTGAGCAAACTCATCATCAACGAATGAAAAAATGATTTATAAGCACGACCTTCAAGCTTCCTTCATTCATCAGATTGTTGCTTGTTAATAACGTTCTTAATTTATATACATTTTATTTTGTTTTTCCAAGAATGGACACCGGAGAGCCCAAAATCCAGACTAGTTTCTGACCCATCTGATCCCATGGCAGGCAAGAGGTAGGGAATTTAATAGAGAGAGAGAGAGAGAGGTACCAATAAATCATAGGAATACTACCAAACAAGTAGAGAGATACATGGTCCAAGAGAATGAGAAGAAATAAATAAACCTCCAAACTGTATTCAATACAAAAATCAATTAAATACATCAGGTGGTAAAATTAACTTCTCACAAAATTGAGGTCTAGTTCCTAACCAAATCTCAGATGATCAGTCAACAAAACTTATCAGCCAAAACCACCACAGAAAAGCTATTTACAAATGGGAAAGGGAGATCACTGTTCCTCTTGTCTTTCATTTTGTGTTTTTTTTTTTTTGTTTTACTAGTCATGGTGAGTCATGAAGCAGCTTCATGAGCTTCGACTTGGCCATGTGACTAAGGAAATAACCGAGGTTTAGCGGGCAGTGACAATGTTTTAGAGGTGGTGCTGCTAGTGGATGGATTGGTGGTGGTGCTAGTGGTGGCCACGCGCTCACAAGAAGGGCACATGGTGAGAGTGGTGGCAGGGAGCTGCATGTAGAAGGGTTGCGAAGTTTTCAAAGCTCTTAATTCTTGCAGTTCCTTTTGTAACCTCCTGTTCTCTTTTGTCAGTGTCTCGCAGCATCTCTTTAAATACTCACAATCTACCTCTGTCTGCTTCAATTTTGTCCTGTTTATCATTCAATTCAAAACAAAAACAAAATCCCAAATTCATTCTAAATCTTAAAAATAAAAAATAAAAAACCAATTCTCAAGAGATGGTACAAGTAGAGAAAAGGTACCTTGCCCTTCTGTTTTGAAACCATACTTCCACTTGGCGAGGACGAAGATTCAACTGCTTTGCTAAAGCTAGCTTTTGCTTCTGCATGATTTTAAAAAAGAGAAACCCCATTGAGTGCTCAAAGCTTTAATCAAATAAGTTCCATAAAATTAATAAACACTTGGTAGTTTTGAGATTTGGTGAGAAATAAAATCAAGAAAACACTTAATGTTATTCAAGTTATAACTTACCGGATTAAGGGTATTGTGTTCTTTGAAACTCTCTTCAAGAAAAGCTGATTGATCTTTAGTGAGCCTTAGTTTCTTCCTTGTCAGACCGTTCTCTTCATCATCACTTGCTCTTGAAGCCTCTATGGCCTCTAAATCTCTCTTATTCCTTCTCCCACTTCTAATCCCAAAATCCATTTGAAAGGACGAGGCCGCGCTTTTTGGCGACGAAAGCGCCGCTCCTTCATCACCGTCATCCATGGACAAACGGTTCACATCAAACCCTCTCCCTGATCCTTCAGTTGAACCCGGTTCAGACACCACTGAAAACTCAAAACCAATCCACGAGAATCAACACATGAGAAAAATAAACAAAACCAAAATTCTAAAAACTTCTACATAATTGAAAAAAAGAACTAGTTCAAAGAAAGTGACGTTACAGTTATCTGCCAGCCATGGAAAGCGAGTCTTTGAAGGAGGGTGATGCCTGCGAGGAACAGGAGAGAAAGGTAAAAGAACAAGTTGAAGTGGCGGATCTGATGAGATTCTTCGCTCATCTTCTTGATGATTCTTTTCAAGGCTACCTAGTTTGTCGTGCGATCTTGTTGATGCAGTAAAACCACTCCCTGAGCCCATGCAAAACCCGAGATCGTTGCTTGATAACTTTGGATTTTTGTCAAGAAACCTGAAAGGCTTGGAAGCATCACCTAAACTCAAAGCTAGCTCCATATTTTGGAACACAGATGGGGTTGCAACGGTTTTCAAAGAAAGAAAAAAACAATAAAATGCTCTTCCGAAAGGAAAATGAACACAGAATGACAGATCTCCTTCTCCAAACCTTGTGCCTTTATATTTCTTTTACGTTGCGGGTATAAAGATTGACCGACAAATCCAGGTTGACAAACACACGTGAATCTATATAAATACACAACGGTTCACACGAGAGAGAGAGAGAGAGACTCTCTCTATATATGTATATTAAAGGCAATCAAGCTTAAGCAGATGCTTGATTATTTTAAGGAGAAACGAAATGGAAATATGTTGTATCATGACGTTATTGAGAAACAAAGATATGATTGGTAGTATTATATTTAATATCTAAATCATTGGCGTTTAAAAAAAAAAGTAGTGGGGCAGGTACTTAGACACTTCGTCTATATATATATATATATTATTAACAATAAACTAAACCTACTCAATGTTTTACTGTGTAAATCATAGGTGAAATACTAAGCAGTCTTCTTCTTCTTCTTTTCATTTTTTTTCCATTTTTTTATATTTATTTTTTTAGTTTTTTTTCTGTTTTTATTTTTTTCATTTTCTATGCCTTTATGGTTTTTTTTTGCTTTTTCTTTATGTATTTTTTTAATGAATTTTTTTGTTTAATTTAGTTTGTTAATGTTAATTTTTTTATTTAGTTATTAAATTTTTATAATATGAATTCTAAGTTTGATAGGTTAATCTGGTTTAACGAGTTAACCTAAATTTTTTTAATTAATAACATATATTAAAATTGTTTAGTGTTTCACTGTGTAGTCCACAAGGAAACGCTAAGCTGTTTTTTTTATTTTTTTATTTTTTAATAAATTTTTTTATTTTAGTTTGTTAATGTTAATTTTTTTTAGTTATCAGACTTTCATGATACGGATCTCGGGTTTGACGAATTAATTTGAATTTTTTTTTCTTTTTTTAAAATTTGACGAGTTAATCCGAAATTTATTTTTTGTTTTTTGTTTTTTTTCTTTTTAGTTATTTTTTTTAGTTTAGTTTTTTAATATTAAATTTCTTTCTTTTTAATTATCAGACTTTCATGACACATATCTCAGGTTTAACGGGTTACCCGTCAAATTTTTTTCTATTTAGTTATTAAATTTTCATGAAGCGAATCCCATGTTTGATGGGTTAATCTAGTTTGAAGGGTTAACCCAGTTGATTCAGATTTTTTTTTCATTAGCTTTTTTCTTCCTATTGATTTTTTTAATTAATCTATTTAATTATCACACTTTTATGAAACGACCTTGTAGCCAAACCCACATTCAAGACTCTTGGGTCCGGTGTTGTAACCAGACTCACTTAAACTTGAGTTATGTAAGTTTAATATTATTATTGATATTATAAATATTACTTTTGGATCAAGCATTGCAGCTAAACCAAAGATTCTTAGGTATATTTTTGCAAAAAGACCCAATACACTTGGATTTTAGCCTTTTTTTTATATTTTTTATGCATAAAAAAAATAACTTGTGGCGTGTACTTTTTTTTTTCTCCTTTCTTTTTTAAATCTTTTACTATATATTGCACAATACAATTCACAGTGAAAAAGCTAGTGTCTTTAATTTTTTTTATTTTTTTTAATATTAATTTTTTTCCTATTTAATTATCAGACCTTCATAATATGGATCACAGGTTTGACGGGTTAACCTAGTTTATTTAGATTTTTTTCTTTTTTTTCATTAATTTTTTTTACCTGTAGGTTTTTTTCTCTTTGCTTTTTTTTAATTAATTTTTTATTAATAATTAATTTTTTTCTATTTAGTTATCACACTTTCATGACACGAATTTCAGATTTAATGGGTTAACTTGACTTGGCAGGTTAACCAGGTTGATTCAGATTATTTTTTTTCTCACTAGTTTTATTCTTCTAATTTCATCTTTTAATATCGTATGCAGTCCACAGTGAAAAGACTAAAGTCTTTATTTTATTTTTTTTACTTTTTTTTATGTCTTTCACAGTGGATTGCACAGTGCAGTCCACGGTAAAAAAAACTGATGTCTTTTTTTTATTATTTTTAATTAATTTTTAAATTTAGTTTGTCGATATTAAATTTTTTTTTTCTATTTAGTTATCAGACTTTCATGACACGAATCTCAGATTTGACGGGTTAACTCAGTTAATTTAGATTTTGTTTTGTTTTTCTTCATTAGTTTTTTTCTTCTTATAAGTTTTTTTTCTTTTATTGTTTGTTTTTATTTAATATTTTTTATTTGATTTAGTTCATCAATATTAATTTTTTTCTATTTAGTTATCAACTGATGCCTTTAGTTTTTTTTTTTGTTGTTTTTATGCCTTTAACAGTGCACTGAACTATAATGAAAAAGCTAATTTTTTTTTCTGTTTTTCTTTTTTAATTAATTTATTTCATTTAATTTAGTTTGTTAATGTTTACTTTTTTTCTATTTTGTTATCAAATTTTCATGACACGGATCCTGGGTTTGACGGGTTAGCCCAGTTAATTTTGTGTTAACCTGTCAATTTTTTTTTCTATTTTGTTATCAAACATTCACGACATAAATCTAACATTTGATGGGTTAATCTGGTTTAAAAAGTTAATCCAATTAATTCAGATTTTTTTTCTTCCTTTTAGATTTTTTTAATTATTCTATTTAATTATTATACTTTAATAACATGATCTTGCAGTCAGACCTACATCCAAAACTATTGATTATGGTATTATAGTCAAACCCACTTAAACTTAAATCATGTCAGTTTAATATTATTATTAATATTATAAATATTACTCTTGAGTCAAGTGTTACAACCATATTCAAAACTCTTGAGTGTAATTCTATGAAAAGATTTAATAGTTTTAGATTTTAATTTTTTTAAAATATTTTTTATGCAAAAATTATTTACCCGTGGCTTCGTGCGGGTCATATATATATATATATATATATAAAAGGCAACATAATTCTTTTTTCTCCCCTGTGATCCTCTTTATTTGGTGTACACTTATATACATAATATTTTTTTATTTTAACAACATGGGGTAGAGATTATCTTGATGTTAGTGAATACTGTAGAAGGTAAATCGATAGAAGTTTTTATGTGTTAAGATTTTAGGCTTAAATAATTCGATTATCACCTCCTAATCTTTCAAATAATTGGGTTTTCAGCAATAAAGAACCACCACACCTGCAATTATACGATCGAGGAAATCATTAAGAAGTAATCCAAGGGTTGTGATCATGCAGCCATGCTGTTTTTCTTGACTAAATAAACTGTTTCTTGACTAAATTACCATATACGATTTAAGATAAGACAGCACTGTTGTGTTGTTTGTTTTCTGATGATAATGACCCTCCAGTGAGTTATTTCATATCTTTGCATTATCTTGTTAAGGTGAAAGTGTTTTTTATTAAAAATTTATTAAAATATTTTAATTTTTAAAATTTATTTTTAATATTAATATATTAAAATAATTTAATATATAAAATAAAAATTTTCAATACTAGTAGACACTATTTAATATCGTAATTCAAATGGTATTTCACACAAATTTTTTATAAAAAAGTTAATTTTTTTTATATATTTTTATATTGATTTTACATATTAGTATAAAAAATAATTTTTTTTAAAAAATAAATATTATTTCAAAAAACTCGAAAGAAAAACATATTTCCTTGTTGTACTACTGCCACTTGTGCGAGCAAGCTTGAAATGACTTTAAATAGTTAGATGATGATAAAATGATAACAATTTGAAATTAAGAAGTTTGCTCTCTCACCATGTAGTCTCAGCTGTAGACCTCTGACTCACCCACCAAGACACTGCATCCTTACCAGCTTTATATACACAACTAATTGGGCAAGCTAGAAAACCTAAGAAATAAATAAGTAATAAGCGTGATGCATGAACAGAGAGGGAAAGACATCGGGAAGATATTAGTCAGATTAGCACGAGATTTGACCAAGAACTGCCCCTTCCTTTTTCTGCACTGGAGCAGACAAAGAGACCACTCTTTTACTTCTCCGAGAAAGGTTTGGTTGCATAATTTTAAAAGGGCCAATGTTCCTCCGTGTCTTTTAAGTACCTAAAGCGGGTAGTAGATTAAGAAAGAAGGGGGGCCCACATGAGATATAGGTATCCAATGAGAGTCCGTCACTCTGTTTTGACAAATAAAAAATGTATAGGGAAAGAGCTAGGAGGAGTTAAGAGCTTAGGGGCGGTGGTCCCCTGCGCGTGGGGTGGCTTTTCCACAAGGTCGTAATTGAGATGTACAGCCAGAGGGTGTGAGCAGGTCAGACATGTCATGCTTTTCGGGTCATTGCAATAATTGAAGTCATGCAGGCTTTAATGATAAGTTAGAGGGATATGTTCGTGAATTATTGGATGATGGGCTCCCACCTATGGATGTATTGGGTAGCACAGCCACCTACTCCTCCGGCGCGACCACCCCCTCCGCTTTGCCGCTCACACTAATCTTAAGTCAAAGATCAACCATCCTGACAATGTTTAGGAAGTCAAGGCTGGGGATAGCCATCAAACTAGATATGTATAAATCTTGTTATTTTAAATATTTTTACGACAACACCCGGCCATTAACTATTAAAAGCTTGTTTCACTCTGTCGAAGTAAATCTTCAATGAATCTCTGAGTTCTCTCGTCGCTGAAGTGGATTTGGGCTTGTATTTTTGTGGATGGGATTACCTACAAAAACTTCAATGTCAAAGTAAGTTTAAGTTTTGTGTTAAATTATTAAGTTGGTTAGAAAAATAAATAAGATAAATTATGTCTTTGGGTATGGATTTCAAATGCTCTCCGTTGCTCTACTCCTTGAGTTTTTTTTTTATATATATATAAATCACATTTACCTTTCTCAATTAGAGAGACTAGATGTGAAGTAACATAACTATTTATAACTTTTCGTGTGGAAAATTTCTTCTAAAATAATAGTAGATAATTTTGGTTGGTTTAGATAACAATATTTGACTGTTCATGTAAAGTTGCCTGATAAAATATTAGCATGAAGATACATGTAATTTATAAAATTATGTTTAAAAGAAAGTGAAAGAATCTATGAGATTACATATAGAAAAATATAAAATTATTTGTGCAATATAAGAAAGAGTTGGAGAAAGTAATTGTAAAATAAACAAAATAAAATAAATTATGCAAACAAAAATCTAGATTTTTTTTATAATTGGGTTGCACTCAAGTACACACTCAAATACATAGATTGTTTCTTTAGGGTAACCCAGCTTACCTAGGTTGAGATTAAGCTGGATCAAGTTTTTTTACTTTTTTTTTGTGTGTGTTTTCTTGAAACATTATTTTCATGACAAGTCTTGTAAACTCATGTTTGTAAGACTTTAATCAAGTAAATAAGGAGAGAAAAAAATAGTTATACTATTTATCTTTATGGTCATGTATTTAATTTCATGAATAGTTTATAAAAAAAGATATTTGTTTTGAAGATAAGTGATCATAAAGACTTGAAAACATGTTGTCACGTAGACTTAGAGATAATGGAGATACTAGATCACATGAACCTAAAGACAATTAGTTGTATGGAAGATTAATGGAGACTTAGTTTTGGAAATACATATTTATATGACTTAGTTTTGGAAATACATATTTATACACACTTTTTGAAAATTTAATATACAATAAAAATACAATTATAAGATTTATTTTATCTTATCTCCACTAGTAAATCACAAATATTATATCTTGTTTGTTCAATGATGTTGTTCCTTATCTTTCACAAATTCTTGAAGGTACACTTTGGACATTATTCTTTGTATCTTTGTTATGTGTATGATACTTTTTTATATCATGTCCATGATTTTGATAAAAGAGACATAATTTATTTGGATTCCTTGTGTGTTGCATTGCTTTTCATGGGAGGAGGTTATTGAAAAAATTATTATTTTTTAACCATAATAAACACCTCTATTTTTATGGTAGTGAGGAGTGTTGTCATAAACTCAAGAAATGTAAAGTGATCACAGATGTACTTTTTAGAGCTTCTGGATATTCTTGTTAGGAGCTAATGGTATGGTGGAAACCTATCTATGTATAGAAGTGTAAGTAATCTTATCTAGTTACACTAGCTTTTTCCAGCCTAATTTAACTTTCTATAACATGTTTGGTACCACGAAAATTTTTTTCAATGGATGTATCTAACCTTTTCTATAACAAATAGTTGTAGATTCCATTTATTAGGGCTTTAGTGACGATAAGTTCAATCAAATTCTCCACATTTAATATTTTTTCATTGAATCTCTAAAAATATATACTGGTGCTTTCATTATCTCTTTGTGTAATGACAGAGCTTTGTGGTGCTCTTTTTATTAGAGATGTTAGAGCTAAAAGGAGAGATAAGTTTAATATAGAAATCATGAAAACCTAGAATGAATTTAGGTTTAAGGCTATGATACCACATTATAACGAATCCATAAAAAATTATAGGAAAAACTTTGCACATGGCGTGACTTTTTATTGTCACTAGCTCCAAGGTGCTCCTAACACTATATATGTGCTCTATAGGATTTATAAGGCCATAATAGTTGTCAAGAGTGGCCTTTGCAATATAATTTTTGAAGAGTTAAGTGTAGAACACTCTGTTACAAAGTGAAGATTCTTTTACCTAGTGGGAGTTATGTGCAAGAGTTGGTGCACTCTTGTCATGGTGTCTTGGTTTTTTATGATAGGGATTATATGGACTAGAAGACTCAAAAGAAGTTTAATAAAAAAACATCATGCTTATGGCTTAAATTTATTAGAGAGTGCTGACTCATTTAGTGAGTTAGAATGTAGTGCCTACTTAACAAGTTATTTTGTTCAATTTCTTCTTGAAATTAAAATTGTCTTTAAACATATAATGTTGTAGATTTATTGTTCTGTTGATTGTATTGGAAAGAATAAAGTTGTTTTTATAGTCCAAAAAAAAGTTGGTGATAACTTAAACTTTGAAAGAGTTACTAAATTCTTATAAGGATTTAAGTTCCTATGGTAAGGAGATCAATTACTATTCCATGTATTAGAGTTTTGTAAGTCATGTATATTTTTTTAGTAAAAATTAAAAGGGAATGAACAAGTTGTTAATTTGTTTAAGTTCTAACAAACAACACTATTGATAAAGTGAATAAAAACTTTAATCAATCTTTTAAGTTTTTTTCTTCTTGATAATAGACCGGACTTGTAATTTTGTAGTTGGGTTATTCGTAAAATAAAAATTTTAATACTTAATCCAGTTTGAGTTTTGTGTTAAGTTGTTAAACAAGTATATTAAAATATTTCCTAACAAATTTTGATCAATAAAAGCATTTTAGAATTGTCGTATTTTATTTCATTAGGTTTCAACATGAAAATATTATGTTCCAATCGGGCCTATTTCGAACGATATAATCATGTTGTGCCCAAATTAATCATGTTTGAATAATATTTTAGTTCGTCGAGTCTAATTTCTCTAGTTTTTTGGTCACCAAAAAATTCTCAACACGGATAATGTTTTCTGAAATTGAGATATTGTTTCCTTCTTCGGCACTTTCCATCTTCATTTTTTGTTTTTTTATATATTTTTTTGGGTCAAAGTAAAACCGATCAAATTAACAAAAAGTCCACCAAATAGAGGGTTGAGATTAACAAGAATGAAATGTTGGCATTGCTTAAGAATTTGTTTTTTCAAATCTAGATATTTTGAACTCGACCAATCATATTTGGCCACTCGATTAGAAAGGACTAGGAAAGTCAAATGGCATGGACTTTTAGGAGTAAAATGGGAGTTACATGATTACTAAGCTAGTGCACTTAGCCATAATATGAATCTCATTATTTGTTTAATTAATTTAATTAATGTTGAATCAATTTCGCATGTAAAAAACAAAAAAAAAGTTTATATATGTGGGAAACTAAAATATACATGGAAGAACATGTAACAATATCGTTACTTGTAGATTCATGATGAGCATATTTTGTGAAATCGCGGGTAGTTGATAGTGAAGATTAAGTAGCTAGCACCAACATATTGTTACAGTATCATTACTAGTATATTGGATCAATTTTTTCTAAAAAATATTAAGAGTATAGATAATTTTTTTATTGTATTATTAAAGATGATCAAGTGAATTAATTTTAAAATCTCTTGATTTGGTTTTTTATCTAACTCGATTTTTCAATAAACTACATGCGAGTTAACTCAACTTAAATCAATTGATTTTATATGTTTAAATGCAATATTGATGGCCGATAAAAATATAATTTATACTTTAAAAGAATTTCAAGATGACAACTTTAAAAAATATTAAAATAATAATAAATTGGATCAATCATAGAGGTAATTAATGAACTCTATTGAGTTTAATAATTTTATTTAATTTTTTTATTAAATACCAAACCAAAATCAAGATTTTTTTGAGATCATGATTACCTCATAAAAGCAAAAACAAAATAATTTATTAAACTGAATTCTCAATTAACTAAATATGTAAGGATAAAATAAAAAAAAACTAATTAGAAAGAAAAGTTAAACTTACCAACTTACCAGTTCCGCAAACTAATGAATAGATTCATGAATTTTATAGAGTTTAATATTAAATTTTTTTTCTCAAACTAAATTTTTTTATATAATTATATTAAAAAACAAAATAAACTATAAAAAAATTTGAGTTCAATAAAACAAAAAATCATGAAACCCATAAACTGGGCAACTTAGGTTATATTGACAAATCTGCAAAACTCGCTAATCTTATAAAAAATAAAATAATAAAAAAATAATAAAATTAAATTATTAATTATTTTAATATTAAAAAATAAAATCAACAAAAATAATTTTAAAAAATTATAACAAAAAAAATAAAGTAAAGGGAAAAAAACCATGTGTTCAAGCAACACACAAAACACTAATAATATGAAGAACATTGTAACAATTCATATTATTTTATGAAAAAAACTATAATATTTTTCTACATAACAATTCATATTATTTTATAAAAAAAACTACATTATTTTTTTACATGCTTTAATTTTTATTAATAATTTATATTGGAATTATATTTTCCTCCCAATCATGTATGGCAGTGGATTAGAAAAATGCAGAGGCCGCTCTCCATTTTATGCTGTGTTGCATATAACTTGCTAGCTTGATACGGAAAAATATATGTATCCAACAATAGAATTTAAAGGGCATTTCATAGAAAAATTAATTTTTTAAAATTAATTTATATATATATTTTTTAAAGATATATACAAAACCCATCCTAGCTATATCAATCAAGGGAATCTCATATACGATAGTGTTGGTATACTCTAAAATCATGTTGAAGACTATTAATTATATCTACCATAGATTCTTGACGGTCCTTTTTCCCGAAAGAGGCCATGATTTAGGGAGGCCGTCCTCTTGATCATTTGATTTTCATATCTGTCTTGTGTAGGCACAACAACAGCTGTTTTTTTAGGTTTGGTTGTAGTTATTTTTTAAAATATTTTTTTATTTAAAAATTATTTTTAATATTAATATATTAAAATAATTTAAAAATATTAATTTAACATAAAATTTTTTAATTTTTTAAAATATTTTTAAAATACAGGTAAGTTTAAAAAAATCATCTAACTTGTTGCCACTAATAACAAAAAAATAAAAACTTGAGCTCAAGGTAAACTTATCCCGGTTATATACACATTTTACTATTCAGTGCTATAGAATAATTGCTGTTTTTCTATTTCGACCCAAAAAAATAATAATCAAATACCCTGTTGTTGAGTTGTTTGGCCCTTTCAACAACCCATTAATTATTAAAGGATTGTTGAGAGGGATACGTGTATCTTCTAGTATTTTTAAGCAAAGTAAAGTAATCTAATTACCCTTCAAGTTATTTAACACACACGAGTATTTATGTGTGGAGATTTGAACCTTTAATAAAAATTAATTATTATTTAAATAAAAAAAATTATTAAGGCATGTATTAGTTTGCAAGAGATGTAAGTGTATTTTGAATAACATGTAAAATGTTTTTAAATGATTATATATATATTTTTTATCATATTATTAAAAACGCCATTATTTTTTTTTATTAATAAAGTGCATGTTAGTGAAAATAGGATTGTTTATTATTTATAAGGTTTTTTTACTTCTTTTTTTCTCATTCTCTAAAAATTACAAGTTCATTATCTTCATGTTGTTGATATTTCAATTTCAGTTCTTTTTTTTTGTTTTTAGTCTTTTTATAAATACTTTATTTGTTTTCAATTTCATCATTCCACCACAATTTACAATATATTATTTTTTTAAATTTGATTATTATTTTTTTATTTTTAATTTTTTTATTAACTTTTTATAAAAGTTTTATTGGTTTTTAATTTCATCATTCAATCTACATTTATAATATAATACTCCTTTTTTAAAAAAAAAAAAGTCTTCATTCTTTTGATTTTTTTTATTAAAGTGATTTTCTTTTCGATTTTTTCCTCTAATTTATTTTTTATTTTAATTTTTATCTTTATTTTTTTTATTTATGTTTTGTATCCTTTTATTTAATTTAGTTTTTTTTCTAATTTTATTTTTCAATATAAATTTAGTTAGGGATTGAGTATCATGATTTTTTTAATTTATGGTGCTTCTAATCAAATAATCTAGTTGGTATGATTTAACAATTAAAGCAAGATGACATCCTTTCTTATTTCATTGTTTTTTTTTTACTTTTAGTTTTTTTTATCATCATCTATTTTTTTATCTAATTAAAATAAAATTTATAATCTAAATAATAGATTTTGTTTTTGTTTTTCTAAAACACGATCATGACATCTAAATATTATTTAAAAAAATAAAATTATAAGACCCTGCACTGTAATATTTTATCGAACCTTAGCCAGAGCTAAAAGTACGTGATGCTTCTGCGGAGGAAGGGCGTCGCTCATGGGCGCACGGATGCCTTGACCTTCACAGCTTGTCGATGAGCCCTGATTGCTGACCATAACGCCATGTCTATTGGACTGCAAAGGCTCCCTTTGGTCGGTCAAATATCCGTTTTCAAGAAGATATGAAACTTTATTGAACATCTGGCTGGCTACAATTGTGGTCGTCCAATAAACATATAATTAATTCTTCAATGCTCCATGAAGTGGAGATATTGAAGATTATAGTTTTAGATATTATTTTTAGATTTGCCATAATTAAATATTAATTTGAATACAGTTTACGGAGTGTTAAAGGACATACAAATAATGTTAAATGATTATATTGAATACTGTTTACTTCTTCAATGCTCCATGGAAACAAATGTTTGTGATGACTAATTGTGCATAAACAAGGCGATAAGTACTCGTCTCGTCAAGTTATTATATTTATGATTAATTAACCAAAACTGAGTAGTTCCACTTATATCTTTGCCACTTCAAAACTATGACAAATTGTGAAGGAATTAGCCTCGGCATCCATGCTTTCGCTATACGGCCTAACTACTTTTTTTATATAAAAATAATGTTTAGATATTGTGAATGGAAAAACTTATATAAAAATTATTTTTTAAAAAAATAGAATAAATAATGTAGTTTAATTCATAGCTGGTTAGATATGACAAAATAAAATGGAATAAAAAAGAATTTTAAAAAATTAACCTTGATTAACTTGAGTTAGCATGACAAAATAAAAATAAATTTTTAATTGAAGAGTAAAATTAAAAAAATAAATAACTTTTAACAAAAAAAATTGAAGATCAAATTAGTATAAATAATATACCGTAATTTTAGGTTGAAGGATAAAATAAAAAAAATAAATATATTATAAAAAATCAGAAAAAAATTAAAAATCAAAACAATAAAGACCAATAATATCATAAATCTAGATTAAAAAATTAAATTGAAAAACAATAAAAAAAATTTCAAACACGTCAAAAAAAATAAAAAGTAAAAAATAAAAACTAAAGTTTAAAAATTAATAATAAAATAGATCAAATTATAATTTAAAAAAAATAAAAGATTCATTATTAATAAAACATCACACCACTAACTATATGTGTTTGACCAATATAAAAAAAATACATTGTTTCTAATGATATAATAAAAAAAAGTATTTTTAACTACTAGAGAGCGTCATTTACAGGGTGTTGATGCTGCCCATGCGCCAACGGCCCATTTGTCAGTTACCTTTTATTAATATATTTAAAAACCAAATTACAATTGCATTCCAGGGCTTGGCCTAGCGGTGGAAGGAGCTTGTCTCTTTCCACTGCACCTGGGTTCGAGCCCTGGCGTGCACGTCTGTCACCCCCGCGGTGCCTTATATGCCTACTGGGTTTGCAGGGTATTCAGTGGGCCGTGAGGATTAGTCGTGGTGCGCGCAAGCTGGCCCGGACACCCCACGTAAATCAAAAAAAAAAAGAGTAAATACACGCACGTAAATCAAAAAAAATTACAATTAATAAAACTAGGCTATTATTCTTATTTTTTAAAAAATCTCATTTTAAAAAGTAAATACACGCAGGTAAAAAAAAGTAAAGTACATCATAGAAGGCAGTAACAAAACATGAGGTGTTATTATTTGAGCCTCGAGTACTAGCATTAATGACACCATTATGTGTAAACAGCTAACACATTCCATGCTTGCTGAATTGCGTAAGAATGTAAGAAGAGGCAGGAAAGTCACGAGAATAAAGGGGCAAATTAATAACGGGAGTGAGGGGAGAGAGAGATGATGCAGTAACAGATGGCAAGAAAAATACTAAAATAGTGGTGGGAGGAGGGAGGAGAGACGGCCAATCATGGTGGATAAATTTGATGGGTCACAGTGCGTCGTCTTAAGGAGACAATCGTCACAGCAGCAATCATTTGTACATCGGATCTTATGAGGGTTTTTTTTTTTATCATTATTGGTAGACGACGACTGCCAATGTTGTGGGGTCTTTCAATTTGTATGGCAGCTCAGACTGAAATTATCATGAGGTGATTGTAATTGTGTGCGTGCGGTGTTCTCCCTCTCCACCTTTGGTTTTGTCCCTTCTCCAATAGCGTTTATTTTTCAGTGCTTCTTCAATGGTCCTCCAAAACTATTCCCTCGAAATAAAAAAATAAATAAAAAAACCTCCAAAACTACCATCCACCGGCTTGGGGTAGAAATTTCATTCTTCGAGGCACATATAGCAAGCTGAACTTTCGAGGGGGATTATTAAACGAACATTGTAACTTAATTATTAAACTTAGCACGGGTTAACCAGCTTAAAAAGTCAAGTTTGAAGTCATATGAATTTATTCACGTTAATTTAAAATTAAAAAAACATATATTTGAGTTTTTAATATTTTATATAAAAAATTAAGAAATAATTTATAAAAATATAGACTATATATATTTTAAATAATAAAATTTAAAAGATTATTTTATTTTTTATTCCACATGTTAAAAAAATAAAATTTTATTCTAGTATTTATATAATAAATTTTGATATGAGCTAGTTGTAAGGTCTGACCCCCTCTTTTTTGCATGATATTGTCCGTTTTGGCGCAACCTAACCAGGCTTTAATGCCTTACAGTTTTACTAGCAGCTTACAAGCCTCAAAACACGTTCTACAAGGTTAGATATCACCTGTCTTATATGTGCTAACCCTAAATACTTTTCTCTCGATATGAGACGTTACAGTTTCCCTATCTTAAGAATGAGTTATTCTAGACTTTGATACCATATATAAAGTTCGACCCACTATATTTTATATGCTTTGTTTCATTGTTTATACATTAATTATTGGCTTGATGTAACAATCAAATAGATATTTTAATACTAATTTTTTGTTAATTAAAAAATATTAGGTCTCTGTCAAGTTGTAGTGGGTCGCCCGGGTCTCTACAGGCCAACTGCAACCCAAACCTTCATTTATGGAGTGTTAATTGTATTCTTTCTAAAACTACTATCATTCATAACCCAGAAAAAAAAAGAAACTTAAGATTCCATAAACAACAAGAAAAAAGGTAAAATGGAGAAACTTAAAACTATAATGCAAAGCCAATTCTCCTAATAAGTTTTGCTGCTATCATTGTTTACTTGCTATGACCTTCATTATTGCTCTTCATACTACTAGCCATATGTTTATTGTTATGATACCTTTGTTGCTATTAATTTAATTAAATTCACGCTTCTTCATCGTTATCATCTAAAATGTCTTAACTCTAAATTTTAAAATAATTTCATATAAAGAGATTATTTATATTTATAAAAAGATTTATCTAATAATTATATAATTGATCTTTATACTTAAAATCATTAAGTTATCCTATATAAGGAGAGTTATTTTTTTATCCTGACAACACGCTTTAATCAATGGTAACAAACAGGTAAATAATATAAACTATATGAAAATAAATAAATAATCAATAAAGGATTCATTATTCTAGGTAAATTAGAAAAAAATATTTTATCTGTTCCCAAACAATATTAATTATGAATCTTTGACAAATATGAAATGAGTTTTGAAAAGAGTTTCAAAATATTATTTATAGTTATCATAATAAAGGATAACAAATGAAAAAAAATATTGAATATACTATAAACTATATACAAATATTTAAGTAATTAAAAGAGAATTCATCACCTTATATAAATTAGAGAATGTTTTATTTACTCTCAAATAATATTGATTGTTAAATCCTTGACTAATATGGAATGAATTTTGAAAAGATTTTCAAAATATTATTCAAAGAGTTTCAAAATATTATTCAAAGAATCGATGACTATAATAATGAGAAGCAACAAGATTTAACAAAGCATACATATTCCATGGTATAATGTCTAAATTGAAATATTTATGACGAAAGGATAATAATTACACTGAGAAAGTGATCAATTAAATATCAAGCTAAATCACTTATGATTTTTTTAATATTTAGGAGATTATGATATATTGCCAAACATTATACTTGATATTCAAATATAAAGCAATCAACTATTAAATTGATAATAAATTAAAATTTTAAATGTATTTATAATTATGCTTTATATTTAAGCTAACTTATTATGAAATCTAATGAGTCATACACATATAAATCATTGATAAGAAATTAAAATGAGATGATTAATAAAATGTAACTTGATTCTAAATGAATTTTAGAAATTGACTAGAATATAATTAATACAGAAAATTACAATTCCAGACTTAGAAAAAAAAATCAAGAAGTGGTCTGGTTGAATAAATATCTAGAACTATTCTAAAATAATATATTTAATATTATTTAAGATAAAATTGATATTTTATCATTTATTAAATTTTTAGGTTTCCTTATAAATTGAATATCATGCCTCTTATTTTTTAAGAAGGTGAGTAGATTACAATGCAAAAACATCTAAAATAAAAAAAAAGTTAGCATTTTAAAGTATAATACTTTATTTCTCTTAAAAGAATATAAGAGATTTTTCATTGATAATTCGTGTAGATTATTATTAGAGGTCAGATATCTGGATGACTTGTAATTTGTAACAACTCAGCTTTAAGTAATTATTCAAAACCAAAAAGAATATATATCTAATTTTTATGTAATATTTATATAAATCTTAAACAACTTTAAATCTAATATTAATGCTTCTTTAGCCTTGCATAAAATTTGATAATGAGATAAAAAAATGATTTACAAATAAACTCTCTATATAAATTCACTCACATGTCAACTTATAAATCATAAAATGTAAGTGGTTTATATTTGAGATGATTGATATTTCATAGGTAAATTTTATATGAAAAGCTTAGTTTACATACCATTAATATAATAAACT
Source organism: Populus ilicifolia (assembly GCA_015708895.1). Taxonomy (NCBI): domain Eukaryota; kingdom Viridiplantae; phylum Streptophyta; class Magnoliopsida; order Malpighiales; family Salicaceae; genus Populus; species Populus ilicifolia. The sequence goes on from SRLM01000138.1 coordinate 215,666, forward strand.
GAGTTTATAATTCAATTAAATTTATATGAAAAGTTCGTTTACATAGCATTAATATATATAATATCAATGAGTTTATATTTCATTTATAATATATCCAGGATCTTTTGAGAAATCTTAGATTAAATATTTGTTTTATAATATTAAAAAAAATAGTTGACGATGGTCAGCATTATGTGTTTTTTTTTTCCTATTAGTTAAAAAAATAAGGATTTCATTGAAATCCTTACAAAAAAGAAAAAGGATTCCATTGACACGAATCAAAGCGCACATCACATTGCATTGCATGGACTTGGATTGGATGCATGATCCTTGATCAATGAATTAATATGCACCAAATAGATGGTCTGCCTCATGTCCCGAGCCAATTTTTTTTATAAAAAAACTATTAAGATAATGCTGATTATTTACTTAAATGAGTTTAATAAACTTAACTAATTTAATGATATTATTAAAAAATAAGATATTAATAACAAATAAAACAAAAAAATCAATAATAATTCAATGCAAAAAAGAAACATTTTCCAGTATTTTAAAAATATATCTTTATAATATATATTTCTAAAAACATTTCAATGTTTTTGTTTGTTATTAAAGTAAAAATGAGAATAAGATAATATATATATAAAATATAAATGCCAATTCATAGCAAATAAAATGAGCAATGAAAAAAATTAAAAATTAAAAATGTAATAGACATGAACCTATCAAAGCTATTATATAGGTGAATTCTTAAAAAAAATTCTCTAAAGGAACTGGATATGATAATATTTTATCATCAAGCTTGAAAAAAAATCAAAACAAATCCATAACCTAGTTGTGAGATTGGGATGACTTGAAAAAAATAAATTGAAAAAAATAATGAAACTTAATTTTTAAACTAATTTAATATTGAAAGATAAAATTAAAAAAAATTAAAAGCAATAAAAAAAGGTTCAAATCAACTTTGATAAATTTACTGCATCAATGACCTAAAATATGGTATTGAGATAACTTTATAAAAAATAAAGTTTAAAAAAATAACGAATATTAATCTCCAACAAACTCAATGATAAGAAATAAAATTAATAAAAAAAATAATTTTTAAAAAGAACTTATTACCACTAAAATTAACCCAGTTTATTCTTTAAAATTGTGATATAGGTCATAAGGCGGAATTACAACATAAAAGACAAACTCAAAAAAATAATAATATCAAGATCCCAACTAAGCAAAATAATTAGTGATAAAATAAAAAAATTCAACAAAAAACAGATTAAAAAGAAAAAAATATACACTTGAAAAGAATAATGACTAAGTTTGACACAAAAAAAATAAAATCAAATCATAAGGGATCAGTTTGAAAAGAAATTTCAATCAAGAAAAGAATAAGAATAAATAAAAATAACGATCAAAAGAATGAAAATTAAATTTGATATAAAAATTAATTGTCAAGAAATGAAATTAAAAAAATAATAGTTCAATAAAAGATTCAAGACCAAATATATTATAATAAAAAAAAGATCTCATTTGATTCAATAAACAAATACCTAGATTTCTTTGTTTTTTTTTGCATTGGCTAACATATCTGTGTAGGAGAGGAGAGAGGGAAGAAAAAACACACGATGGAAAGCTCAACTTCCAATTTTCTAGTGATATGCACCCTACCACTTTGACAAGAACAGTGAGACACATCAAACACTATTTTAAAAGATAATGTTTCAAATTTTTACAATGTTATATGTGTGTCACTCAAAAAACATGAACAACATTTACTTGCTAAGGTGTACGAGGCACGCATCAATTAATTATAAGACTCAATTATCTTTGATGATACATAAAAATAAAATAAAAAATTAAATAATGAAAGTGTTTTTGCATCAAAAGATTAAAAAAAATTTGATTTTAAGGGATATTTAGATCATTGTATTATAAAAAAAATTAAAAAGCCAAACATGCTCCTTGACCGAAGCATAATTTTGATTTCGTTGATGATTTAGTAATTATACTAAGCGATAAAGAAGAATTGATTAACCTCGTTTGTTTATAAATGTAATGGCTAATGGATTTTGTGGAAAAGACGTTCCTGCACCCTCTTTGGCCATGCATGATTTCGTTGCTTTGACCGATCATGCAATGTTATTAACGATATAGTGATTTCTTAAGTCTTAACCGATAGCAGAGCGGAAAAGAGTGAGTGCTGTCTGCTTAATATATTTAAAAACATGTTTGAAGTATAGTCGTATTTTTTTTAAAAATTATTTTTTATTTTAAAATTTATTAAAATAATATTTTTTACTTTTAAAATATTAATATAAATTAAAAAAATATTAATTTTTTTAAAAAATACTTTCAAATATAATGGCAAGTACACCCTCCATGAGTGGAGAGACCAAGGATTGAAAGGGTAGGGTGGCTAGAAAGTGTCCCCTAATTGCCAGTGATGTTCCTAGTGTTGGTTGTGTTTTTGTGATTTTTTGAAATAACATATTAGTTAAAAATATTGTAAGAAGTTTAAATTTTTTTTTTTTGAAATAGCATAACCCATACATATTATGGTTGGAAAACGTGATGTTGCTATTCAGAATTTAATTAAAAATATAGTGTTTTTGTTTATGCAAGTTAGAATAATCATTTAGTGGAATGTTTTTGTGATTTTTTTTTTGAAATTGACAAATTTTATTAAAAATATTGTACCAATAGCATACCTTATAGCATAATAGGTCAAACAGTAAGATTTGTACATGTCAAGATTAGAAAATATGATTTTTATAACTTATCGTTGAGAAATGTAGAATAACAATATCCAATGAAAATTATTAAATGAACAAGAAATAAAAGACATGATAAATAAAAAAAACAAGAAACTGAAAACACATGGAAGTTTTAATGATTATATTATTAATATCTTCAAAAATATCTTGATAAAATGAATTCAACAATATAAAACAAAGTTATCAATAATGTCCAAAATAGACACATTTGTTGTTTAAAGATTGAGGGTGATTTGCTTATTTTTTGTGACAAGTGTAACTCACTTAGACCTACGCTGGTTATTTTTATTGGCATCATTAGATTTATTTTGTTGATATTTTTCTGATAATATTGGTGGTATCATAATCAAAGCTTCAGGGTTTTTTTTTTTCTTTTCTATTTTTTTTTACTTTTCTCTCCCCTTTCTATTTTTTTTTATTGAAAGTTGTTATTTTGAATAGCAATGAGATATAAAAATTATATTTTCTAACTGTGACATATATAAATTACATTATTTTGCCAAAATAATTTTTAAGGATTTCATTATTATCTTTTTAAATATTTAAAAAACAAAAAATAGCCTTTTTTACATCATCACAGCGGGAAAAAAATTGGCAAACTAACATAGTCCAGATGAGGGTTGGTTTGTGATCCATGAAAGAGTGCTATTTTTTTAAAATATCTTTTAAATTATGATATTTTGTAATTTATTTTTCATTGTGCTAAGAAAACAAAACAACAAACCCATTTCTTCTCTTTTTTCTTGCATATTGAGTGCGAGTTATACACTATAATTTTGTTTTTACAAAAAAGTAATTTATTTAAAGTTATAAATTATAACTTTTTGGTAATTAGATTTCTAAAAGAAAATTTGTAGTGTATATTAATTAATAAAATATTTTTAAAAATATAGTTAAGATAAAATATAATTTTAACCACACTTCACTAAACTATAAAAATCTGAATAGGTTTTACAAGGATTCAGCGGTTGTACTCTTTCAATTATTTTTATTAGAATCTTATACTATTTTTTATATTAATTTGAGTTCCTTTGCTTATTAGTGGTGTAAAAGTTCTTCAATTAATTAATACTTCTATTAAATATTAGTATATCAACTTATCGATTTGAATGTATAACAATTTTTTTAACAGACAATAACCTTTTATTTTTAAAATGAAAATTAAATTATTAAAAGAGTAAAAGTAAATTAAGAACAAACAAATAAATAAAGCTAATTAATAAGAATAAAATAAATTTTTTTTTGTTTGCTTTTTTTATTATATAATTTCATAAATAAAAGAGTTATTTTAATTAAAAAGTGTCAAATAAACGAGTTGCAAAAAAAAAAAAAAA
>SRLM01000138.1:220092-323089 GCA_015708895.1 Populus ilicifolia
TATATTAAATTTATAATTTAAATTATAAATCTATCTGAGTTTAATAATTTTTTAAAATTTATTTTTATTTAATAAAATAATATTAAAAATTAAACCTTGTAGAAAAAAAACTAAAAAAACTTTAACAATAGGTTGTAAAAGAGGAGTTTTTAATTTAAAAAAAATCTTATAATCTTAGTAAAAAAAACAATAAAAATTGACAAGATTAAATACAATAATATCTAGATATATTTTTAATTAATTTAAAAATTATATATAACTCTTTTAGTAAAAGGATAAAGGTCAAACTTTCTGGCTTCGGTGGCCTAGTGCTTGGGCATTTAAAGATAATGATACATATCTATTTTGAAATATTTTCTCAAAGAATTATAATGAAAAAAATAAAACAAAATAAAAAATAATAATGTATTATATTTACCAATAGAATTACAAATGGAATAAATTTTATTAGTAAAATTATTGGTAAGATATAAACACTATTTATCATGTCAATTATAAAAAGAATCACCAATAGAAAATTTCATTGGTATTTTCTAGATAGCTCCAGAATTGTTTATTTTAAAATTATACTGTTAATTTTTATTTTTTATGGATAAAATTACCAACGGATTGAAAAATTATCAGTGTTATTTGATGGTTTTTTGAAAAAAAATCAATTAATTTAAAATTTTTATTTAAATATTATAAATAGAATCACCAATGGATTGAAAAATCATCGGTGATTGTTTATGTTTTCTAAAAACTTTTTATAAAATTAAAAATTTAAATTAAAGATTATAGATGGAATAACCAATAAAATAATTAAAAAAATATTAATATTTAATTATTCATCGGTAAAATCATTGCTAACATGTTCTGATAAAAAGTCTGAATCCCTTTATTTTACAAGAGATAGATTCATTTCTTATTCTTTTTTTATATTTGAAAAACATCAATATCTATTTCTTTCTCTTCTCTCCTCTCCTCATCTCCTACTCCTCTTCTTCTTCATACTCAAATATGTCTTTATTTTCTTTTGTTTTTTTATCCTCTTAGTTTTTTTTTAATTAATATGCTTTACAATTTTTTTCTCTCTCCTTAATTTCACTTGTAACTACATTAAGGTAAGATTTTTTTTTCATGATTTTTTTTCACTATATTTGTTTTTATTTTTTTTTAATTTTTTTTAATAATGGTACGAATGTTGTTATGAGATCTTTTTTTCATATGAGATTAATTTTTAGTTGATTTATTTATAGGATTTTTAACTTTTTAGCAGTTGCAACTTTGTTTTTTTAATATGAATTTATTTTTTCATTTTATTTCTTTGTTGTAAATTTGTTTGAGTTGATTTTCTTCTTCTTTTTTCCAAGCATTTCAAGTATATATTATAGAGTGTTGATTTATGTTAATTTAATTATTTTATAATTTTATAAAATAAATTTTTATTTTTTTTTAAATAATTACTGACGGAATGAAGTGAGTAATTTTTTTCGTGTCTATTCTGTCAGTAAATCCTTTAGTAATACTATGCTTTTATTACCAACAGATTTAATGACAGATAAAAAATTACTGATAAAAGACTTATTAACAAAATATTTTTTTTTTGATTTTATTGATAAATTAATTACTGATAAAATATATATCTTATATCAGCAAAAATATTCTATTGATAAAATTATTAAATGTTATAGTGAATAAATATTAATATGGGAGTTAATTTAGATGACAAAATATTAAAGTATTTAAAAAAGACTGAATGAGGATTCGGTAACACAAGTAAACTTTAACAAATGAGAGATAATCAACAGAATTGACAAATTAGTAGTATATAGGTCATCATACTGCTTACTGTTATTATCTAATAATACTACACCGCAATGATTTCTTGCATTGCATCATTACTTGTATCATTTTTTATTGAATAATTTGCGGTAGCACTATCTTACAGATGATTGAACCGAGAAATGATGACCCTCTAACTATTTATCTGATAATTTCCAGAAACGTATAAACCATTTCAAAGGCATTTTTAATTTAAAATAATAGTCAGCTGTCGTCGATCTATGAAAGTTAATCAAAATATTCCTGGATTAAAAAAAAAATTGTTTAAGATACGAGGACAACTTCTGATCGGCCCAAAATTATAGATGAACCCGGGGGGGGGGGGNGGGGGGGGGGGTGCTGGGTTTCGTCCATGAACCCTATGAGTTTCAAATTACTGCCAGTGTGATTCTTTTTTGGTTAGAGGGTGAAACCCTGATGGAGGAGGGCGTTGCAATAAACAAAGGCAAGGCACAAAATCATAGCACTACGAATCACTAGCCATTTATAATTAAAAATAAGTATGTTGTCACAATTAAAAGTCAAAAGAAATTAAACCATCATCATGAACAGAAAACTTTGCCTTAAAAAAGCATTTGGTTAAGCAAATGATTGTTATTTTATGATTACAAAGATGAGAACCATAAAAGACACCTTAGCACGCAACCCTGGAATTGGAAGGATCTTTGTTCCCTTTCAGACAGCATTATCAAGACTTTGTCATGCTTTCTTTCATTATCATAATCATCACCGTTATGATCATCATCATCCCTTTTCCCTTTCCGCATCCTGGGATGCTGTATTATGCTGCGAAAGGAAGGGACAACAAATCCTAAAAAATTGCATTTTTTTTTAATGGATGATGATAATGATACACTTATAATAATTGCTACAGTTCTTTTAAGTTTTTTGTGGCTCAAAGAAGAGAAGGACGAGTTGGCTTACGAGAATTCTAGGGTATGATGACAAAGAAGTTTGGTTGTTTTTAAAAATTCAGAAAAGTCCAAAACACCCATAAATTAAACGACATGAGCAAAACACTACAATGTTAGTGCACAAACTGCTAGAATCGGCAATTAGCATATCATTTCTAGGACAGAATAAAGGCAGCAGGGCATCAGAAGCCATACTAATTGTTTTGGAATGAAGAGAACATGGAACCCCACCAATTTTCATGTTTATAATTACTGTGGAAGGCCCATGTAGGACCAAACTTCCAAGTTCACTCTCCCACTATATTATGATGAGCTTCTGTTGTTCATTAATAGATTGTGGTGGTGTTCTCTTCTAAAGGTTGCTGGATGATTTGTGTCTTTTATTTTTTGGTGGAAACTTGCCGGATCCACTTGCACAAACCAAGTGCTAAACAGCCTAATGCCCGCATGGCCATCCAATTTTGTCAACAAATAATTGTTCATAGACAAATGAGAGTTTGTGTCCTCATCTATTGTAGGAATTATGAGCATAACTTGGTCGTATATGAGTTAGTCGACATCATCATAATGAAGGGAGAACATCAGTAAGGCATGTGGCTAGGCAATATGAAGAATGATGGCTGTACAATTCATTACAGTATATGGAACAATGAGATCCCTTGGCTTGAAAACTGCTACAACTCTCTCGTGTGCTCAATCATAGCCTTCGCATTTCTCAATAATGTTTTCATCTCCGTTTTCCTCTCAGACTGTACAATGTTTTCTACTTCCATCACGATCATCCGATCCCACTATATTTACTAGTAAATCACGATGGGATATTTTCTATCAATGTTTTCATTGCTTTTTTTAATGTAGTCAAATGTGTAGAGAGAGAAGCAAGAGTGGTAGTGGCTTTATGGCAATGTTGTTGCTTATAAATGGAGACTTGTAAGGACTTGTTTTTATATTATGTTATTATTTGTGAATTAAATTGTATGGCTTGAATGTTTTACCAGCTTATTAGAGGCATTTACAGGCCTTCCTTACTCCAATTTACCTTATGTTTTTTGGCATGATGTTTGGTCCAATGAGTTGTCTTTGCAAAAAAAAATATATTTTTTTTGTTCAGCTTAGAAAGTGGAAAAAATACCTTGGCTTTAGAAATATAGGAGTGGGTTATTAACTGTTAGAATTGGAGGTATAAATAGATAAGAACATTGAGAGATCATGAGCTATACTTAAAATATAATATTTTAAATATTGTTTTTGGTGTGAGTATTTGTCAACTAGTCTTTTATTTTGGCTTATGAGTCTATAAGACTTTTTTTTTTATTTAGTCTTGCTATTTAGCTTTGAAGCAGGCTCTTCAAACTAGTGTTCAACGACCCATCTGATCTCATCTGATCTTATGTATGGAAGAATTTTAAAGATAGTGGGGATTATGATTATTTCAAACTCAATATATTATCTTTTTTTTTTCCTTTTAAAAAAGCTTTTTTCATGTAAGGATCTATACAAGAAAATTTTTGGTATCTTGTTATTTGACTACAAAATTTTCTAGTCATATCCTTTATGACTTCAAACCGAAACCAATTGATATTGGATTGAAGGATAATAAATTTTTTTACAAGTTAAAATCTTTAAAGATTAAAAACATTATAATTATGAGGAGATACTCAAAATATTCAATTCTTAATCATTAAAGTTTTTATTTATGAAAATGATAAACTATAAAAAAAATAAACTAGAAAAAAAATCTCTTTAAATAGAGAAAAAACTAGAAAAGCATAATAATACATATTAGGATACTAAAAATTAAAAAAAAAACTAAGAAAAGAAAATCTATTTTCATAAAAATTTCCCTACATCAATTATTAAGTAGTTTCTATAAGTAAAATGTTTAATTTTGATATTTTAACTATAATTCTTTTCACCATATCAGAAAAACTAAACTAAACATTGAGTTCTTTTGTGAATTACATAACAATTTATCAATTTTTTAAATGATCACAACTCTTATATTTTATAGTCTTCAACTCAAATAATTAATAATGACAAGTTTTAAATTATAGCATAATGATACAAGCATCTCAAGAATACAATTATTCTGAAACAACAATATTCATGATGTTATTATCATATTCATTTATTTGTCTAAGATAATAAGGTCATTTTAAATATTGTTATTATAACAGTAGTTTTTTGGTTGCTATGACAAAAACTCAAGCTAAGAAAGATAGGTTTAGAAAACTTTCTAAGATTGTTTCATGTTTTATTTCCAATTGTTTTTTATTTGTTGAAATCTCAATACATGTTGGCTATTTATAGCCTTTTAATTGAGCTTAATAAGAGTTTTAGTTGCTAAAAAAAATCTAATATAGATAATCATAATCTAATATAAGGTAGTAGTAATCAGAACTCTAAACTCAAATTAGAATTTTTTAAGTAAAAAACCTAGTTTGATTGATTTTTTGCTATTGTCTTCAAGGTTATCTCTACAACATATAAGGTCTCTTATTTATGAACTTTCATTCTTTTTCTTCCTTGAAGGATACTTCCTTTAATATCCCCTCTAGTTGTTATAATGAATTAGCCTTTAGTTACCGACTTACAACTATTATGAATCATATTTTTGCTAGAATTGTTCTGCTAGCTTTACCACCACAACTCTTTTTTCCACTAAAATTTCTGCTTTTGCTTTTGCTAGCCACCAAAAGTTTTATAGTCTTACAAAAGCTATTTTATGTCTTTTATGAACTCAAGCATAAAAGCAATCTATAATTCATGAACATGACACTATGCAAGCTAGTGGTGGCCTTTGTACCACTAGCCTTGTTGTTAAGCCATGAAAACTTTATTACTAAACTTCAAATAACTTAGAGAAAATTCATAACATGCATTTAAAAGTGGTAATTAATTATAAGATTATATTTAAAGTGTACTAATATGTGTGTGCAATGTTGTTAAAAACTTTTTTTTTTTAAAAAAAAAAGCATTAGAGGGTTTAGAATCATGAATAAAAAAAAAACACTACTAAGCTCTTTCCATCACATAATATAAAGATAAGAGCATCAGAGCATATCTTTAAAGGTTTAATAAATAATTTCTTGAACCCATCACTAAAAAAGGTTTGATTAATAGAGTTTATAATTATTTCTTATAGAAAAAGGTTGTATGGTCTTTTTAATAGAAATTTTCTCAGCATAAAGCAAACAATAAAAAACACTTATATTTTCAAATAATAGAGTTATTAATATCTAATAAGAACATTTAAAATAAGCATTAAGAGGCATATCAACACTCTTATAGCTTGCAACTACACCTTTAATTACTCATATGCACTAAGGTGTTAGTTGCTATCAGAGGGAGATAATTTGTGTAATATCTTTCCTCTTTTAAAGTTACATGAATATAAGAAACTTTAATAAGTTATTCTTTTTGTATCATGATCATGAGCATGGTGTTAAGGAATGTAATACTCTGAAAAAAGAGATAAAAATATTGATCACTAATGGTTACCTCTATCAAATTGTAAAAAAAAAAAAACTAAAGCTAGAAAGGAAAACATCCTTTTATTTTTTTAATTATCTAAGAAAGAAAAATACTTCAAAAGATATAAAATAGAAAGAAAAATACTTCAAAAGATATAAAATAGAACAATTCATTATAATATATAAGAGTTGATGGATACATAAACCCTTAACCTAATATTTTATTTATGTTTATTTAACTATAAGCCAACATCAACTTGTATGAAGATAAAAAAGAAGAAGAAGAAAAACCATTATAGCACTTATCTTATGGCTCATTTGAGATAACAATCCTTAATAGTTAGATTAAATGCAAAGGATGATGTCAATATAACCATTAACAAGATATAGGCATCTCAAAATATTATTCTCCATGCCTAATTATGAAAGAAGGATATATGAACATTTAATGTTTGGGAGCAATCATACAAAAGGTAGATGAAGTAGTTTGGATGCTCTTAAAAGTTAGTGTATCCAAATGTAGCAATTAAATTTAAGGGTATAAGCCTATTTAAAGGTATGAGATATGTTTGAGGATATAAGCTTTATCCAAAAGGAGACATGGTTAGTCTATCAAGGAGAAACACATGGTTAAATGGGACATATAACTAGTTCTTTGAAACGAGACATAAAGTCAGTACAGGAGTATGTCTTATTGGTATATATAAATACCTTGAGTCTAATATAGTGAGTTTTATAAATGATCTTAAATTTAATCAGTCATCATTAACTAATAAAATTTATACAAAGAATTTCATAAAGTGAAATTGCATTTTCTTGATCAAGTTAAAGCCCTCAGGTCTCTTTTTCATAACCAAATGAAGAATCTTTTCAACTATAAAATCATCAAGTCTAGAAAAATTTCCAGTGCATCAATATTGATTTTTTTTTTATGTTATGTTTATTTTATAAACCATGAAAGTTGTAGATGTTAAGATATTAAATATAAATTATTTTTCATAACAAAACATGTTTAATAGTTGTTAATACTTTTTTTTTTAAAAAAATCTTCATTTAAGGTAGTTTTAGAAAACCACACATGACCTTCATATTTTTCATTATATAATTCTAGTATTTCATATTGGATATAAGTCAAAGGGCTATGTATTTTATGAGCTTTAAATACCACCTATTTCCTTAGAAGATGCCCTTTTAAGAAATAAAACTAAGGTAAGGTTATAAGCTTGAAAACATAATAATAACTATTAAAGAGGTTATTGAGGAGTAATTTGGACAAAAATCATCATTATCGTTCATTGTAGAAACATGCGTTATGTGATCTTGGCACCCAAGCTCTTCTACTAGAGGGATATAACAACACCAATATTCAACATTGAATAGTAATTAAAGTCTTAGATAGCTTATAAATTTCAAATATCACCACTTTCATTAAGATGTGTCTTTTTAAAATAAAACTATCATAAAATTAAAGTGCAAATATAAGACAACATCTCTTGAGAATTCAATCATATAGTGAATTTTGGCTAATATCATCATTGACATCCCCTATGAAAACAAGGGCTATGCCCTCTCGGCTCCCAATCCTCTCAATTAAGAGGGTGATTATGATATCAATATTCTACATTGGCTAAGAGTTGATAGCCTGGGTAGCTTACAAGCTCTAAGTAAGACCTTTCTTTTTTAAAAACAAAATCCACCACGGGGATGTGAGCCTAAATGTGAGATAATACCTCTTGAGAAGCAAACCATAGAGCAGATTTGACTCAACATCATATTGACATCGTTTATATGATCATGAACAGTGTGTTCTCAGCTCCCGTTCCTCTCAACTAGAGGGCTAATATGGTTATATCAATATTCCATGTCAACTAAGAGTCGAGAGACGACGCCGCTTATACCATCCAGGCTCCCCCTCACTTCTCAAGGTACGCATTTTTAGGATAAAGCGCACGCTGAGGCTATAAGCCAGGATATAGAACGACAATTCTTAAACAGTCGGCCACGTAATGGATTTGAGCCGACATTATCACTCTTGTATGATTACCCCCACTGGTAGGACTGCATAATACTGGTTTTGTTCATCTCATCTCCACGTAGAATCATGGTTTATGACAAAGTGGTCCTTCGTGATCATAAACTGTTTGTTTGACCAGAAAACTGTACTTTGGTCTTAAGCTTCAAGCTCATATGTATTACCATCCCTCTCCACCAGTTTCTGCCCTTGTTAAACCGCCTCTACCTCTCACATTTGCTAGTTCTTTGTTGGACTAGCTAGATCAATGTCAGACCCTAGCTAATACTGTCACGATCAAATTACAGGTTTTGCGTTTTAAACACAATGATTACAGTCCTGATGTTATATATATATATAGGATAACAATATGTATGATATGCCCTCGAAATCCTCAAGCATATTGCAAGGGACCACCGCGTACTGAGCAAAAGCACCCCACAGGTATAACTTATGCAATACTCCACCCGTGATCATGCATTGTAGATGAGTGATCCCATTTAGGACAATGACTAAATAGTTAAAAAGAAATAAATGCAAGGGCATCGTGAGGGTGAATACCCACCCATCTAGAACTTGATAATTCGAAGGAAAGGAAGCCCCCCCAGGCTTACCAAGCACAGGTCACAGCCACTCCTCACCACGTTATGGATTGCTAGGGCATGGACCTGGACTGAGCACTTCTAGGACTCAGGAAATCCTATGATAAACGGACAGGACTTAGTTATGGGCCTGTTCTATTTCGTTTTCATATTCCCATCTCCTTTTCTTTCCCTTTTTCTTTCAATCTCTTCACCTATTATAGAAGCACCTACTTTGATTACTGGGAACTTCATAAAAGAAATAAAGAACATTATTTAAGCTTCAGTTTTATAAATAAATCAAAGCACATAAGCTTCCTAAGACAGCAGGCTATAGGCAATTTTTATACTGCCGCATTTTTAACATTGTTTGATAATTAACTAGTGTTGTGCTTTTGTGATATAAAACAATCAATTTATACTAACAGCTAAAAGATATTAAGAGACAGTTTAACAGTTCATATAAAAAACAATGAACAACCTAATATATATTTGTTTTATCATTACATGACATCTTGGTCTTGTAGCTTGGTTGGTTAGGTAATTCATAAAAAAAATTGCAGTTTCGATTTATGTCGGAAGAAATTATATTTATGATTCTTTGACTATTGTACTATACTCATGTTCATGAACATGGCTGAATCCTCTCTCTTTTTATTTTTGCAGTATTAAGTCAAGAGTTCATAAGATGGAACAACTAACCCCAAATCTTTTACTTATATCCCCTATCTCTTTTAATTGATCCATTTTTATATTTTTTAATTTAAAAATGTTTAGAAATACAATGTTATAAATTATTTTTAATAATTTCACGAGATATTTTCTATAGATCTTCGTTCCCTTAGAATTTTTTGTTTATTGATTTTTTTTTATTTTTTTCAAGCTTATCATTTAATATTGAATTTTTATTAATTTTTTATTTTATTTTATTATTTTATTATTTAATATTTAGTTGATTTTGCATTGTTCTTTATAATTTTTTAATTAATAATTAAATAAAAAAATATTATTGAACCTAATGAAATTTATGAATTGGATCTTGAGTACCCGGGTTCATCCAGTATGTCGTTATCTCGTTATTTTTTTTTAAAAAATTATCACCTTAATTTTTTAAAATCAAGTTATATCTTTATTGGTTATTTAGGTTGTCTTTGAATTTACATGTTTGATCTTTATATTTTCTTTGATTTTTTGTATTTTAAAAGAACTCCTGTTTAAGTTTGACATGTTGAATTAGATTAAATAAAAATCACCAAAAAGTTTCTTCATAACTTGAATGTTTTTTTTTTAAGTTCTCAAAAAATTGCATAGTAGGAGAAATAACTATAACTTATTTAAAATATTTTGAACAATATATCTTATTTATTTTAAATTATTTGTAACTTGTTAAACATGTTTCCATGTTTTTTATGAGGGTAATTGTTAAGTTTAAAAAAATAATAAAAAATAAATAGAAAGATAATATAAACATATTATTTCAATATTATCGATAAAAATCCGATGATGTTCTCGCTCAAGTGATGGTGGTCTCTTGATATTATCAAAAGATCACGAGTTGAATTCGTAGTAGAGTTGAAAAAATTGAACTTGTTTACATGCTCTAACACCAGCAACTAACATAATCATATTTATGGCAAAAAAATAAAGAAAGACGTGGTCAATTTAATTATATGTAAAAAGAGTTCCTCTCGTAAACAACCTTACTTTTAATTTAGAGCAAGAACAAGTGCCCAGCAAGAGCAAAGCAAACCACAGTACTACCATCCAGGGACCATGGCACTATTGTGATCTTCTCCAAGCCTTCAACCAGCAAGGGGAACAAGCGATAAAGCATTCCGTTCAATCTCTAAGACTACAGGCAAATTAAGAGCTTCCAGAAGCAAGGATTTTAAATAAGCGAGATACGTTTACTGTGGCGTCACAAAACACCAGCAGAAAAGGACCTACAGCTGTTACCTTACCCTTTGATCTTTTCACAAAATGCAGGTCAAATAGTTACTTGCGATGTTTTTTACCTGATTTATCGTGGTATGGAAAATCTTTTTTTATTTTCCCTTTTAATTGAGAATGCACATTGACATACCTCTACAATGATTCTTCTGTGCTAATTGAAGGGCTAGAAACTGAAAAGGAAGGAGAGAGGGCTGTTACTTGGAGACAGTCTGGAAGGGAGAGCAAGAGGAACCCCCATGTTCCTGCGGAAGATTGAAACTTTGACCACTTTGCTACCAACAGCCACACAATTTCCCACATGTTAGGTTCGGTATTGAATGGATTTAGTCACTAAATGGAACAATGACTAGGGATGTTTCTTTTTAAAATAGTTTTTGTTTAAAAATATATTAAAATAATATTTTTTTTTCATTCGAAACATTCAAAACTATCAAAAACATAAAAAGCATAAAAAATTTGCAAGACTACTATTTGAGAACAGCACCAAACACCCACTAGATAACTAAAGCCCCGCGGCAACAAAATTAATATAGGAAAAGTTGATAGTTTTTCATCAACAAGAAGCTTGAAAGGTTTTATGTACAATGGGTAAATTGGCCTACATGCTCCGGTACAAATTTGGAAGCGCAAGCGCTTAAAATGACTACAACAATATATCAATATCTCATACAAAGTACAATGAGCAGCAAAGCACTGGAAGAATTATAATCACCTTATGAAAAGTCCAAAACTGTGGCAGAAGGTGAAAACTTTATGGAGTGAAAGCACTATAATCAGGTAGCACTTACATGGGGTTTGGATGTTGCATCTAGGGCAACTTCCCAGAGGTTGAGAATAATTATATGGGACCCTTACTAGTTCAATCGCCGCCTCCTAGGTGCACGAGAATCCCCACTGTCCACATCAGAGATTCTCGAAACATCATTTCTTCTCCTGGAAGAAGAAGTTGAAAGGGAGACCATAGAATCAATTTCCACGGCAGTGTCCATTTGACTCCCTGAGTTTATAACTGCAGCAATGCTTGAGAAAGAATCTCTGTCGTCAACAGGTTGGGGCTGCTCCTGATTCCTCCCTGAAGGATGGTTTCGAAAATATGTTTCAGCTATCCTTTCAGTTGAACTCAAAGCTGAAGAAAATGCAGTGTTGGTTGAAGATCTTAGAGATTGAGCTTGAGATCTTCGAAGTAGGAGCCCATTTGCCCGACGAATTGGTCCTGTCTCTGTGCCAGCTGTCCCAGAATGTATTAAATCCACTATGTCATGAAGTCGACGGGTATACCCTCCCACAGGGCTAGTTGGTCTGGTCTGAGTTAAATCCACCATCTCATCAGGAGGTGCAATAGGATTTTGCTCAGCACGCATTCCCCTGTATGTCATAATCCTATTCAGAATGGATTGGGTCCTATCAACAGCTCCACGGGAACCATTTGAATCCTGTGGAGGAGATATGTCCCGGGGTAAATCAAATCTTCTTCCAAGACGTCTAATCATCTCCTCTACTGGAAAGCTGGAAAGATGCCTTGAAGCAGTTTGTCTCAAACTCTCAACTCGCCGTGCATGAGGCCTAACAGGGATCTCCAGATTTGTATCCTCCTCAGTCTCACGGGTGGTACACCCACGGCCATAAATCGGGGTCACATTCTTCATGGTCACCTCTCCCTTGCAGACTGGGCATTCTTTTGCATCGGAATGCACATGCAACCATTGATAGAGGCATGGCCAACAAAACAGGTGACCACAGCAAGTAACAACAGGGTCGGTAGCCAAATCTAAACAGATATTACAATCATAGAAGCTCCCGTCATTACCACTGGCCTTCTCAACATCATCTTTTTTCTGTGACACCTCATCTTCCAAAAATCCATTGTTATTTTCACACATTTTAGGCACTTCATTTGTTCTTTCTTCAGCAGCAACACTTCCCTCACCAGCCTGTAATGTGCCTGCATGGCCAGAATTAGCCATCAGTTGATTCAATTCCACCGAAAGGCTTTGAGTTTGTTGTGGAACTTGAAATTGTCTCCATCTGCGGTGCTCTCGAGCCCCAATTCTGACAGCTTCCCTAATTCTCATAATAGGGTCATCAACCCAATCATCTAAATTCATGGCTTCATTAGATGCTTCTAATTCCGACCGAGCCTCAGGACCAGGACCGAGATTCAAATCAAGATTCATAGTATCAGATGTCTCCTCACCCATCCCAAATTCAACAATTCTTGATCAAACACCCTAGAATTTTCAAAAACACAAGGTCAAATCAAAGTCCCAACTTTCTAAAAAATAAGCAGACAATGTTTACTTCATCACCGATTCATCAAACCAGGATAAAAACCCTAACGTCACAATACCAACAAACAAACCCATATCATATAACCACAAAATTCAAGAAAGCCATGTCATAAAATCCATCATTCACCAAAAATTACACAAACCAGTTAAGAAACCCCATGAACTCATAAAAAAAAACTCAAATTAATCAAAACTTCGAAGAAGAAATCAAAATTTACTTTCACCAACAAAACCTTGGTTAAAGGTCACCAAGATTGCAACTTTAACCTAACGGATTTTACAATAATTAACAAGACGAAAGAATACAAAAGAAAATTACAAATTAATAAGCTAAAAAGGAGCAATTTATTAAGAAAAAAGAGAGCCGAAATGAGAAGATTGAAAGACCTGATGATACTAAAAAAGACGATCTTGATAAATTAGATTGAGATTCTTTCTAGACTCAGTGCTGAGTTGGCTCCGAGTTGACCCGCCATGTGCCGTTGTTTCCCTCATCTCGATTAGTAAATTCTCATCTACTCAGATAGAGAGCGGACGTGTGAGTTGTGAAATCGAGTTAAAGTCTTCAAAGAGAGAGAGAGATAGAGGAAGAAGGATTGTATGCGCTTAAAAGTTTAGATGGGAGTGATGTTTTGTAACCTTAATGGTGTAAATCAGACGGTAGAGAGTAAAATGGGGCCACTTTACTACCAAGGTGGGGATATAGCGGATGGCTCAGATTGACTGTGGGGGATTGGCGTGAAAGAATTGAATGGTAGATGCCATATGATGGCTTATTAATGAGGTGTATCAATTATGTATGCTGCTTCGGTTTATTTATTTAGTAATGTGGATATTTGGATTAATTTATGTTTATCTCTACTAATTTTATAAATTTTAAAATTAATTATTATAAAATTTTTTAATTATAAATATATTATTAACTATAAAATTTAAACATGAAATCACAGGAAAATAAACTTTTAGTCTTAAATTCTTATGACTAGTTGTTACTAGATAGGTATATTTTTAATTTAATGGCAAGGCAAAATTGATATGTACAAATAAAAAATTTAAAAAATAAATATAAATAATAATAATAAAAACTCAAGCACATCAATAAATATATGGTTTTGATTTTAAAGAAATTAAAAATAACCAAAACAAGATACATAATAATTTTGTTTGTAAATATATGGTAAAAAGTAAAATAAAAAACTACAGAATGATATTAAAAAAAATAGATCACCTTTTTATTTAAAAAAAGACATGGTGATATATTAAATTAAATTAGATTAATTTTGATGAACATATTAAACTCACAATTTGGATCATAATGTCATTACAATTATGTAAAAAACAATTTGAAACAAATTAATCCTATAAAAATTAAAATGAAATGTACAAAGAAAACCAATTCAAAAAAAATTGAATGCTTTTAAAAATTCAATATGGCATATTTTTTTTAAATATTGAAATAAATAATATATTGAATTAACATGGGTTTAATAGTTTAACCTAACAAACACATAATTTGAGTTATGAATTTTATTAAGTTTAATTGCTTATATCAAAATTTATAATAAAAAATAATAAATAAATAAATAATGAAATTATAAAAAAATATTATGTTATGTGGTTGGGAACTCAATTTGTTTTGATAAAACAGAATGTTCATGTCACAAGAAATCGATTTACATTATTATTAAACTTGAAATGTAATTATTTTTAGAAAGAAATTCCATCAAGAAATTTTCCATTGCAAAATAAAAAATTTATTTTTTGAATTTGATAAAATAAATTAAAAATTATATATATATATATATATTACTACATGATAATAAAATAATAAATATGTTGATCAAAATCAAATATTAAGCCAAAAAAATTGAGATGAATATACATATCAAGGATGAGTTAGGGCAGAAAACAAAAGCTTTTCTAACTTAAATAAAAGCATTTTTTTCTAAAGATATAAGTTATTTGAAATAAATACAAAAAATATATTTCTTAATCTCTTGTTTATCTTGGTGAGTGCATGTTTCTAAACTAGAATCATTATTTTTTTAAAATAATTTATGATTGTAGAAGCAAGCTAAGAAATATATATTAAAACAGTATATTTATATTTTTTATGTGATCTAAATCTAAAAAAAATATAAATGTGATAAAATCATATTTAAAATTTATTTAACAAATTTTAATAATAAAAAAGTGATTTGAACTGAATTCTCTTAAGCAATTTATTATTGTCTAAAGAGATACATAATAATAAAAAAAATTCAACTGAAAAATTATAATATTATTTAAAAATATATCAAAATTAAAGAGTAAGTGAATTAGCATTTTTAGTGCAAAAAGAAAAAGAACACAAAGAATTAAAAAATCAATGAAAGTTGTAATATATATTGAGTAAGATCATTGCTTAAAAAAAAATACATATATAAAATAAAAACAAATTCAAATAAATAATCCAAAATAATATATAATTATATATAAAGAAATGTACAAAAATACTAAAACATATAATGTAATAAAAAAATAAAAAAGTCTAAACTAATAAAACCATATTGTTTTTTTTAAAAAAAACAACTCAATTTGTTTTTTTCTTCTAAAACTAAATTATCTTTTAAAAAAACTTGATTAATCATAAAAGACTAAGTTTCTTATACATGAATTTATTAGATTCAAATTTTTTTATTGGTATTTAAGAAGAAAAAAATAAAAAAATCAAAAAATCAAAACAATAAATTAGCCAGACACATGTATCTAAGAACAACTTGAATAGAGATACACTAGATCAATTCAAGATAAATTATAAAAATTATGATAGAGATTATAAACTCCACTAGGTTCAATAATTTTTTATATTTTAATTATATTATAAAAAATATGAGGATCAATTCAAAATCAATCAAACATTAAAAGATAAAAATAAAAATAATCAATTAAATTGTTTTTTGAAAAATGAATTTGGGAATAAATAAAAATATTTCATGGAATTATGAATTCTATTTTACTACCTAATTGTATGATAACATAATAATCCCAAACACTCTTCTTTTTCTTTTTTTTTTAAAAAAACCTTAAAACATGAGTCAATATATCATTTGATAAATTTGAAATTATATGCAAGCATTTTGAATTCCTATATTTAAAAAATAAAAAGAGATAAGGTGCATGTAAAGTATTAAAGAGATTTTATATGTAAAAATAAAACTTAACAAAAAAAAAAGAGCAATGAACTTTCTAAAAAAATGTTTTTAATTTTTTTTTTAAAATATCATCAAGACTTGAACCGAGGTAAATTGTTGTTTAATTTTATTTTCTTTTTATACTTTTTAAGGTAATATGACATTACTTTCAAATAAAATTAATTTACAAGGGGTAATGATTATTGTTACTTATTTTTTATGGCCCATAATTTTTTTTTGGAAAAAAGGATATATAGAAAATACAAAAAAAATAAAAAAATATTGGAAGAAATTAAAAAAGAATATATCAATTAGAAAAGTATATTAGAATGCCTTGAAAATCATCGAAGATTAGTTGAGGAGGATCAAATATACAAGATCAAAAAATTTAACAGTATATTTTCAACTGATGAAGGCTTTATTGGCAAAGAAAATTCAATTTGAGGAGAGAAATTTAAAATTGGATGCTTAAGGACTTAATTAGAAATTTTCAAGATTTAATTGAATTTATTGAGAGCTTAATTGAAAAAAAAAATAATTTTTAAAGTCAATTTAGGCTTTAACTAGAAGAAATTAAAATTTACAGGTTGAATTATAATTTTAAAGAGCTAATTTGATCAACTTAGGGGATTAATTGTATAAATATTAAAGTTTAATAGGTAAATAAGGACTTGGTTATAGAAATTCCAAAACCTAGGACCAAATTGAAAAAGACTAATAAATGTAAGGGTTAAAATTGACCAAATTAAAAGCCAAATTGAAAAAATTGAAAATGTGTTGGTTAATTGAGGGTTAAAATAAACAAATTCAAAACTACTGACTAAACTAGAAAAGACATGTGAATGTAGAGGTTGAAATTGATCACTTTAGAGTCTAAATTGAAAAAATTAGAAGTTTGTTGGTCAATTAAGGGTTAAAATTCACAAATTTAAAATCAAAGATCAAAGTAAAAAAGACAGCCAGCTTAAAAGATGAAAAATGAGTTTGGCAAGGTAAAATGAAATAAATTTAAAGTTTAAAAGCAATTAAGGGTGCATGTGCTATAATTAGAAGAATAAGGATGTAATTGAACTTTTTCAAATTTAAACTAAAAACCTTAATCTCATTCAAACAATACATAATTCAAACTTAAAGAAAAGAAGGTGAGTGACATGTCGTTCAATTGATTTGGCTTTTTTTTTTGACAGTTTAGCTGATTGAGTTGATAACTTTAAATATTTTAATGAAAAGTTATAGACCTCTAAATTAAGTAAGATTGGAATTAAACGAAAGTGGTGGATCTAATCTACCAAGTTTGGATGGTCTCAGGTAAAAATGATGTTGAAATTACTTTAATAAAACCTTGAAAGTAGGCAACTTATTTAACCATGGTCGAAACACAATTGTGTAAAAATTCTTTTTGTGTGTTCACACTAAAAGGCTTTTTATTAACACGATCAAAGAGTTGATGTTTTATCCCAAGTGCAGGAGTATCAAAATAATAAATAACCCGACGTGACCGGAGTCCAACCACATGGAGGTTAACTATATAAATTATAAATAAAAAAGAACAACAACAACAATAATAATAAGAACAATGACAATAACAACAACAACAATGATGGTGGTGGTGAAGATGAGTTAAAAAGGACTTTGGGATGTATGATTAATGTGAATATTATATAATGATAAAAATAAATATCAAAGTTAGAGGATACACCAATAGTATTAGAGATAAGTAACATATGAACTCTTTATTAATTATCAACATGATCATACTAATTATTTTATTTACGTAACACCATACTTATAAATTTTATCAAGTATTCATAATGCTAACTTATACTGACAACAAATCAAGTTCTTCTCATAATAATGATGTCGGCTAAAGACTATGAAGGATCAAGTATTTGATGTACCAAGTATTATACAACACAAATCTAGATTAACCATTTAACAAATAATGTATTAAGAATTAATAAGATAAAAATGATAAGATATGTTAATAGTAATTTGTTTAGGAGATAAGCATTGAAGTTGATATTGAGTTTTTATTTCTTACCCTAACACCATTAGTGAAATCTTTTTACCTTGACATAATTAACTTAGCTAGACATTATGAGGAAGAAAAACTTAAAGAAACAAGACAAGAACATAAACATGATATAAGTTAACTAAGTATAGTAAAGGAAATGAAAAGGATGAACAAGAGATTAATGAAAACAAAACTTAAGCATTACAAAAATATAAAGAGAGAGAGAAAGAATATGATCTTGATATGTAAAACAAGTTGCCTAAATGAATGACAAATTTCTCATTTTATAGGCTAAAATTCAGAACTATTCATGTGGTAATTGATAATTGATGTAGTGGCCAACTATTGATTAGTGGACTTGGTGGACAACATCACTCAAGCACTTTGGCTAGCTGAATTGACATTGATGCAATCAGACTTTGGCAAAGTATCCTCATGAAAGTTGTTGGAAATTATCTTTTCCTTCCACCCACCGAATTTCAGATCATTTAGAGTATTATAGCTTGAGATATATCTAAATTACTGAGTAGTGTTGCTGGTGGACATGGCAGATAGCCCTCATGCTCTTGTCTAGATGAAATCTTATTTCTACCATCTGAATTTGAGTTGGTCTTCTTCATGAAAGTTGTTGTAAATTGTCTTTTACTTCCACTCACCAAATTTAAAATCATTTAGACTTTTAAAACTCTAGTTATGGATAAAACTCTAAGTAGTCTTTCCATACCCATGAAAGTTGTAGGCCTATTTCTTATTTATAGCTCCAGATATGATCCGATGACTGAACAATGTTTGAATTTGAAGTGAATCGGCATCTCCTTCGTAAGCTTAGCCTTTTCTTTGTCCTTTTACTTCCAATAGTTAATCACAAAAATTAATCCTTTGAATTTTGAGAATACCTACATTTAAAATGAGCATTTATCATAAATTAAAGGCATTTTATATTATCAGACTTGTTATTATAAAATATGCTCTAGTTAAGGAGTTATTGATACTTCAAGTGCAAAATGATAATATAAAGCCTTAATAAAAATGCACTTTTAAGTACTAATCACACCTCCTAATCAGCTTATTACTAATCCCTAGTAATCAAAGCATTAAAATAGAAAAACAATTTGTAAGTTCCCTAGAGTAAGGTATTCATCATTTAACTTTCATTACTTTATCCAAGTAAACAAACTCTCATTAAATTTATATATATCTGCTATATATTGTTGAAACAAGATATTAAAAAACCTTCTTTTTTTATGTGCTCAATGTATAAAAACATAGGTGATGGGGCTTTTATTATAAGAAAATAATATTATGTTCTAATGTTTAAGGTTAACATCCTTAAGTTGAATTTTTTTTTTGTTTATTTTTTTATATACATATAACTTAAAACATAATGCATCTATAACCTATATAATGAGCTTTCAGCTAATGACTCCCAGACTAGTTGGTCTTAGGGTATTAGGTATTGAGACACCTCTTTAAACTTAGTAACTCGGGTTGCAAATACTGATAATAGATAGTGCAATGTTTGATTTTCTTAAGCTTTTCTCCTTAGTCTGTGTAACAAATATTGGGGCAATAGTTCTCAAGTCAGTTGACTTTAAGGTATTACGTGTTAAAACATCCTTTCGGGCTTAATAACTTAGGTTACGGAGGCTACAAAACCAAATGTATCTATGCTTTTATTTATTTTATTTTTTTAATTACATTTATTATCATTATTGTTTTCTTTTTTTTTTTACAAATTATATACTATCCCTTTCCTTTAGTTGTTACCTTTAACAAAAGAACATAAATAATGTTATAATCTAATATGCAAACCATAATCATATGTTAAAGTGTGTGTGTGTGTGAAAATAAAGGTTTAAAAATACTTGTTAAATGAGTATATGAGCAGAAGCAATAAATAATAATGCGAGAGTTTGTAAACTTGAATATTTCAAGAAGTATTATAATAAACATTGTTAAGAATGTTTATTAGAATGCGTCTCAAGAGTCACTTTAATAAAAGAACTCCTTGACTCTACTATCATAGTAAAAATGGTTTTGTAAATAGAAAACACAACTAGTAATTTTTTTTTTGTAAATATCAACTACTACCCCTTCCCCCTAACTAAAACGAAATATTGTCCTCAATCTTCTAAGGTAAAAAGATAGAGTATAGAAGATATCACCTGAAACAACGAATACTGACAAACCTGAAACACACTTAAATAAATATAAGAAATAATAAAACATAAGGTTTCACAAAAGAAGGCTCAAATCTAATCTAAGCTTTTTACGGCTGTTCTTAGTTGACCAATTTATGCTACTCATGGAGGGATCAATTATAGGAGTGAAAGATTATAGTTGGTCAATCAATTATTCAGCAGTAGTAGTAGAAATTATGATTTGTTTTGCTGAAGATGTTAGGAATTCCTGTTCCACAGAATGATTAAGAAAATGCAATAATTTATCATAATAACCATTAACATTTAACAAATCGATGGGTTTATGGTGAATGTGAAGTTGGGTCCAAGAGAAAATATGAAAGATCTTTTCTAATATACCTAGACCACCTAGCAAAACAATGAAGGCATGCTTAAACATTGTATTTATTTGATCAGACATTATGGAGACCTGTAGTTCCTCTTCAATTGTGTTTCTAATAATGTCCCTTTATGCTAAAGCTTTGGGGACAACCCTCAAAACATGACTACCTCATAAAAATGTTGCTATTGACACCCCCTATTAACTCAAGGCTACCTTCTTCATGTATAAAATGAATCTTTCTTGCAGCTAATACTCAACCAAGATAATTTGCTAATTTTAAAAACTCCTTTTCTTTCCTAAGACTAAATCCACCAAAAACACAAATATTTCGTATTTGATGACTTGAGAAACTTGTCATTTCTACACACTTTGATATCTATGAAATATGTGGGTTGAGTAGAAATGAAGGGAAGGAAGAGAAGAATTTATAAATGAGAAAGTGAAAATACAGTCATATCACCTATATGTAGGTTAGTTGGAGTCTCTCTCTCTTTTTCTTTTATTATTATTATTATTTTCTTAAAAAAACATGTGTATGTACAAGTAATTGTGATTGTGACTCACGTTTTCCCATGGTTTTATATCCAAGAACGGCTTAAACGTCCTCTATAGTTCGAGGATAGGCTTCCTATCCAATTTTCTTAAAAATTGGCAAACAAGATCTTTTTTGGTCAGATTTCTAAGACTATGTCAAGCATGTTCTTTATGAAATTGTGGCCATAAATAATAAATTACACAATGCACATCTTCAGTAGGGTGCATCTCAAGAGTTAATAGAAGATTATTTAAAAAATCCTTACTCAGGCGATCCCTAATGAATTGTGTTTTATCTTTACAATTTATAGATACCATTCCTAAACAATGACATTTTGTATTACAAGTCTATCTGGTACATCTGTGATAGATTTACAGTCGTTTTGCACGACGTTTCTTTGTAAAAGTGCTTTTACCTATTTCAAGCATGTATGAAATGAAAGAATTTGAGGACTCACCTGATAATTGGACGTTTGCTTCAATTAGCCAGCGAATATCTTTAGGAATTCCATGGTTTATTAATAATCTCAACCTTGCACATTTAGCACGTTAGATTTTTATAATCGCATTCTAAGGCAAAACAGGAAGATACTTTTTCAATTTTTCAAGAGTGATGTCCATTTTCTAATGAGAAGAGATGTAAAAAAGGGAGAAAGAGAAAAAATATATACACAGATATTAGTTATTATAGAAAACTGAAAGAACCGACTTAAGTTATGGAGTACCGTAATCCGTCATTTGACTGAGGTGGAAAAAAAATTTAGTAAAACAAAGGTCACACCAAAATAAAACACAAAATCAATGTAAGAGAAAAAAAAATATCAATCTTTATATAAAGGATCACCTAATTCAATAGAGTCATATTCAATTGAAAAATTGTCAAAGTAAGTTTTCAAACTATGTCCATTTACCTTGAAAACATCACTATTCTTTGGATTCTCGATATCACAGGCCCCCCATGGATACACATGTTTCATAATAAAAGGATCGCTCTATCTTGATCTTAGTTATCTAGGAAATAAATGGAGTTGAAAATTATAAAGCAAGACTTTTTTATCAACATTGAATGTTTTTCTCAGTATTTTTTTGTCATGAAACTCTTTGATTCTTGCTTTATAAATTCTTAAATTTTCATATGCATCATTTCTTATTTCCTCAAACTCATTTATTTGTATCTTCCGCAACTGACTAGCATCATCAAGATTTGAATTGAAAGCTTTAATAGCCCAATAAGCTTTTATGTTCAAGTTCCACAGGCAAGTGACAAGGTTTTCCATAGACTGGTCTGTAAGGTGACATACCTAATGATGTTTTATAATTAGTTCGATAAGCCCAAAGTGCATCATTAAGTCTTAAAGACTAGTTTTTCCTATTAGGGTTCATTATTTTCTCTAAGATCTGTTTGATCTCCCTATTAGCAAGTTCTATTTGTCCACTTGTATAAGAGTGATAAAGGGTGACAACTTTGTGTGTGATTCTATATTTCTCATTAAAGACTTAAATGACTTGTTGCAAAAATATATTCCACCATCACTTATCATGGCTCGAGAGATTCCAAATCAACTTAAAATATTTTCTTTCAAAAACTTTATCACTGTTTTGTGATCATTGTTTCAACTTGGAATTGCTTCTGTCCATTTTAAAACATAATCTACTATGACTAATATGCATAAGAAACCAAGTGATGGAGGAAATGGACCCATGAAATCTATACCCTAATAGTCAAAGATTTCGATGACAAGAATAGGATTTAAAGGCATCATGTGATGTTTTGAAATAGATCTTAACTTTTGATAATTTTCACAAGTTTTATAGAATGCGTGTGAGTCCTTGAATATGGTGGGCTAGTAAAATTCACTTTGTAAGATTTTTACAATTGTCTTTCTTGATGAGAAATGACCCCCACATGCCTCAGAATGACAAAATTTAATGGCACTACTTCATTGTCGGGAATGCATCTTCAAAATATTTGATCAGAATAATATTTGAATAAATAAGGGTCATCTTAATAAAAGTTCTTCACTTCGTTCAAGAACTTTCTTTTATCTTAGGTACTCTAATGAGCTTGCAAATATCTCGAAACAAGAAAATTAACAATATTAGCAAACCAAGGTATTGTAGAGATAAAAAATAAGGATTCATTAAGAAAATAATTATAAATTGGTGTGATGTCAAATCTCAAATTTATTGTCAATTTTGATAAATGATCCGTGATAATATTTTCGGTGCCTTTTTTATCTTTGATTGTGATATCAAATTCTTGAAGTAACTAAGTTCATTATACCAGTCTAGTTTTGAAATCTTTTTTTTGAAAGAAGATATTTCAAAGCTGCATGATCCCTAAAAACAACAATAGGTGAGTTGATAAGATAAGACCTAAATTTTTCACATGTAAATACCACTGCAAGTAATTCTTTTTTAGTAGTGGTGTAATTCATTTGAGTACTATTTAAAGTTTTACTTGTATAGTAAATCACATAAAGTTTCTTATCTTCTTTTTTTTGTCCCAAAACAGCACCCATGACATAATCACTAGCATCACATATTATTTCAAAAGGTAATGACCAATCAGGAGGTTGAATGACATGAGCAGAAGTAAACAAGTTTTTAAGTTTAAAAAGGCTTTTTTATATTATTTAGTCCATTCAAAAATATTTTTTTTTGTTAGAAGGTTACACAATGACTTAAATATAACATTAAAATCTTTGATAAACCTTCTATAAAAACCAGCATATCCTAAGAATGATCTAATATCTTTAACAGATTTTGGTGATGGCAAGGTGACAATTAACTTGATTTTAGATTTGTCAACCTCAATTCCTTTCGATGAAACAATGTGACCAAGTACAATGTCGTTTGTTACCATAAAATGATATTTTTTTCAATTCAGTACAAGATTCTTCTCTTCACACCTACTTAAAATCTTTTCTAATTTAGTCAAGCAATCATTAAATGAATCACCAAAAATAGAAAAATCATCCATAAAAATTTCAAGAAAACATTCAACCATACCATTGAATATGCTAAGCATATATTTTTTAAATGTGGCTGGTGCATTACATAATCCAAAAGGCATCCTTGATATGCAAAAGTACCAAATGGACATGTGAAATTAGTCTTCTTTTAATCTTCCAATGCAATTTCAATTTGATTATAATTCGAATAGCCATCTAGGAAAGAATAAAATTCATGACCTGCAACTCTTTATAGGATTTGATCCAAGAAAGGTAAGGGAAAATGACCTTTTCTAGTCATTGAATTAAGTTTTCTATAGTCAATGCACATGCGCTAACCAGTAACAGTCCTAGTTGGAATTAACGCATTTTTCTCATTTGTTATCATAGTGACTCCAGACTTTTTGGGTACAACTTAAAAAGGACTTACCCATTTGCTATCAGAAATAGGATAAATGATTCCATTATCTAGAAGCTTAATGAGTTCATTCCTCTTTACTTCTTTCATATTAGAATTAAGCTTTTATTGTATTTCTTTAGAGGGTATAACATTTTCCTCTAAATAAATCCTATGCGTGTAAATTAAAGGACTAATTCTTTTTATGTCAGCTATGGTCCATCCTAATGTATTTTTGTGTATTTTTAAAGTTTGTAATAACTTACCTTCTTGATGTGTATTAAGTTTGGAAGAAATTATTATTGGAAAAGTTCCATTTTCTCCTAAAATAAGTATTTTAGATTAAATGACAATGACTTCAAATTATGTTTTGGTGGTTGAACACATGAAGGTATGGACTCAATTGATCATGATGGCAACTTTTCAAATTGTGGTCTTCAATTACTTGCCTTTGATTCTTCTTGAAAATAAACCATTTGTAAATTCTCGTATTCATTAAACTTAATTTTATTGGAAATAGTTTCAAATTGATCATGAACTAATTTTTCAATAAAATCCACTTCTTGTAAATCATTATTATCTCCAGGTTGCTTGTAAATATTGAAAATATTCATCTCTAATGTTATGTTTCCAAATGATAACTTCATCAATCCATTCTTATAATTAATCAATGCATTATAAGTTGCAAGAAATGGACATTCTAAATTAACAAGAATTAAATTATATGCTTCAATAGTTTGTGTATTTAGAACAATAAAATCCATAAGATAAATAAATTTATCAACTTGTACTAACATATTTTTAATTATTCCTCTAGGCACTTCTATTAGCATGTAATAAAGTTATAGATGTTGGTTTTAATTCACCTAGATTGAGATTTTGAAAGACTGAATATGGAAGTAAATTCACACTAGCTCCGAGATTAAGTAAAGCTCTTTTAATTTTATGTTCTCCAATAAAGCATGAAATTGTAGGACAACCAGGGTCTTTATATTTTAAAGCATTATTGTTCTGAAGAATGACATTTACTTGTTCAGCTAAAAAGACTTTTTTTTTCACATTCAGTTTTCTCTTCACAATGCACAAATCTTTCAAAAATTTAGCATAAGAAGGTATCTATTTAATAACATCCAATAAAGGTATATTGATCCTTACTTTATTTGAAAGTTTTAAAGATTTCAGAGTTGTGATTGACTTTTTCTTGTTTGGTCATGACATGAGAAAATGGAAGTGTTGGCGAGGAATCAATCTTTTATTTGCAATGTTTAGTTTTAACCCCTTCTTTATCTTTGGAGATTAACTTATCATCTTTCTCACAAGGTTCAAGAGTGGGTTTTTCAATAACTTTACCACTGTGAAGAGTGATAACTGATTTGACTTAATTCATGTGATGGTTTGTGGAACTACTTGCACTTGCATTGTATTGCCCTTTAGGATTTTGCTATGGTTGAGATGGAAACTTACCTTTCTCTTAAAAACTGAGAGTAGATATGAATTTTACGAGAGCATCTTTTAGACCTGCCATGGTTTGAGCATTTTGAGTGTTGATGGTTTCCTGCTTTTCAATAATGCATGTAATATTTCCTTAAGATTTCTTCTAGGAGGTGGAGCATAAAGAGGTGTATATCCATGAGAATTTTGGAAATTATGATTTGTTTGTAACGGTGGTTCTGAAGTTTGTGCATTGTTGTTACCACTCTTCTAACTGAAATTTGGATGGTTTCTCTAACTAGGATTGTATGTTTGCGAGTATGGGTTATGATTGGACCTTTAAAAACTATTTAAAACATGAGTTTGTTCATGAAGACATTCCTTAAAAGAAAACAAAGTTGGACAACCATTGTTTGAATGTTCATTGGTTTCACAAATTTGACACACAATGTCTTGAATAGATTTTAATTGACCGTTCTTTTTTAATTCTAATGTTTCAACTTTTCTAGCTAAATATGCAAATTTAGCTTGGAAGTCATAATCTTCTCTAAGGTTATACATACCTCCACTAGATGTATGAGGTTGAATCTTACCCGGTGCCTCATAAGTACCTTTAATGTCCTAATTTTGAGCATTTTTAGCTAGGAAGTCTAAGTACTCTATTACTTTGTCAGGGTCTTTATTTTCAAAAGTTTCATTGCACATCAATTCCATCATTTATCTATCTTTAAGTGTTAACCCTTCATAAAAATATAAAACTAATCTCTATGTTTCAAAACTATGATGAGAACAAGTATTAAGCAAGTCCCGATACCTATCCTAACATTGATAAAATTGTTCTTTAGGTTTTTGAGTGAAAGTGGTGATTTGTCTTTTGAAAGAGTTTGTTCTATAAGATGGAAAAAACTTCTTTAAAAAGTGTTGTTGCATTTCATCCCAAGCTTAAATGGATCCTGACTTAAGATTTTATAGCCATGTTTTAGTTTTATCTTTTAATGATAAAGGAAAAAGCTTTAATCTGATGGTGTCATATTACAATTTAAGTCATTATAGGTGTTACAAACTTCTTCAAATTCTCTCAAATACAAGTATGGATTTTCTAGATCTAATATATGAAAAGAAGGTAAAAGTTGAATAATACCTGTCTTAAAATTAAAATGAGATGCATCAGGAGGGAAAATTATACATGAGGGTACACTTGTTCTTGTAGGATTCATGTGGTCTCTAAGTGTTCTAACTCGGTTCTTCTCATTATTCTTATTATGAAGTGATTGATTATTTTTTTTGGCTATTTTTTCAAACAATATTGAGGATATCCTACAAAGTCTACCAATTAATATATGTGATCAAACTCTCATGCACATGTAGGAAGAAAATAAAAGGAGGAAGAAAATAAAAGAAGAAGAAATAAAACAAAAGAAACAAAAGTTAGATAAAAAAATGAAAAGTGAAAATAAATAAATATTATAATTTATACAAGAGTTTACTTTCCCGACAATGGTGCCAAAAACTTAAAATGATCAAAGAGTTGATATCTTATCCCAAGTGCAGGAGTGTCAAAGTAATAAATAACCCAACATGACTGGAGTCCAACCACATGGAGGTTAACTATATAAATTATAAATAAAAAAGAACAACAACAACAATAATAATAAGAACAATGACAATAACAACAACAACAATGATGGTGGTGGTGGTGAAGATGAGTTAAAAAGAACTTTGAGATGTATGCTTAATGTGAATATTATATAATGATAAAAATAAATGTCAAGGTTAGAGGATACACTAATAGTATTAGAGATAAGTAAGATATAAACTCTTTATTAATTATCAACATGATCATATTAATTATCTTATTTATATAACACTATTATACTTATAAATTTTATCAAGTATTCATGATGCTAGCTTATGTTGACAATAAATCAAGTTCCTCTCATAATAACAATGATGACCGAAGACTATAAAGGATCAAGTATATGATGTACTAAGTGTTATACAACACAAATCTAGATTAATCATTTAAGAAGTAAGGTATTATGAATTAATAAGATTAAAATGATAAGACATGTTAATAGCAAGTTATTTAGGAGATAAGCATTGAAGTCTATATTGAGTTTTTTTTTACTTATCCTAATACTGTTAGTGAAACCTTTTCACCTTGACATAATTAACTTAACTAGATATTATGAAGAAGAAAAACTTAAAGAAACAATATAATAACATAAAGATGATATAAGTTAACTAAGTATAATAAAGGAAATGAAAAGGATGAACAAAAGATTAATGAAAGCAAAACTTAAGCATTACAAAAATATAAAGAGGGAGAGCAAGAACATGATTTTGATATGGACAACAAAATGCCCAAATGAATGGAAAATTTCTCCTTTTATAGGCTAAAATTCAGAATGATTCATGTGGTACTTGATAATTGATGTAGTGGCCAACTATTGATTAGTGGACTTGGTGGACAACATCACTCAAGCACTTTGGCTGGCTAAATTAATATTGATGCAATCAGACTTTGGCAAAGTGTCTTTTATGAAAGTTTTTGAAAATTATCTTTTCCTTTCACTTACTAAATTTTAGCTTATTTGGAGCACTACAGCTCGGGATATATCTAAATTACTCAGTAGTGCTGCTGATGGATATGGTGGATAGCCCTCATGCTCTTGTCTGGATGAAATCTTATTTCTACCATCCGAATTTGAGCTGGTCCTCTCAGGAAAGTTATTGAAAATTGTCTTTTCCTTCCACCCACTAGATTTCAGATAATTTGGACTTCTGGAACTCTAGTTATGGGTAAAACTCTAAGTAATGTTTGGGCTGGATTGAAATACGGATTCAAACTTATTTTTTATGGCCAAATTTTGAATTTAAAAATGGAAAATTTAAAATTTAGGTTTTTCCATACCCATAAAATGTATAGACCTATTTTTTTTATCTTTCCAGCTATATAAATTAATATAAAATCCAAGATCTATAGCTTCAGATATGATCCGATGACTAAACAATGTTCGAATTTGAAGTGAATTGATATCTCCTTCATAAGTTTAGCTTTTTCTTTGTCCTTTCACTTGCAATAGTTAATCACAACAATTAATCCGTTGAATTGTGAGAATACCTACATTTAAAATGAGCATTTACCATAAATTAAAGGTATCTTATATTATTAGACTTGTTATTATAAAACATACTTTAGTTGAGTTATTGATACTTCAAGTGCAAAATAATGATATAAAACCTTGATAAAAACACACTTTTAAGTAGTAATCACTCATGAGTTCTTATCAAAGGTTCATAACCTTTCCTTTAAGATCAAAAGGTTAAGAATGGGTTCAAAATCCTCTAAAAACCTTATAAATACTCCTTTAAAATCAAAGAGAAGGGGATGGGAAAAAAAGATAAAGAAAGAAGGAAAATATTATTTTGATAGCATAAGAAAAGAGGGTCCAAAAGCCTAAAGAAAGGTTTTCCTAAGCTTAGAAAGGATAACAAGTTTGAGAGAGACAAAAGTTTCTAAAAGAAAACAAAATGAGAGAGTAGTTATTTTATATATCCATCTAATCCAAAAGCATGTTAGGCATGCTTTAGTTTTTTTTATTCATTTTTGTTCTATATTTATGTTTAGAAGTATAGAAAAGAGGTTTTGAATATATTCAATAAATGATATTGCATTCACCTCTTTATTGCTGTTGTTTTAGGTGTTATATACATATATAAAATGTTGTTTTTAGTTTGTGTTTGACTTGAGCTATGCATGTTAATGCTAAAGTGTTTACTTTAGTTTTGCTAAGCTTGCTCATGCACAAAATTAGTTTTAAAAAATTAATTTTGAATCCATGTTGCATGAACATATAGGCTGTGTTAAGTTGTTTTTTGAATTTAATATCTTAAGCTTGATTTTGGTGTTTTGATATTTTATTTTTATTAGTGTTTATATTTAAATATGTTTATGTATGTTAGTTGACACGATTAAAAGATTAATAATGTCTTCTTCCAAGTATAGGTGTCGAAGTAATAAATAACTCGACAAGACCCAAGTCGAACAACAAGGAGGTTAATTATATAAATTATAGATAACAATAATACAATAACAACAACATTACTACTACTACTACTAGTAATAAAAAAAAGTTGATAAGAACTTTGAGATGGAAGATTAACGTAGGGATTAAACAATGATAATAACAATTGTCAAAGTTAGAGAATCCACTAATAATATATTAAAAAAAGTATAGTATAAGAGGATCCACTAATGGTATATTAAACAAGTATAGTATAAGAGGATCCATTAATGATATATTAAACAAGTATAGTATAAACTTTTATTATTCAATTGGAAACCATACACAAAGAAGGTTTCAATCAGATCATAAATTGTTAACATAATTACATTAGTTATTTTATTCGATTAATGCTAATACTTGTAAATCTTGTTAGGCATTCATGGTTATAACTTATATTAATGACAAATTAATTTCTTTTCATAGCTCAGGTGTCGGATATACCATACAAAATAAGCTATGAAAATATCAAGTATTTATTGCACTAAGTGTTATACAACATAAATCTAGATTAACTATTTAATAAGTGACGTGACACAAAGATTGATGTCTTCTTCTAAGTGTAGGAGTGTCGAAGTAATAAATAACTCGGCAAGACCGGGGTCAAACCATATGGAAGTTAATTGTATAAATTATAGATGATAATAATACAACAACATTAACAGTAAAAATAACAACAATAACAATAATAGTAGTAATAGTAGTAGTATTACCAACAACAACAACAACAACAACAACAACAACAACAACAACAACAATATAATAATAATAATAATAATAATAAAGAAAAAGAAGGAGAAGAAGAAGAAGATGATGATGATGATGATGAAAACTTTGAGATGGAATATTAATGTAAAGATTAAACAATGATAATAACAAATGTCAAAGGTTAGAGGTTCTACTAATGGTATGTCAAACTAGTATAAACTCTTATTATTCAATTGGAAACCACATATAAAGGAGATTCCAATCAAATTATAAATTGTTAACATGATTACATTAGTTATCTTATTCAATTAATGCTAATACTTGTAAATATTATCAGGCATCCGTGCTTATAAGTTATGTTAACAACAAATCAAGTTCCTTTCATAGCTTAGGTGTCAGTTATACCATATATTATGAACTATGAAAGTGCCAAGTATTGTTATACTAAGTGTTATACAATATAAATCTAGATTAGTCATTTAACAAGCAAAGTATTAAAAAGTGAACAAGATAACAAATATAAAATACATTAGTACCAAACATTAAAGTCCATATTAAGTTTACACTATACTTATTCTTACACCATTAGTGTAACCTTTTCACTTTGACATAATAAACTTAGC
Source organism: Populus ilicifolia (assembly GCA_015708895.1). Lineage (NCBI taxonomy): Eukaryota > Viridiplantae > Streptophyta > Magnoliopsida > Malpighiales > Salicaceae > Populus > Populus ilicifolia. The sequence goes on from SRLM01000138.1 coordinate 251,561, forward strand.
TAAACATAATAAAAGAAAGAAAAATAAATAAATAAAATAAGAATATAAATAAGATAAAAGCTAATTAAGTAAAGGAAAGAAATTGAAAGACATAAACTTGATATTAATGAAAGCAAAACTTAAGCATTACAAAAATACAAAGAGAGAAAGCAAGAGCATGATCTTGATTTGGAGACCAAGATGCCTAAATATACGACAAATACCTCCTTTTATAGGTCAAAATTGAAAACTATTGATTTGATAACTAATTGAGAAGTGGGTGGCCAACTCTTGACTTGGTGATAATCCTTATCTTCTTTTCTCTGCTAAAACGTCATTGATAATATTAGAACTGGAACCATTTAAAAACATGAAAGTTCTAGGAAATTGTCTCAGCTTTTTAGGGAAAAAAGGAAAGTTATTTGGACTTTTAGAACTCTAGATATGGGCAAAACACTGAATAGTGTTCGGGCTGCAAGATAAATTTAGACTTTTTTATTATTGCTGTAATTTGAACATGAAATTAACCCTTTTAAATCTTAGACTACTATGAAAGTTGTAGGTCTATGTCTTACCTTTTCATCGATATAAAGTAAACCTAAATCCGATATCTACAGCTCCAGATATGACCTAATTACCAAATAATATTTCGGTTTGCACTGTACCAGCATCTCTATTCTAAGTTTGGTCATCTCTCTATCCTTTTAATTTCAGTTCTTAAACTCATCAATCAATCCTTTTATTTATGTGATAGGTCTGCATTTAAAATGAAGATTTACTATAAATTAAAGGTATCTTATGTTATTATATATGTTATTATAAAACATGATGTAGTTAAGGAGTTATTGATACTTTAAGTGTAAAATGATGATATAAAACCTTAATAAAAATGTATTTTTTAGTACTAATTATTTGAAAAATTTCTCTCCATCCCATTTCAACTATATTAGTTTACCACAGCTCCATACAATTTATAAATTCTCTAAAATTTTACATCTTTGTAGGCCAACCATTCAATCCCTTAATACGTTATTATCTAATTAATTCTTCTCAATTAAAATCATCATAATTATTCTCAATTAAAATCATCATTCACGGATCATAAATATATTTATAGCATAATTAATGAACAATATCTTAAATGCATAATTTCCCACTTTATTCTTTATATGGCTGGCCCTATAAGTTTCCTACCTATCACTTTTATTCATCATTCTTCCATGATTTCACTTCCACAACAACCTATAAGGATCTTAGAAATTCAATTTCTAAGAAATCCATTTCCCCCCCATTTCATCTCAAGAACCTTAATTTAATGTTGCTCAAAATCAATTAACTCTTGTTCAAATTGATATAAAATGGTTCCAAACATCTTATCTAGTTATAAAATATATTTTGAAAATCAAGAAGTTGAAATTTTAATAGGTCTCCCCTTTTTTCTCTCTTATTTCTTCAATGTCTCTTTTTACCTTAACTTTCTTTCCTTTTGATCTTTTTGTAATTTCTAGTGTGAATGTGATCTTCTCTCTTAAAACCCTCTAATTTCACTCCTATCTATCAATGCTCTAACCCTTCAATGTTGAAAGAAAAGAAGAAAACGCTATCTCACTCTATTAGCTGCAATATCAGCTTTTAAGAAGAGAGAAAGAGGTGAGAATTATTATTTTTGGCTAATTTCTCATATACCCTTATTTATTCCTTTTATTTTAGGTAACCATTCATAATTTCCTTTGTAATTTTATACCAATAATCTCATGTAATTGTTAAAAAAATCATTTTCCTTTTTTATTTTTTTGTCATAAATACTTGCTTATCCCATTTTAAAGTTCCATATAGTTTTGAATTATCTCGAGGTTTATATTTTTCCCTCCTAATAAAAATAATATCTATTTAAGAAAATAATTTTGGATATTTTTTTTCTTTATTTTTAACTCTTGTTCCCAAGTTGCCTCTTTAATTTGAGAATTATTCTAAAGTATTTTCACTATTAAAATCCTTTTATTTCTTATTTTCTTTTCACTCCCATTTAGAATTCTGATTGGTTATACTTTTAAGGTTAAATCTTTCTTAATTTGTAGTGGAACTTGGGATAATACTCAGGTGGGATCCGCTTTATCCTTTCTAAGTAATTATATATGGAAGACATCATGCATCCTTGACAAGTGTAGTGGTAAGGCTAATCTATATGCAACTAGGCTTCTTTTTGTTTTAACTATCTTAAAAAGACCAATATACCTTGGGGCCAAATTCTCTTTCATTCAAAATTGTATAATATGTTTCAAAGTTAAGACTTTAGAAATACTTAATCCCTCGCCTCAAACTCGAGGGGCCTTTTTCTGTTATCGGCATAACTTTTCTGTCTGTCCCGAGTTACCTTTATTTTATTTTCTTATAGTTTTCACCTTTTTCAGTGGTAATTTGCACTAGCTTTGGGCCAATCAACTTTCTACCCCCTACTTATTCATTATAGATTGGAGTTTGACACCTTATTTCATTCAAAGCTTCATAGGAAGCCATTCCTATGGTAACTTAATAACTATTATTATAAATGAAGTCCACCAATGATAGATGATCTTCTCAATTCCCTCTAAACTCCAATACACGTAACATCAACAAATCTTTCAAGGCTAGAATGGTTCTTTCTAGTCGTCCATCCATGGGATGAAATACAATACTTAGATTTAACTTTGTCCCTAGAACACGCTAAATACTTGGCCATAACCACGATGTAAACCTAGGATCTTAATAAGAAACTATAGATGCTAGAACACTATATGATCTCACTCTTTATTCATATATAATCTTGCCAGCTTATCAACTGAATCTGTCATCTTCATAAGAAGGAATAAAGAATATTTTTTTCACTGATCCATAATAAATCAAATTGCATCATTGCCTCATTTTCCTTTGGGTAATCTATCAAAGAATTCCATAGTAATATCCTCTTATTTCCACTTAAGTATAAAAAGTGGTTATAACTATCTTGCAAGCTTTTGATGCTTTACTTTCACTTGATGGCACACTCCATACTTAGCCATATATTATGCAATTTCTCTTTTCATTTTAAACCACTAATAAAACTCTTTCAAACCATGATACATCTTAGTACTGAATCTGCTGCAAGTTTGGATTCATTAGCTCACTTAACACTTCACCATTCAAGTTCTTATCATCATGCAAATACATTTGTTTTCCTATTGCTATTGTTATGATGTGTACGATGATGTTGAATAATGAAGCTACATTTTGGAATAAAAAGGGTTTCAGGTTTAATCATAAAATTATAATTTAAGGAAGTTATTATCTAGTATCATGGTCACTAGAAAGCCTGTAAACCCCAGGTGTAAATTCAATGTAAAAATTGAAGAAATGTTTTAAATCAAATTAAAAAATAAAATAAATGAGGTGTGAATTTTGATATATATATATATGGTAAATATACAAATATTTATCCGAAATCATCGTTTTTAATATTGGTTAAGAAACGTAAACCTGGTACAACTTAGGAGTTTTATAAAAATTCTAAAAGAAGTGTATAAGGAAATTAAGCAAATAAATTATGAAAATTAGGGATTTGATGTTTGCTATAAAGGAAGGGATATGGACCTTTAAAATTCAAAAAATTGGTTAGTGAACAAATTTTGAAATATAGAAGTGCAAAGAAGCCTGGAAAATAAAAAAAAAGTTCAAAATGTGAATTAAATTTTAATAGAAGTAATTTACAAGCAAAGAAAAGTATTGGTGTATAAATTAATGAATTTCAATATTACCCATTGACCACTCTTCTTAAAGTCCTATAAAATGACATCTTATACAAGACTTCACCAGCCAAGTAATAATCTATGACCACTCTCCTTAAAGTCTTTTCATCCGTGTTAAAGGCTCCTAAAGGATATTCCTAGTATTGGATAAGCCTGTTGATGTCACTATACTATGGTTCTCTATCTAGCAACTTTTTTAATGAACAACAACGAGTTTAAAGATTTCTGATTTCAATGTTTATTAGTTGGATCCTGTTGCTGATATTGATATGTGTCGTCGAAGTTAAGATTGTCATAACATCGACAAACTAATTCTTATCTCTACTCATATAAGTGAATTTTATCTCCTTAAACTTGTTAGCTAACTTTAAGAGATAATCCTGATATGACTTCAACTTCTTATCTTAAATTTGGCATTCTTCCTTCACTTGGAAAATAATTAGTAGTGAATCTTTATAAACAATAAGTTTCCTAAATTTTTGTTTAAAATAGCTTTTAGACTGATGAGTAAGCTTTATACTCAGTGGTATTATTGGTGCATTTAAATTGCAACTTTATCAAAACAAGGTATTGCTTATTTTATGGAAAAATTATTGCCATATATTAGGAAGGTCAAAATTCAATGACTTGTAATCTTCTACAATATGATCTACCAGATGGTAAGTAATCACACTTTCTTTTATAGCTTTTCTTGTTATATAAATGATTAGTACTTAAAAATATATTTTTATCAAGGTTTTATATCATCATTTTGCACTTGAAGTATCAATAACTCTTTAACTAAAACATGTTTTATAATAACATATCTAATAATATAAGATACCTTTAATTTGTGGTAAACGTTCATTTTAAATGCATACCTATCACATAAATAAAAGGATTGATTGATGAGTTTAAAAACTAAAACTAAAACTAAAAGGACAAAGGGGTGGCCAAACTTAGAAAAGAGATATTGGTGCAGTACAAACTGGAATATTGTTTGGTAATTGGGTTATATCTGGAGTTGTAGATCTCAGATTTAGGTTTACTTTATATAGATGGAAAGGTAAGATATAGGCCTATAACTTTTATGGAAGATTTAGTTTTAAAAAGGCCATTTTTAACTCTAAATTGTAGCAATAATGAAGAAGTCCAAATCTATCATGTAGCCCAAACACTGTTCAGTGTTTGACCCATATTTAATGTTCTAGAAGTCTAAATTATCTCTAGTTTTTTTAAAAAAAGTTTAGATAATTTTCTACAACTTTTATGCTCAAGTGGTTCCAATTCTAACATTATCAATAATATTTTGGGTAGATAAGAAAAGATAAGGATTGTCACCAAGTCAAAAGTTGGCCACCCATTCGTCAATTAGTCCTCAAATCAATAGTTCTCAATTTTAGCCTATAAAAGAAGGCATTTGCCATGCATTTAGGCATCTTGGTTTCCAGATCAAGATCATGCTCTTGCTTTCTTCTTTGTATTTTAATAATGCTTAAGTTTTTCTTTTATTAATATCAAGTTTATGCTTTTCAATTCCTTTTCTTTACTTAGTTAACTTTTATTTTATTTATGTTCTTATTTTGTTTATTTATTTTTATTTCTTTATTATGTTTAGCTAAATTTATTATATCGAGGTGAAAAGGTTACACTAATGGTGTAAGAATAAGTATAGTGTAAACTTAAGATAGACTTTAATGTTTGATACTAACATGTTTTGCATTTGTTATCATGTTCACTCTTTAATACTTGTTAAATGACTAATCTAGATTTATGTTGTATAACATTTGGTACAACAAATACTTGACACACTCATAGCCCATAGTATATGGTATAACCAACACATAAGCTATGAAAAGAACTTAATTTGTTGTTAACATAAGTTATAATCATGAATGCCTAACAATATTTACAAGTATTAACATTAATCAAATAAGATAACTAATGTAATCATGTTAAAAATTTAAAATCTGATTGGAACCTCCTTTGTGTGTGGTTTTCAATTGAATAATAAGAGTTTCTACTATACTTTTTGACATACCATTAGTGGACCCTCTAACTTTAATATTTGTTGTTATCATTGTTTAACCCTTACATTGATCTTTCATCTCAAAGTTCTCATCAACTTCTTCTTCTTCTTATTCTTTATTATTATTATTATTATTATTATTATTATTATCATCATCATCATCATCATTATCATCATCATCATTATTTATTATTTCGACACTCCTACACTTGAAAAAAGACATCAATCTTTTGATTGTGTCAATAAACAATGTCATATTTTGCTAACAACACTTGTCATTTTGTTATCCAACTTGACAAGTAAGGCTTTTCATATATGTATTTGAGTGGATCTAGTTTTGAGATCAACTAGATCATGAAGTACAAAATATATTATCTGACTTTTGATGGTAATACACTAAGATTCGTACTAATTGAACTTCTTACTTAAATAGTAGATAACATGTTCTTTCTTCCTGGTCTATTCATGTTGGCCTAACATATATTTGATGGTTGTTTATGTCACCATCAAATATAGAATTAAGGGTCTTCTTAGTATATAAGGCACTATCAATGACAAGTTTTGTAAATACCTTTAAATCTTGTCAAATATTTTTTAGCAATCATTATCCCATACCCTAGGATTTTTCTTTCTAAGTAAATGGAAAGTTAGCTTACATGTTACTGTGAGCTAAGATATGAACCGAGCCATGTAATTCAAACACCAAAGAAAACTTTACTTCTTTCTCTATCTTAGGTGTCGACATATCCTTGATTGCCTTTACTTTTTTAGGTCAACTTTTATTTCTCGACTATTTACTATAAAACCCAACAGTTTTCCAATCCTTACCTCGAACGAGCACTTTATGGAATTCTGGTATGACCACAAGATTGATGTCTTCTCCTAAGTATAGGAGCGTCAAAGTATAAATAACTTGGCAAAATCGTGGTAGAACCACAAGCAGGTTAACTATATAAATTATAAACAACAACCACAATAGTAGTAGTAGTAGTAGTAGTAGTAGTAGTACTAGTACTAGTAGTGGTACTACTACTAATAATAATAAGTTAAAGAGAAGTTTGAGATGGTAAGATTAATGTGAGGATCAAACAATGATAAAAACAAATCTCAAGGTTAGAAGATCCACTAATGATATTTCAAACAAGTATAATATAAACTCTTTTATTACTTAATTAGAAACCACACACAAAGGAGGTTCCAATTGGATTATAAATGGTTAACATGATTACATTAATTATGTTATTTGAATAATGCTAATAATTATAAATGTTGTTAGATATTCATGATTATAACTTATGTTAACAACAAATCAAGTTTCTTTCATAGCATAAGTGTCGGTTACAACATATGGTGGGGTTATGAAAGTGTCAAGTATTTGTTGTACTAAATGTTATACAACATAAATCTAGATTAACTATTTAATAAATAAAGTATTAAGAATGAAAAAGATAACAAATATAAAACATGTTAGTATCAAACATTAGAGTCCCTGTTAAGTTTACACTATACTTATTCTTATACCATTAGTGTAACCTTTTCACTTTGACATAATAAATTTAGCTAAACATAATGAAAAAGAGAAATATAAATAAAGAAGATAAAACATAAATAAGATAAAAGTTAATTAAGTAAAGGAAAGGAAAGGCATAAACAAGATATTAACTAAAATAAATCTTAAGCATTACAAAAAATACAAAGAGAGAAAGCAAGAGTATGATCTTGATATGGACACCAAGATGTCTAAATGTATGGCATATGCTTTTTTTTATAGCCCAAAATTTAAAACTATTGATTTGATGACTAATTGTTAAGTGAGTGACCATATCTTGACTTGGTTACAATCCTTATCTTCTTGTCTGAACAAACACCATTGATAATAGTAAAATTTGAACTAACCTTTCTTATAATAGTAAAATAGAAAATTGTCTCAATTTTCTAAAAAACATTAAGGTTATTTGAACTTCTAGAGCTCGAAATGTGGATTGAATGCTGAATAACATCTAAGTTGCAGAACAAATTTGGACTTCTATGTTGTTGCTAAGAATTGGATTTCCAAACATCAAAATTAAGTGTTGCCTTTTGCAGAATGTTTTAAGTCTATATCTTACCTTTTTAGCCATATAAAGCAATCTAAATCCAAGTTCTATAGCTCTAGTTATGATCCAATTACCAAACAGTATTCTAGTTTGGACCAAACCAATATTTAAACTTCACCCTATTTTTATCCTTTCAATTTCAGCACTTTTACTCTTTAATCAATCTTTTTATTTATGTGATAGGCCTACATTTAGGATAAAATTTACCATAAATTAAAGGTATCTTATGGTATTAAACTTGTTATTATAAAACATGCTTTAGTTAAGAAGTTATTGATACAACAAGTGCAAAATGATGATATAAAACCTTGATAAAAATACACCTTTAAGTATTAATCAGATTCAATCTTAATTTGAATTTCTGCAGCCTTTTAAATAATTTTTTTCAATACTTTCTTATGATTTTCTTCTTTCTTTGATTTGGCAAGTGATTAGTACTCAAAAGTGCATTTTTATCATGGTTTTATATCATCATTTTGCACTTGAAGTATCAATAACTCCTTAACTAGAGTACGTTTTATAATAATCTATCTAATAATATAAGATACCTTTAATTTATGGTAAATGTTCATTTTAAATGCATGTTTATCACATAAATAAAAGGATTGATTGATGACTTTAAGAACTTCAATTGCAAAGGCAAAGAGATGATCAAACTTAGAAAAGAGATGTCGGTGCAATCCAAACGGGAACATTGTTCGGTAATTAGGTCATATCTGGAGCTATAGATCTTAGATTTAGGTCTACTTTATATGGATGGAAAGGTAAGACATAGGCCTACAACTTTCATATGGAGCCCAAGATCTAAAAAGGTCATTTTCAAATCCAAATTATTGCAACAACAAAGAAGCTCGAATCTGTCCTCCAGCCTGAGCACTGTTTAGTATTTTGGCCATATCTGGAGTTCTAGAAGTCAAAATGAGCTGCATTTTTTACACAAGAAAGCTGAGACAATTTCCTAGAACTTTCATTTTTCAAGTCACTCTAATTTTGACGTCATCAATGATGTTTTGGGCAGACAAGAGAAGATAAGGATTGTCACCAAGTCAAGGGTTGGCCATCTACTCATCAATTAGTCATCAAATCAATAGTTCCCAATTTTGGCCTATAAAAGGAGGCATTTGCCATGCATTTAGGCATCTTGGTGTCCAGATCAAGATCATGCTCTTGTTTTCTCTCTTTGTATTCTTTATGCTTTGTTTTCATTAATATCAAGTTTATGCCTTTCATTTCCTTTCCTTTCTTTAGTTAACTTTTATGTTCTTATTTTGTTTATCTATTTTTCTTTCTTCCATTATGTCTAGCTAAGTTAATTATGTCAAGGTGAAAAGGTTACACTAATGGTGTAAGAATAAGTATGGTATAAACTTAATATGGACTTTAATGTTTAATACTAACATGTTTTATATTTGTTATCTTGTTCACTCTTTAATACTTTGCTTGTTAAATGATTAATCTTGATTTATGTTGTATAACAATTGGTACAACAAATGCTTGGCACTTTCATAGCCCATACTGTATGGTATAACCGACACCTGAGCTATGAAAGGAACTTGATTTGTTGTTAACATAAGTTATAATCATGAATGCTTGACGAAATTTACAAGTATTAGCATTAATCGAATAAGATGACTAATGTAATCATGTTAACAATTTATAATCTAATTGGAACCTCCTTTATGTGTGGTTTCCAATTGAATAATAAGAGTTTATATTATACTTGTTTGACATACCATTAGTGGAACATCTAACCTTGACATTTGTTATTATCATTATTTAATCCTTACTTTAATATTTCATCTCAAAGTTCTCATCATCATCTTCTTCTTCTTCTTCTTCTTTATTATTATTATTATTATTATTATTATTATTATTATTATTGTTGTTGTTGTTGTTGTTGTTGTATTATTGTTATTTATAATTTGTACGATAACCTCCTTGTAGTTCGACCCCGGTCTTGCCGGGTTATTTATTACTTCGACACTCCTGCACTTGGGAGAAGACATCAATCTTTTCATCGTGTTAGCAAGTACATCTTTTTGATAGACTTTCACTTCTCAATTCATCATGTCATGGAACAAAGTGACCAATGCTATTTGATACATGTTGGGCCAACATTCCTTAATCCAAATGATATCACTTTATATCAAAAGGTTTTCCGAAGCTGATAAAGGTAGTTTTCTCTTTGTCTTCCTCTATCTTTCTAATCTTGTTATATCCCGAGAACCCATCTATGAATATGCATGTAAAACTCTTTGTAGCATTGTTGACTAAGATGTCTATGTGACGTAGAAGAAATTTGTCCTTCAGGTTGGCCTTATTCAAATATTTATATATTTCCATCATTACCTCAAGCAACAATCTGGGCAAATGTGTTTGGTTTTTTTTAACCACCGTACTTTCTTCTTTTAAGAGAATTTTATATACCATTATATTGATATCTAAACCAAGTATATTTGTATAAATCCAAGCAAAGATATCCACATATTCATATAACAAAGATATTAGGACATCTTTTTCCTTGGTTGTAATGCTGGTACTAATTTTCAATTCTTTCTTTCCTTGTTTAGTATCCAAATTTATAACTTTTAACTCTTCACTTACAGGTTTTCTTAAAATTTTCCACTAACCTATTAAACTCTTTTATTTCCTATTCTTGCTAGTCTTTATCACTATTGCAATTGTGTTATCAAAGTTTAGGCAATTATTCTAAATGCAGTGGGTTCATGAATTAATAAAAATTTTAAGGTTCTTGAAAGTGTAAGGTGTGCTCTTGTAAATGTGTTATTTGCATAAAAGATAAAAGAATAAATTTGGACACAAGAAAATGCATGATCTTATTACAATAAAAATAATCTCATTTAACAAAGAAGATCTTGTGGCATTATGAGCCAAATTGTCATCAAGATTAAAAATAAGTACAAATAATAGAATATAATAAGATATCTAAAGAGAGGTAAAACATCAAAACAAGGCAAAACATTTCAACAAACATAATCAAAAGAAAACAATTACTTTTTTAGCAAAATAAGAGCATGCTTTATCTTCTAATTCTGGTATATATCTCTCTCACTAACTTCTTCATAAAGGCTTTTGTAAGGACGTTGTCAGCAATGTGCATAGAGAGCTATGACAACATCTCATCTTTTGTTTTGATTTTCACTTTCTCAATTTGTTCATTATCTTGACATTCTAAAAAACCAATGTGAAGATCTGCCATACTAGAACTTATCACCTTTATAAACCTTAGAAAGGTCATTTGGAGTGGTGGAATGGCAAGCTCTTCCTCTTCTAGCTCCTGTCCTTTAATCTTCACCATTCTAGCTTTCCTTTTTTGACTAATGACCCATTTGTAGTCATATATCTTATGCTCATACTTGATACCAAAGCCTTTAGTCCACATATTTCAATTTCATCAAATTAACTATTTTATACATTATGGTTTTAAGAGCATACTAGAAAGGAACCCTATGCTTCAAAAAGCAATTAGCAGCCATTCTTGCAGCTTTCAAAACTTTTAGCTTTCTTAGCATCGCACACTCAAGAACCCATTCAACATTCATTATTTTAAAAGCGTGAATGTCCCATCTATATAATCTTCCACCTTAATGAATGTTACAACCATATTATTGATCATGGGAACTATCTCCTCAACCTTAACAATTATCAATATCCTATTTATGATATATTTCAAGTATATATATAATGAGGAGGCTATTGCTCCAACTATATGGATCTATGATTTTCCTAACAATCTGTTGTAAAATGGATAGATATCCATTACCTATAGTGTTACAAGGAACATTTACAGCTCCACATGAAATTTCTCTTCCACGGTCCCAATTATTTATCTCGACAAGTCGTCATATGCACTTGTCATTATGGTACTGGGTTTCATGTGTGACTCATTTATATGTGTCTCTTTCAACATATGCCTTAGAAGCACATTTAATGCAAAATCATTATCGACCAGCACCTTCCTGATCAGGACATCTTTAAATTGCACTAGAATGTTTTATGCCTAGTACTATCAAGATTTAATTCATCTTTAGTGAAGTATAAATAATTTGAAGCCTGGATCCTTTCTACTAGGTGTTCTATAGTTTCTTGGTTGATATTTTGTAGTACCAAGTCTTATTTTACATCTTTGCAAGGCCTTTCTATTTGGCTCGAAGTTAATAAGAACAATGATATTTTACCAAAAGCCTTCTTAAACTACTTAACAACATTATATTCATTATGTTTTATCAGCTTTAGGAACTCATTATGATAAGTTAGCTCACCTCCTTAATGAGGTCAACCACTTTTTTCCCCTTTACTTTTTTTTTCCTTATGTTCTTCCAGGGTAAAGCATTTTCTACGACGGGTTAGGCCTTAAACTCTACCTGGAAAATAGGTGTTGCTTGTGCACTCTAGAAGGAGTATATGTAGTTATATGCTAATGCACTATAATTTCCCTTACTTGCCATTATAGGTTTTGACATGATCAGTTTAGGTAATCCTTCTACAATGAATTATACCCAACAAACCTCCTTGTTTTTGTTAAGTTTATCTACCATGGACACTTCTCTACTTATTACCTCTTCAATTCCAATATTTTATCGAGTCAAAATTTGTATCACCTCATTATAGAAACCTTCACACTAGTTGATCATGTGGCCTTTTTCATAGTGATACTTATAAAAATTCCTACTCCTTAGTCCTTTTTCACAACTACCCTTATTATACTCGACTTTCACCATTATTTTATAAACTTTATCCAACGAAACCTTTAAACTTTATGGGCCTTCCACCTCTAGTGTGTTTAACGACCCACTACTTAAGGTATGATTAGGTAAGGGGCTTCCATTTACACTCAGGGTTTGCTTGAATGTTACCCACCCGACTTTAATTAATTGTAAGAACGTTTTCTTAAAGGCATTCCAGGTATGGATGTCATGTCTTGCAATGTTAGCATGGTACTGACAGGTGAAGTATGGTTTGTACTGGTTGGGAAATGGTGACTGCAAAGGCGCGAGCAGTACTAGAGCTACTTATCTGATAGTCAACAATTTTTGGTACATCTTGTTCAATGATAGTAGTAATGTGGCTAGCTGTTTTTGGATTCTTTGGTAATTTTCATTACTATATTCTCGGTTTGGTTGTTGACTTAGTTAGTTTAAGTCTTAGGTTTTTTTTATGGGAAATAGAGAGTTAAAATTGATGTTGGGAATCTGGGATAAAGGGGATAGAGTATTGTACTTTTGGAAGTGATTTTTCTTACTCTATAGCCACCTTCGATGTGATTGAAATATTTATTCTTTCTTTTAAAGCTTATTTTCTCAATTAGGGACGGAGATCCTACCACTCCTTACCATTTTCTCTATATGCTTGGCCACAACTACAACATCAATGAATTGTTGTGCTAAATGACTTATCACATGCTTATAGTATGACACCTTGAGCATATTTGTGACTAAGGTAACCATTTCTTTATCTAAGAATGAAGGATTAATCTTTGAAGCAAAATCCCTCTATCTTTGAGCATACTCATGATTTTTTTTATCCCTTTTCTCTAGATGAGACAAATTGGTTATATCAGGGGCAATAATTATATTGTACTTATATTGCTTGATGAAAGTGTCCACTGAATCTTTCCAACTTTACATGTTTGTATTATCTGGTTTTATATATTAGCTCAGTGTTGCCTCATTTAAATTATTTTGAAAGAAGTGCATTAGTAGTTTTTCATAATGTATTACTTTTGTTATTTTGTTGTAATAAGATTTAAGGAGTGTGACATGATACTAGGTGCCAGAGTATTTGATGAACAAGGGAACATATAATTTTTTGGCACAATATGTTTGGGACTAAACACATTTCCGTAACTTGCAAGAGATCATACAAATCCACCCCCTTGATAGCTTTTATTCTAGCTTTCAATGCTACCATCTTATCCTGATCAATATCATTAGATGATTTTGTCTTATGAGATTAAGAGAGAGTAAAAAACAAAAAGGAAAAAAAAAGAGCTGCCTTAGAAAATTTCAACTGATTAATTTTCAAAATAGATTTGGTAGCAAGTAAGGTGTTTGGAACCCCACTATATCAAATTAAACAATAATTATTCATTTTGAGCAAAATTAAATTAGGGTGCTTAAGATAAAATTGAGAAAAAATGGATTTCTTTAAAATTGAGTTTTCAGGAACCTTATAGGTTGTTGTGAAAGTGAAATAATAGAAGAACGATGATGAAAAGTGAAAGGTAGAAAACTTATTGGGCTGACGATATAGGGAATACAATAAGAAATTATGTATTTATAATATTGTTCATTAATTGTGTTATAAATATATGTATGATCATGTGAATAATGATTTTAATTGAGTATAATTAATTAGATAATGAAGTATTGAGTAATTTAATGGTTAGCCAAGAGGAATGAAATTGTAAAGTTTTAGAGAATTTGTAAATTGTATGGAATTGTGTAAAACTAATATGGTTGACATGTGATCAAGTGGAATTTGCCCAATAATGGATAATCAAGGAAAAATAATATTAGGGTAATGAATAAAGCTAATGTTGGGCAAGGTTAAAGAAAACAGAAGGAATTTGAAAGTTATGAATTAATTGACAAATTATTATATGAACAATACATATATATATATATATGTAGTAATTGTTAATTTTATGTAGATTTAAGTAAACATGGACTATTGGATTGTAATATCAAGTTTGTTTATTGTAATTTCAGACACTTTCTTGTGTTATGTAACTAAGATATTATCGAATTAAATTAACAATTATCAATTACTAGATTTAGGTAAATACAAACTATTAGGATGTAATATCAAGTTTGGTTATTGTAATTTCAGACACTTTATTCTGTTATGTGGCTAAGTTATTATCGAATTAAATTAACAATTATCAATTACTAGTTATGGTGATGCAAATGTGTATGCTAGTTGAAACTTAGTAAAGTTAAAGTCTTATATGTTATTATACATGTCATTGTTTTTTATGCGTACACACACATACACAAACACATTAGTTGATGTGAAATTTATTGTAAATGTCTTAATGTTTTATATATTATAGTGTATATGAAACTAATAGATGTTATGAATTAATGAGAATGGATTGCAAAATGCTAGACATAATGAGAGGAGATCCAGGATGATTTGATTAGAAGTTGGGGTTATAAGTTTATCAATAACCCCCTAAATTTTTGTGATATTGATTTGCAAAAACTTGTAAGAAACATTCTTATGATGAGTTTGTTGAAATTTCATCACATGAGAAAAGGGGTGGAAACCTTAAATGACATACTAGATAGCTTGTATGGAGAGGCATGAAGGAAGTTATACTTTAAAAAATTCCCTAAAGGGTAAGAGAAAAACAAAGGGATAGAACTTGTACTTAGAATATATAAGTGGTCGGAAGGAACCCATAAGAGGAAATCAACTTGTTTTGGAGGAATTCCTATCTCCAAACAAATCGAGTGCATATTTAGAGAATTTCTAAATGGCTAGCGAGAACCTAAAAAGGGTAAACCTGTGCTTAGAAATTTCTAAGTGATTATAAGTTCTTTGAAGAGTAGAAGATAAAAGCTTTCCCATCATTGTCATAGGGTTTAAAAGCCCTTCACTAAGAGTGGTGCATATAGCACTAGGGAGATCACATCCATATCTTTGAAAGTGATGCATATAGCATCGAAGAGATCATCCCTTGAAGATTAATGCAAATATCATTTGGCATATCATATCTATCTCTTGGAAATTGATGTATATAATATTAGGGAGATCATATCAATCCCTTAAAGAGTGGTGCATATAACATTAGAGAGATCATATTCATCATTTGAAGAGTGGTATATATCATCCTAAGGGACCACCTAGAGAAAATGAAAAGTTATTTTAAATAAGTCATTCATATCCAAACATTCTCTTAGGTATACTTATTCTCTTAGGCATGCTCGTGCATAAATTGTCTCCTTGTTCTTTGTCTATTAGGCTCTTGGGGGCTCGAAAGGCTTCGCGTAGAATGATGATTACAATGAACCATGTTCATCCATAATAACTAAAGGAAGTGTATTTAGAGTGTTTACTCAGTGTATGAGTGAGATAATGGCGTGATTGATTCTTTAAGAAACTCTCATGAATGTAATTTTATCTAGTCTTCTCTTAAGTAATGTAATTATTTATGAGCTTTTGGTGTAGGTGATGGCCTTAATGTTAAGACATTATGTGTTATTGAGGGTGTTAAGACTTGTTGAGATGACAAAGTTTGATTTTGCCCTTGTGTTGCCAACATAGCCTAGGTGAGGAGTCATACCTGACTAGCTAGTCATTGAAGCTCATGTTGAGTAGGAGTGTCTGTCAAAGGGTGCGAATTGACACGACATCGTTTAGTGACAACAAAGGTTTTTATCATGCCTCTTATGTGAGGCGTGGTGTGTTGAAAAGATTTTTGGATTTAATCATAAAATTATGATTAATGCTTAGGAGTTGCCATCTAGTATTATGGTTACTAGGAACCTATTGTCTGCAAAAGTCTGAGTAAGAGATTGTTTATGCAAAGGGAAGATGCATCATCCCCAGTACACCCTACTTAAGGTAAGTTGTATTGTTGTTTGATTGGGTTTTTTTTAGTCGGGTTTCTGTTGGTGTTTTCTAAGAGTCAAGGCAGATTTCTCTTTATGAGAAAGTCTCTACCTTGCTGCATTAAATCCTAACCATTCTAAAATCTAAATTTTAACATCGTATTTCTACACCTTATATCTTTAATACTTGAGAGACTACTTTATCGTGTAATTTTACAACCCACAAATATTAAAGTCTACATCGTAATCCTAAAAAGAAATTTTTTTGACATGTTGGCCAAATCCTAATGGATAATCATAAACTGATTATGATATCTATTTTTGAATTTTTTTAAACATCAAAAAGATGCAATTTTTTTATGAGAAATATGCTTGGAAAAATTTCAGTATTTGACCGTCTGCAACAAAATATTTTTTTTCTTTTTTAAAATGTTTTTAATTTTTTGAAGAAAACCATGTATTTTAATATCAAATTTGTATTTTACAGTATAAATATACAACCCGATATTATACAAAATTGGTAAAAAAAATGCAAAAAATCATATTTTTAAAAAAGATTTTGGAATTTTTATTTTTATTTTTTTAAAATATTATAATGCACACACACATATACGTGTGTGTGTGTGTGTGTAATTCACTTTCTATATGAATAGTAAGGAAGGAATACGAAAAAGAAGAAGGAGAGGAAGGGTGGCTCATCTGACTGAAGGGGTTGTGGCTGCCATCACTGGTTTGGTTAAGGATGATGGAAGAGTTGGTGCTTGTAACGGTAGAGACCAGCATTGGTCATGACAGGAAGAAGAAAAGGTTGTAAAGGAGAAAAGAAAGAAGGTTACGGTGGTTGGTTGGTGGTCGGGTAATGGTAGAAACGATGGTTAAGGTTGTGACAGAGATGATGGTTGGCGGAAGAGGAGGAAAGAAGAAGAAGTAAAAACAGAAAATCTGCAGAGGGGAGAAGAAGGAGAGGAGAGAGAAACCAACGGTGGCTTTTGGTGGTCAGTTGGTGGTTATGTTATCTTCCTGTTATGAATGTGATGGTGGGAAGAACGATGATAAAGGTGGTGATGGCTGAATGCCATGGTAGAGAGAGAAAGCAAAAAGAAATATGTAGACCAGAAAAAAAAACTAGTTTTTTTGGCTGACTTTGGACCCAATTTTCTCCCCCTCAGGCTATAAAATCTACCTCTATTTATAGGCGATGGAAGAGGGCAATTTTGTCTACACTGAAAAAAATTTCAGCCCTTGATTTAATTGAGAAGGATCCCAACCATTAGTTCAAAGTAGGTATCATGAGTTGCAAATTTACAGACAAAAGCGAATTAGGTCAGCCTTTTTAGGCTGTCACCAGAGATGATGTATTGTCATTTAGCCTGAACTGATTATATGGGGTTATAGAGAAAGTGTAGAGGATCATTTTCGTATAAGATTTGTCAAACTTGGTGGATGTTAGATACAATAAATACAGCTGCAAAATAGGTAACCGAATCAACTTTTTAGAGAAAAAAAGAAGATAATGAACAATGTTGAGTTTTGTTTTTGAAAAAGTTCATTTTAGTCCTCCCTCTTTTAATTGCTTTCAATTAAACATTAATTGACCCTAAACCTTTTTTATTTAATGCAATTAAACCCCTAATTTTAATCAATTAACTTGGTCAAAATTAAATTTGATCTTTTAAAATTTTAATCTTCTCAATTAAACTAAAATTAGGCTCCTAAACTTAATTTTTCACCATTTATGCATCAAATAAAATTAATTTAGCTCATTTAACATATAATTAAGTTCTTACACTTAATTAAATCCTTCAATTGGACCTAAATTAATTCTTAAACATAATTAAAATTTAATTTGGCCCTTGATTAAATCAAATTGGCCTATTAAAAATTTAATTATATAGTTGGACTTAATCTTTATACAAATTCATCCAATAATCATTTAATTTAACATTGAATTTGCATTTTCCTATATTTTTTGGCATAATGGGGTATAATTAGGTCTTGAATTTTCTCTAAAATTGCAACTTGATTCCCCCTTTTGCTTTCTCCATATTGCCATCCTTTATTATTATTTTTTATTTTGAAAAAGAAAATGATTTTTGAGGAATAACTCAGAATTGTATTATGACAATTGCCCCCTCTTTACAATTCTTATTATAAAAAACTTGTAAGAGACTTTAGATAGTACGCTTTATATAAAAAAAAGAATGAGATAACGGACTCATCCTATCAAGGTGGTCAAGGGCTCCTAAGCATATTAGCTGAGATGTTGGGGGTTCAAAGACACACTCAAATGAAAAAAGGTAGGCTAGAAAATGCATTAACTATAAGGTGAGGGCTCAAAGGCGCATTCGAAAGGAGGTATGGTTAGAAAACACACTATCTTAGATGGTCGAGGGCTCTAAAGCACACTAAAAAAAGGAGGATAGGGATATAAAGCGCATTAGCTGAGATGGTTGAGAGTTCAAAGACGCACTTAAATGAAAAAATGTTGGGTTAGAAAATGCACTACCCATGAAGTGAGGGCTTGAAGGTACACTCGAAAGAAGGTATGGTTAGAAAATACACTACCTAAAGTGGTTGAGGGCCCTAAGGCACACTCAAAAGGGAAGGAGGATAGGGCTATAAAGTGCATTAACTGAGATGGTTGAGGGTTCAAAGACATTAAAATGAAAAAAGGTAGGGCTAGAAAATGCACTACCCATGAGATAAGAGCCCAAAGACGCACTTGAAAGGAGGTATGGTTAGAAAATGCACTACCTAAGGTGGTCGAGGGCTCTAAAGCACACTCAAAAGGAATTAGGGATATAACACACATTATTTGAGGTGGTTGAAGGCTTTATAGTGTACTTAAAAGGGAAGGAAAATAAGGTTAGAAGCACATTATCTACATGATAAGGGCTCAACAGCTCACTCAAAAAAGTGGTGGTGGTGAGACACTGATCTACAATGATGAAAGCAATGCATCATGATCAAAGTGCATGTATACTTACCTAAAAAATTTAGGTCCTATTTTCTTCATGAAGTTTCCCTTTTCTTAAAAGTTAGAGTCTCTAATAGTAAGCTTTGATGCTCTTTTGCTCTTGCATACTCAAGTCACATCTTGTGATCTTAATTCTCTAAAAGGGATATGTTATCAACATCCATCTTATCCCACAAACCTTTATTTGAAGAGATTACCAACTCAGCCTAATGTTTTCTATTTTCATAGAAGAGGAATCATAGAGCTAGCCCTACAAGTTTTTATGGATTGCCCCCTAGCTTGATCATATCTCCAAGTATTCAATTTGGGTTTTCCTTAGGAATAAGACTATATGGAAGAAGATTTGGTTATTTATAAGGACTTGATTTCGTAAAGAACTTTGAAAAAACAAAAAATTATTTTGATGTTTGTTTCAAATAAACTTGTTGTGAAAAATTCAAGTGATTCTCATGGATAGGTTTGTATAAATGTTGAATTTTTTTTTCCGCTTTTGGTGAAGTTAAGTGATGTTTGATTGGTTGAAAAGGTTCAAGCTTCAATTTAAGGCTTTCAAGGAACCAGTTTTCAAAGCATTCATTTTGCTTGCATGAATAATGACCTGTTTTGCTTGGGAAAACAAAGTTATCGATTTAGATTGCTTGTCTTTGATCAGAAAGGGCTTAATTGGGCACGTAACGTAAGCTTTGGCTTTTAGCTATGAAGAAAAAGGATATCTATTGGCTCAAAAGGTGTTTACGGTATTTTAAAACTAAAGATCACTAGTGCTTATCCTAATTTTTTTTTTGTCTATGAATTTCTAGACCATAGAGTTGATTTGCAAAATAATTCACGGTCCTCCCTGACATTGGACATTTTTTTTCTTTTGGTTTTGAACATCATTATATTAGTAATTTTTATGGCACGCTTAAATCTTTTTGGAACTCTTTCACGCCCCTCAGCTTTGTTTAGACATTTTTTTATCATTGAGGACTTTTTAATGCCCTTTAGAATTGTTTAGGTACTTTTAGTCATTACAGAGTTTTTTGCATTAGCCCTCCAGTGTAGGGTGTGATCCTGGCTAATGTCATTTTTCATGAAAAATACATTAAAATAAAAAAGGAACTGCAAGAGATTTTTAAAATTTATGAAAGGATGATCAATGATGACCTTTCTTAATTTTAAATGAAAGTGACATGACCAAAATATTGATGTCTTCTCCCAAGTGCAGGAGTGTCGAAGTAATAAATAACCCGGTAAGATTGGGGTCGAATCATAGGGAGGTTAATTGTATAAATTATAGATAAGTATAATACAACAATAACAACAACAACAAAAGTAACAACAATAATAAAAATGATAGTAGTAGTAGTAGTAGTAGTAGTAATAGTAGAAGGATTCCAACCATCGGCTAAAAATAAGTATAATGAGTTATAAATCTGTAGGCAAAAGCTTATTGAGTTAGCCTCTTTAGATTGTCACCAGAGATGATGTATTGTCACTTAGCCTGAATTAATTATATAAAGTTATAGAGAAAGTGCAGAAGATCATTTTCGTATAAGATTTGTCAAATTTGGTGGATGTTTAGGTACATTAAATATAGCTGCAAAGAATCAACTTTTTTAGAAAAAAGAAAAAGAAAAAGATAATGAATAGTATTGAGTTCTGTTTTTGTCAAAGTTCATTTTAGTCCTCTCTCTTTCAATTGTTTTCAATTAAACCCCAATTGACTCTAGACTTTTTTATTTAATGCAATTAAACCCCTAATTTTAATCAATTAACTTGATAAAAATTAAATTTGATCTTTTAAAATTTTAATCTTCTCAATTAGGCCAAAATTATGCTTCCGAACTTAATTTTTCACCAATTAAGCACAAAATAAAATTAATTTGGCACATTTAACGTATAATTATGTCTTTGCACTTAACTAAATCCTTTAATTGAATCCAAATCAATTCTTAAATATAATTATAATTTAATTTGGCTCATGATTAAATCAAAATTTCCTATAAAAAATTTAATTATGTTATGCAAATTCGTTTAATAATCATTTAATTTGACATTTAATTTGTATTTTCCTCTATTTTTGGGCATAATGAGGTAGAATTAGGACTTGAATTTTCTTCAAAATTATAGCTTGATTCCCTTGTTTGCTTTTTCTATGTTGCCAATCTTTATTATTATTTTTTTATTTTTTAAAATAATTATTTAGGAATAACCTAAAATAAGGTTTTGATAGTGCCTATAGTAAAAGTTGATTTATCTTGCTTCGTATCCTTAAGGGGCATTGGTTGTGAGTTATAAATTATCCTAGAAATGCTAAAAATAAGTTTTAGGTAGAAACTAATGACTTTTTGATCAATTTTTCAAAAACAATGCCACTGATGAAGTCAAAAAAATTCAATTAACCTTAGAACAAGGTTCCCGGGTTGAACAATCGGTTAATCAATTGGTCATAATAATCTCCTTCATTCTCTTTAGCCAAGGTAGTTAATAGCTTTTATTTGGTAGGCCAAAGCTGCTCATGACTAGTATTTGCAAAATGTTTATTTTAGTGGAGGTGGGGACTCTGCAATGCTTAAATAAATATGTTTTTAAAGAGAGAAAATACATGAATATTCTAAAAAGAGATGCTCTCTCTCTATATATATATATATAGTAGAGAATGAAGATTGTGATCTTTTATTTTAAAGGTCTCGTGATGTATTTATAACTCATGAGTCTTGTACTTTTATAAAAAGAATGGCCTATAATGTAATTATCTTAGTAACATTTAATAAGAGATAAATATCTTTTATATCTATACTAATGTTAGATAGGAATATGATGAGTTTTTGAAGGACTTTTATATACATTAAAAGGTTAAGGGAGATTAGAGTTTCAGATGTTAGATGTAGCTAAGCCTATAGTGGCTAAGTTCTTTCCCGAGGTTAGACATAATAGAGGTTGATCATTTCCCTGGACATGCTAAGAGAGGATGTTCATGCATCAGCTTGGACTTAGTTGACTACCAAATCTAAGTGTCTTATGTCTAGTATATTTGTCAGACCTGCATTACCTTGGACTTAGAGCATTGTCAAGTCCAAGTATATATCAAACCAACGTTATTTTGGACATGATTGACTGTCAAATCCAAGTGTCTTGAGTTTGATTTGTTTGTCAAACTTACATTACCTTGGACTTTGTGAATTGTCAATTCCAAGTGCCTTAGGTCTAACATATATATCAAACTTCTGTTACCTTGGATTTGATAGATTACCAAGTCCAAATTTCTTATGTCTGACATATTTACCAGACTCATGTTATCTTAGACTTGGTTGATTGTTAAGTCCAAGTGTTTTAGGTCTACTATATTTGTCAGACTTATATTGCTTTTGACTTGGTACATTACCAAATTCAAGCATCGGGGTTGACACACTACAACATCTAATAATATTTGGGTCTGGCTAATTTAAATCTAATATATTTATGGCTTAGCACAATACCAAGCACTGTATAAATGAGTTTGACACACTTTCAAGCCTGATTATGTCTGGGTTTTATTAGCATGAGATCCAACATGCACAAGGCTTGACACATTACAAAGCCTTTATGTGCCAGGCTTAACCAAAAGTTTTTTTTTGTTAATTACTTATTTACACAGTCTTATTTCATCACTTCTTTTATTTTATTTCATGTAAACATTCATATATTTCAGCATAAATAATTTCATCTAATTGTTAAAAAAAAATCCCCCTTCTCTAAAATATTTATTTACTTTCTTTGCATTATTATTATTATTATTATTTCATAAATGCTCACTTGTCCCATTTTAAAGTTCCATATAGTTTTGAATCATGCCGGGATTTACAGACTAGACTAGCACATGCACGTCCCGGTGCAATTCATAGTTGCCAATATTGGAGGCAACTATGCACTGCTTTCTTTTGATCCAATTATGACTGCATTAAGACTATCAGGGGAAGCTGCTGGCATTTTCATGTCAGTCTTGTATTTCGTGAGAATAGCTAAACCAGACATTATAAATAGAGATAGCATTATATGCAGTATGATTATTGTTAATTTTTCTACTACCAGTAAAGTTTTGAAAACAGACGGTACTGCAACCACCACAACAACAAAACCTGGCTTTATAGTGCAGTAATTACAAAGGGTTTTAGCGGCATTCACAAATGCCACTGAGAACTTCACAAGCAATTGTGCAAATCCTTTATACTGCCTAAGCATAATTGACCAATGATCAGTGGAGGCACATGTAATTGTCAAGGGAGAAGCCGGTCACCTTATTTTCTTTTTCTTTCACAATAAATGCAATACAATAAGAAGGAGAAGAAAACACAAGAAAAACTATATAAAATCTCATAGGTCAGCTCATAAGTTAGCATCCTAAATCACTATTTTAGGTATGAAAAAGATTCCTTTAATTTGATTCTGTACTTAATTACATTGAAGTATAATAAATCCAACACAATCTTCCTTGAGAGAATCTAATCTAATCAACTTGCCCCCCGAAATGCGATTCAACATTGCAGCTAAACCACTGGAATCCAATGAGAACAAAAGCTAAAATGGAGTATAAACTTTATATTTTGTTGAATTACGGCTCGCAAATGATATGCTTATGGTTCAAAATTGCAATGATGCACTGATTATTTATAGCGTTATACTCTTGCAGCAATGGCTTTTGCTCTCCATGTCGCTTTCTTGATATGGAACGTTCCCTTTTAATTTAAAACAATTAGGAAAGTTATCATCTATGGAAGTTGAGAGATTAGAAATATTATTAAATTGA
Organism: Populus ilicifolia; assembly: GCA_015708895.1. Taxonomy (NCBI): domain Eukaryota; kingdom Viridiplantae; phylum Streptophyta; class Magnoliopsida; order Malpighiales; family Salicaceae; genus Populus; species Populus ilicifolia. The sequence continues at coordinate 275,729 of SRLM01000138.1, forward strand.
CCTTAAAATCTCTTTTCTTTTTCTTAGATATCCAAAGAGCTGGGCCTATCTGGGGTCAGATGTGGGCTGAGTAATCACTAAACAAAGGCCTATATGGTGGGCTAACATGAATTTTTTGAGATGCAAATTACCCAATTATGGTGGCGAAAAATAATAATAATAATAATACAAGCAATGAAAAAACTCTCTTCACACGCTACAGAAAACTTGGCCATGAAATAATCTAGATGAAGGTAGAAGAAAAGGTATATATATATATATATCAACCTATGAAATTTAAATTCTGAGAAATTCAAGCCATTCGACATAGGACCTATTCTTCATAGCAAGAATAATATACATCTCTCCTGACATATTGCCCGAATGTCATTGGTTAAAACACATCACTCTGCAGGCATAAAGGATATATTTATCCCCCAATTATTAACTGCTTCGCAATAAGATCAATAAAACAAAATCGACTCCAATTGTCTGTTTGTCATTATCCAATTAAATCTTGCCTCCATTTTTTTAAATTTAAAATCATCAATATTGAAGGATTCTTTGGTCTTGCAAGAGATGCCTTCTTTTATCGTAAATTGTAATGACGTGGTTTAGTTAGATAATGTTGTGAGAGAAGGGATCTAATTGGGAATTATTTTTCTTTTGGGATCTAGATGAGTGTATGTTTAGTTAGTAAAAGGTTTAGTTAGATCCACTATTTTTATTTAACCATTTTCATTGATTTCATTACAATGGACATAATTTACGGGACATGTACTAAAATAAGAGGGTTATGATTTTTTGAGTGCATCTCATGAATATTATTAAAATAAGTTATTTGGGTACATGGGTCAACATGTTCTTATATATTAAAAAACAATTTCAATTAGTCTCTAAATGCATATATTCCAATATAGTTTTGACGACGAGTCCTTTAGTCACTTCATATAACAAAATTACCTTTTAAGACACAGAATTTGAAAATTAATTTTGAAGCATAAAAAAATCGTTTTATTCCAAAGTGTGTGTGTGTAACTGTAATATGTGCACATGCCATTAATCGAAACTCTTACTTGAGAATCCAGCACGAATTCATATTGAAAAGAACCTTTTGTTTTTCAATTAATTGCAATTACGCTATATATTTAAAGGTATTTTCTTCGTAAAAAAATAGTAAAAGAATCTCTTAGAGAATACTTAGATGATCGGTCTCAACATGTTGAAAATTATATCAAAGTTTTTATAAATATCATGCAATAAAAAAAAAATCTTTTAACAATACATGATCAACCTTAAAACCTTTCAACTCGATTTTTTATCTAGACCGAGTTTTAAATCAAATTATTAAGATGTTGTCTTAACATGACCTAACAAATTTAGTGAATTCAATGGCAATAAGATAATTGACAAAAACAATTATTTAACTTTTAAAAAAATTCAAGATAATGCTTTTTAATATATATATATATATGTTAAAACGATAATATATTAGATCAATTCAAGTTTTGCGACTTATCCTACCAAACATGTTACTCATGTTATGGACTCCATTGGGTTAATAACTCTATTTTTTAACTATTTTTTATTTCATTATATGATAACAAAATCAAAAAATCAAGCATTAATTGGTAAGTTTTTATGTAATTATGATAAACCCATAAAAAACCACAATAAATTATGAAATTTAATTTTCAACTAACTCAAGTTACAAACTCAACTTGGTTTAATAACATTATAACTATTTTTTTAATAATATAATAAAAAATAGATCATAAAATTAAATACAAACCAAATCTTAGGATGTTTGTTCAAGATTATTTTAACAATATAAAAAAAAACTAAAATAAATTATAAAGATCAATTTAAAATTAACTAATTATTGAAAGAAAAAAAATAAATGCACGATAAAAACCCAAATTATAGTACCCTAAAAAAAAGATGTAAACAATGTGTTGTTTATGAAGCTAAAATTCAATCACCGTAACCATAACGATAGCTGGAAAACTAAATAAGTTATGTTTTTTTTTAATATTTCAATCAATTTTAATTTTAGAAAACTAATAAATATCTTTAGAATAATATTATCAACCTGAAAAACTCAAAAAAAAATTAAAAATATAAAATCAAATTGATAAGAAATTTTTTATCTCCACTTCCATCTACTTTTATAGGGAAGATGAAGGTTCAAAAGCACAGACAAGATCATATGGTCCAACAGTATCAGCATGCATTTCTGTTAACCCTTGTGGGTGGGTCAAAAACATGCAAATTCAGACAGAGAAGCAGTCCCACACAAAGACAGCACAACACTACTTGCTTATACCCCACAGTCACAAGCTTCCACTCTGATAATAATGCGGAGCTAATCCACACATATACACAGAGAAAGGAGCATCTCCGTTGATGTTAAGGGGAAGAGAGGAGAGCCGTGAAGGCTTCAGGGGACCCATTGCCTCTTCCCTTCGAAAGTGAAGAAACGGTCACATTTTAGTCCATGTTTTTCTTTTTTCTTTTTTTAATCAACATACATTTTAGTCCATTTAGATCCATAGATGAATATTAATTAAAAGATGAAGATGAATATTCTGCATATCCATTGATAAACATGTATGGTGATAAGAGATCATATTTTCGTAGATCATTTATTGACATGGTAGTTAATATATTGACTTGGTTATCTTCATCTCAGCAAACTTACTAAAGTGTCAATATAACGGTATTGTAACACCGTACCGTAGGGCTTGCAATTGACAAAATCCTTTTCTTTTATCTCTTCTTACTTTTATCATTGCTTCTCAAAATCTCAAATTAGGTATAGTTCAAGTTAAGTAATTGATTTAATGAAATTTTTAATGAAAGGGAAAGTGAAATATTAGTAGGTGTGTGTATATATATATTATATATATATCCTTTACCTAGAAAAGTAATGTAAGGTAGCTACTGGTATAAATAAAGGATTTAAAGGGGGGGGGGGGAAATCAGACTACCCCTCCCATCATTTTGTATTCTGTGTCCCTCTCGCTTCCATCCTGGCAGTTCTCGTCCGTACCCTGTCCCCTTCTCCTCCGTGATCCCCCACTTACCTGCAACCCTTTTCGCCGGTCACTCGCACGTGCCTCCTCACCTGCATATCCCCTCTAACCATAAGTATCACGACGACTACCCTTCCTATTCCCTTTGCTTTGTGTGGTGCAACAAAATAAATAATAATAAAAAAAAAGTTAGAGAGAGAGAGAGAAAGAAACTAATATATGTTATTATTAATTAATAAAGCATTTACTTTTTATTTTTTTCCTTGCTCTTGGTTTCTGTAGTGGTCTATAGCAAGTAGTGTTGGGGTCTTTGCACTATCTTTATTAATTCTCTCTCTCTCCATATTTGTAAAATTTCTGACCTTCCCTTGAAAATTCACTTCTTGGTTGTGGGTTAGTCTGGTTTCTTTGTCTGATCAAATCTTCTTAAGGCAAGGAGACAGATAGCAAAATCTTATCTTGCACCCAGCTATGAGGATCAGGAAAAGACAGGTTCCCTTACCTCTATCTTCTCTTTCTCCTGTACCTCTCTCAGATCCCCAGTTTAACCAGTCTCCTGTGGTGCAACTTCAACTACACAACAACCCACTTCAAAATCTCCCTCAAGAACCTCACACACTTCCTTGCTTTGATTCCCACCCACCTGATCAACCAAATCAACCGATCGGAGGTGGAGGTAGTGGCCTAGATTGCTCGGATGCGGCTGTAGCACAACAAGAAAAGAAGGTAAGCGGTGATTGTTAATTTGGTAGGTGGAAAAAAAGAAAAATTCTATACCCTTTTTAATATTTCTTGTTTTTGAGTTCATTTGGTAGGTCTTGTAATATAGGAGTGCACTTGTGTTCAGTATAACGTAAAAAAGGCAATTTGGTGGATTTACCTTGCGTGGTTAATTTTGCACCCCGTAAGAGTTACATTAGACAATAAAGGTTGATTGATTGGATCCTCTATTTGTTGTGATTTCATTGTGTAGATTATGTTGGAGAAAGATAAGAGGGCGAGAGAAGGAGAGAGGAGTAATGATACCAGGTAAGAAAGAAGACATAAAGTTAAAAGTCCATGTTGTTCTCTTCTTTCATGAAATCTTGTAGTAAAAGAGGGTGAAAAGAGAGAGAGGACCCGGTATTTGTTTTACCGGAAAAATAAATAAATAAAAGTATACTGTGACTAATAATTAGTGGAAATACTGTTCAAGTGTTTTATTCTTTCTTTTATCAGCTTTGGCTAAACCATTCCTTACCATCTAATCTAAATTATCCAATCTAGGAAGTTTTCTTCTTCTTCTTCTTCTTCTTTTCTCGCTCTATTTTGGCCAACTAATATGCCTATGCGGTGCATGTTAGCATGGGATGCTGGTCCCCGTTTCTAATATATATACACATTTTTGCACTCGGTTTTTTTTTTTTTCCTTACTGGCCGCCACCTGCATTTGTTTTCTCTAGCTGTAAATTTCATGTGTGTGGTTGTGGATCTTCTTGATCTGGTTGTTGCTTTTAGGAAGGGAAGTTTAATGGGTGCAGAAATTGAAACTATGAACCTTACACCATCAAGTTCTTCCCGTCAAGGTAAAAATCCTCCCATTTCCGAAACGCATGGAAGTTATATTTTGCTATTTATTTTGTTGTTGTTGTTGTGTGATTGCAATATAGGAGTTGGGATGTGGGGTGAGGGAGAGAAAGCATTTCCGTTAAAGAAGAGAAGAGGAAGCTTCGAAAGACGATCAGATGATGATGAAATAATGATGGTGAAAGATAAGAAAATGAAGATAAAGATGAACAAGATATGTGTGCAGCAAAAACGCAATAAAAAAGAAGAAGATGATGACGATGACGATGACGATGACGATGAAGAAGAAGAAGAGAGTAAGGCAATCATCAAAGAGGGTGCTGATGGTACTACCAATAATACTAGTGCAAGAAAGAAAGCTAGAGGTGGTGCACTTATGGAAGGATCGAGATGCAGCCGCGTAAATGGGAGAGGATGGAGATGTTGCCAACAAACTCTTGTGGGATACTCACTTTGTGAGCATCACTTGGGAAAAGGAAGGCTGAGAAGCATGAGTAGCGTTCGAAGCCGATCCATGGCTCGCACTGCACCAAAGAAGGCCGAGTCCAAGCCATTATCAACCTCCTCATTGTCATTAGGCGAAAAGGAAACAAAACGCGTATCTTCTGATCATACTAAACTTGATGGTGATCCAAATGAAGATGGAGATCACAATAAACCTTTAATGATTGCAAAGAAGAAGGTGAAGCTTGGAGTAGTCAAAGCTCGATCAATTAGCAGTTTGTTGGGTCAAGCAAATTATGGCATTGCAGTATCAGAGGATAGGATGTAGAGGATACATAAAGAAGGAAGAATCTGCATCAATTCATGTTCTTTTTTTTTTTATTTACGTGGGTATCCGGGCCAGCTTACGCGCACCACGACTAATCTCCACAGCCCACTGAATATCCTGCAAACCTAGTAGGCATGTAAGGTACCGCGGGGTGACAGGCGTGCACGCCAGGGCTCGAATCCAGGTACAGTGAAAGGAGACCAGCCCTTTCCACTGCATAGGTCAAGCCCTAAAATACGTCAATTCATGTTCTTGAAATGAAAGTTGAGAGATGAGTTTATGTTGAGTGCAGTTTTTGGTTCCTTCTCTTCTCTGTTTGAGTCTCTCAACGAAGAAGAATTAAAGGATGTTTGATGAAATACTGTTCATCTTGTACCATTTTCATTTTAAAATTTATGCTCTAAGCACGATATTTATAAAAATAAACAAGTAATTAACCAAAAAATATTTTGTATTAAATCAAGTAGCTAGATATGTTTATTTTGTGTTCAACGTATATAAATTGCCGTAGATGCAGAATACTTCTGTTGACAATTTTATATCATATGGGGAACCCCACCTGCAGGAGAGTATTATATGATTCTAGCTCAATAAAATGGCAACTGTATGGCTTTTGGCCATGGTAATTAAACAGCAGTTGAGCGTTGGACATATGCATCCTGAAGGTTTGATATGATTCTAAAATAAATTTATATTTAAATTAGGTACGAATAAATAAATAAATTGAAAATATAGTACCATTAGAAAATTATAAAATATAAATAAAATATTAATAAAAATAATAATATTTATTAATAAAACATTACATTGTTATTTTTCTCGTTATTCACCGATAAAAAATTTTTATTGGTGAATAACAAATGAATTACAGTTGAAAATCAAGAGATAAAAATATATATCAATATTATAAATAAAATTATTGATGGAATATACTTATTGCTAATATATCTCAGTAAATTCATCAATAATATTTAAGTTACAACCTAGCAAATAATCCTCTTCTTCCTCTCCCATATTTTTTTTCTTTTTCTTTTTAATCTACATAAAATAACACACAACATCCTTGCCCCCTTATTTTTACACAAATCAAACTCCAATCATAATAAATACAACCACCCCCAACACTTAGTTTGTTAGTATTTCTATAATGGTTTTTTTTTTTTTAAGATTTGCCACTTTAAATAAGAAAAACTATCAATTTTTTTAGCTGTAATCCATTTTTAATTTTTTTATTTTTATATAGTTATGTAGTTTGTTTACATGTTTACTTGTTTTATAGCTTTTTTTTATAGAAATTTGCTATTTAAATGCATGATTTGTACATGTTAGGATTTGTTTGACATTTTAAAAAATTATATTTGTTTTTCATTTGATAAAATTGAGTTTTCTTTTGTAACTTAGGTGTTTTATAATAAAATAAATGATAACCTATTTAATGGGTATGTTTCACTTTTAATCAATTTTATTATTAAGTTAAAAATTTCAGTAAATTTGAAAGAATTTGAATTTTTGGAATAAGTTGATAATGATTTAAGGGTAATATTAATATAGACTGAATAAATTTGAGTTAAATCAATGATAGTTAATAGTTAAGTATCGATAAGTTATATAGTTCACATTATTAATTAATACATATTGTCATTAATATCTATATAGGTTTCATAAAAGTAATGGATGATTGTTTTTAAATATATCAACTTTCACCCAAAGGGTTGCACATGATGAATTATTATGATAGGTTGAGAGTTTTATTACTAATCTAAAAAATATTAGTCAGGGCAGTTTAAATATCCATATATTAGGTGTAAAAATAAAAATTTTCTTCATTCAAATGTTGTTATAATGCATCTTTTATAAAAAATACTTGTGTTGGTTTGCATATTGAGAATCATATATTCCTTACGAGACTGTGGTAGAAATGATGGTTGGATCAACTTTTATGTCTAGCAACATAAATTGAGTTGAAGATGATAATAGTAATTGTTGTAGGGATATAATGTAATAAGAATAAATTAAGGTTATGCTAGTGAATATTCAATCATAGATGAATAATCAAATTTAGACACAACTAAGTTTTTTGATTTTTTAAAAAATTATAACAAACCATTGTAAGATGGGTGCATAATTCATAATAAATTATTGATCATTACACGATTATTCACCATTAAGTTAGATTATAAGTTTAATAAGGTCGATTATAACATAATATTTTAAATAAGCTAAAAAATAACTTCTATATTGTTAAATCCATGATCAAACCCTCTTGCCTAAAATACTAGATTATTGATATATATCCAAACTTTTAGAAGTTATACTACCTTGAAACTACAAATTTGACTGAGTAGAGAACTTATAAGCATGCTTGGTATAAATCCAAAACTGGTAGGGAAAAAAATTTTGTTACACATAGAAAACTAAGTTACTTCACAATTATTCTTAGACTACAAACTTTATTCACGTCTCCAAAGACTGTTAAGCATATGATATGACATCATTCACATGTTATGATGGATGGATTTATGGCACACTTTTCTAATAGTGAAACCTGAAAGTACTTTAATAGGGTGCACCTCAATTTTTAATATAACCATAAAACATACATATTGGGTTATGTACAGATGGATTCAATTTATTTGGGTCATTTACTGCACCATATTCTTATAGGCTAATAATACTATGAGTAGATAATTTGAGAGTTATCCTTTCATAGAAATATATTTGTTTACTATTTTTTTTTTGCCAATGGTTAAATTACTTCTAAATTTAGACAATTAGGCTTTATGTATGAATGTGTTTGCAAAAGTGAAAATAGGTTAATATTGGTTAGTTTTCGGTTAGATAACATGGTTTAAAAACAATTTTGATAAGTTAAAGTACATGTCACTTAGTTCGTTCAAATGCACGTAGAGCATAAAATGAGAAAATTATGAGAGACAATAAAATTTTATGGTTTCCTTAAAAACATTACTCATAAATAAAATAAATTAGTTTGTGGCTTTATTTGTTAATATGAATTTGCAAATAAATGTTTTTAGGTAATCTCCCATATAAAAGGGTGTTGCTAATTTTTATTTTAAAAATAGAATAGAATGGTAATGTTGTTACTTTTTATACCTAGTTTATTTAGAAGATGAAGAGAAAGTCACTAGTGAATAATACAGATAAAAGCACAGCTGGTTCTTCTAGCAATGCTTATGATGACCATAAGTCACTAAGTGCTGACTATGATTAGGTACCTATAACACAAACACCCTGTCTTAACACAGGCTTGTCGACCTTGTAAATAAGGTGTCCCTTCTGAGTAGGATGTATATATTAGGAAAGACATTACTCAATGGAAGCTTAACTATAACATATATGTTTTCCTTTTCAACACTATTAAAAAATAAACAATAATGGATAATTATTTAATAAATAATTTCAATGAACGAATATAATTTATGGTTTTCAAATTTGGAGGTTGCTCAAATGATAAAATCATTTATGAAATCATAGATGAAAGTGCCTTTGTTTTAGTGGAGTCCGGAATCCAAAAATCCTAAATGGAAGTCTATGATTAATGTTTGGTTTGAAAAGTTCGATGTTAGTAAATACATAATTATTTTATTATTACTTAATTCCATTAATTTTTTATTTTAATAAACTAATTATTTTATAAAATTGACATAAAAAGAAAAAACTTTATTGGGAGGAGGCTGACAACATTGTTAATAATAAGGTATGAAAGAATCACAACGTCATTAGGTAAAATTGAATTCAAAATGTGATATTTTTTAAAATATGTAAATTTATTTTTCATTATCTTAATCAATTATTTATTTCTACATGCTAGGTTGCATGATTTCTAGTACACGATGTTAAAAAATTAAAGAAATATGTTGGGAAGATATGGTCATGTTAAGGGATTTCAAACCTTCGCATATCTTGGAGGCTATTTAAGACTATTATATCCAACATGTTACATCTAATTTTTTCATATAGTGGTCATAGTTCAATACAAAGAACTAAAACAATGAGATTTATAATTATATTATAATGTAAACTTGCAAATCCTTTCTATTTATTTTGCATGTAAGATGGATGATAAGATTCTATTTTATTACATATATTTTTTAAAAAATATTTAATTAACAGTATCTTTTTTTTGTAGGCTAAGGTTCTTAGATATGATTCAAGATTGATAAAGCTTTTAGTTAAAACTCATGTGTGTGTGTGTGAAATGATGATTGTTAAAGAAGAATGCATGATTAGTACTTAAAAGTGCATTTTTATTTAGGTTTTATGTCATTATTTTGCACTTGAAGTATTAACAACTTATTAACTAGAGCATATTTTATAATATTATGTCTAATATTATAAGATACCTTTAATTTATGGTAAATATTCATCTTAAATGCAAGCCTATCATATAAATAAAAGTATTGACTGATGAGTTTAATTATTGAAATTGAGAAGCCAAAGAAAAAGCTAAATTTAGAAAAGAGATATTAGTGTAGTTCAAACTAGAATACTATTCAGTTATTGGGTGATATCTGGAGCTGTACAACTTAAATTTAGATCTAGTCTATATAGATGGAAAGCTAAGATATGAGCCTAAAACTTTTATAGGAGTCTAAGATTCTAAATGTCATTTTCAAATTCTAATTGTAGCAACAATGAATAAGTCAAAATCTATCCTGCAATCTAGACACTGTTCAATTTTCAACTCATATCTCAAGTTTTAAAAGTATAAATGACCTCAATATTTTTTTTGTTGTAAAGCTAAGAAAATTTCCAAGAACTTTCATGAAGAAAATTTGTTCAAATTCTGATATTAGTAATGACATTTTATTTAAACAAAAAGATAAGGATTGTCACCAAATCAAGATGTGACCACCCACTCAATAATTAGTCAACAAATCAATAGTTTCAAATTTTGACCTATAAAAGGAGTTATTTGTCATGCATTTAGGCATCTTGGTTTTTCAAATCAAGATCATGTTCTTGCTCTTTATATATATATATATTGTAATGCTTAAGTTTGACTTCATTAATCTCTTATTTATACTTTTCATTTCCTTTCCTTTAATTAGTTAACTTATTTCTTATTTATATTCTTATCTTGTATATTTATGTTTATCTTCTTTATTATATTTAACTAAGTTTATTATGTCAAGGTGAAAAGGTTATATTAATGGTGTAAGAATAAGTATGGTATAAACTTAACATGTACTTTAGTTTTTGATACTAACATGTTTTGTGTTTATCATCTTATTCATTTTTAATACTTTATTATTAAATGATTAATCTAGATTTATGTTGTATAACCCTTGATACAACAAATACTTCTCACTTTCATAGTTTAACCGAATGGTATAATCGATACATGTGCTATGAAAAAAACTTAATTTGTTGTTCATATAAGTTATAATCATAAATACCTGACAACATTTATAAATATTAACATTATTCAAATAAGATAACTAATGTAATTATGTTAATAATTTATAATCCAATTGGAACCTCATTTATGTTTGGTTTCTAGTTGAGTAATACAAAAGGTGTATACTATATTTGTTTGAAATATTATTAGCGGATCCTCTAACATTGATTTTTTTTTATCATTGTTTAATCCTCATATTAATTTTACATCTCAAAGTCCTCTTTAAACCACCACCACCACTATTATTATTATTATTATATAATTAACCACCCTGTAGTTCGACCTCAATCTTGCCGAGTTATTTATTACTTTGATACACCTATACTTGGGATAAAATATCATTTTTTTGGTTGTGTCAATGTAATAACTTATACATAGATGAGCTTAGAAGTTTATCGTAAGTTAGATTTCAACAAAAAAATTTCTTAAGTTATTATTTAAAAAAAATTGATGAGTTGTTTTTTATTTCATAAAACATATAACACCTGATTGCAGTAGAGATATAGAGATAATCCTTTGACCCATCAAAACTCAATTTGTATTTATGGTTAGAGGTTGAATTATTTGATAGACTCAATAGAAATTGGGTTTATAGTATCTCAAATACTATGGCTGAGGATATGTAGACAGGTCATAGTGTATTGATTGTTAGTTCCTTACAATTAGGTTTAAGCCAACAATCTTTAGTTGTCTAGGTGATTGTATAAAAACAAGTTAAAGCTCAGACTTCTTAGCTTATTGTTAAGACTATCTAACTTAGATCTAAGATGGCTAGCCTAAAGGATAAAACAAATATCCTTAAGCAATTGTTGTCGACCCTTATTAGTATATATGGTTTACCTCGATACCCACCTAGTTTCAATAAAGATTCACATCCATATCTTTCTTATCTTTTAGCTTCTATTTATTAGACAAATTGTATTTATAAGATTTTTTAAATTAATAATAAAAATTTAGTTTTTTATTTTAATTTTCCCTTGTTTTCTTTATTTTATATTAAAATAAAGCATATTAAATACAATACTAATGGAATTATCAATATAATCTATATTACAGATAGAATGATTGATGGAATAAGTCCAAAAAATTTCAGAGTTGGAAAAAGAGTTACTAGACTTTTCCACTAATAATTATAGATGGAATAACTGACGAATTAAGTTCTCTAAAATGTCCCACAAAGTTTGAAAAAATTGTTAAGACTCATAACTAAAAATATGCAATCCTATGATAGTTTAAAGTTGTCTGCATTTGATCATACATAGAATTACTTTAAAATGATGCCGATAATTTTTTTTATTTAGTGTGTTTTTTGTCGTATATAACTCATCGATAATTGTATTACTAATAAAATAAAAAATGAAATCATCGATGATTTTTTTTTACCAATTACCATCTGCGACTTCATAACATATATTTTCTTATAGAATCAATGTTCTAATACTGACAAAATATTTTGTTGGTGTTATGTAATTTTCAAATAATGACTTCTTGTTATTGATGAAAAGCACTTACAAAATGCTCCCTTGAAAAAAAAATAGATTTCAATACTTAGCTTAATAGTGTTTTTTTATAGGTAAAAGTATGTATGTATATTAATGTGTAACCTAGCAACTAATAGACTATTTATACAACAAAAGTCTCATAGACTCTTAATTGATATATAACTTTGTTGCCATTTAATATGAGAGTTAATTTATTGGACCAAAAGTTAAAGTTTTTGGAAAAAAATAAATCCTATATTAATAAGGATTTAATGAAATATAATTTTAAAATTCTTCCATTTGGTCCATACACTTTGTCGCACCCTTGGGTGGAGCACGACGTCTTGACAACCCTTTCTAGGGTAGAGAATTGATCTTGGGTCCTTTTTTATATATAAAAAAGTTACCACCTAGTATTTTGATCACTAAAAAACCTAACTAGTCTTTAGATATTGTAAGGTATTGAACTGGCTGCATAAAGGGAAGGTATTAGCACCCCTAGTACGTCCTACCTAAGATAAGTTGCTTAGTGTTTGGTTTGCCTTATAATTGTTATTATGTTGGTGCTTTCAAATCCTATCAATTTTCTTAGGATAAGTTTGTTATGATAAACAAACTTGGACTCAAAGTCTAAAAAGAAAGAACCCTTGGTCAATGTGGATCATACCGTTAGATATATCTAAGGAGATTCAATCCGTCTAAAAGCTTATTTTTTTCTTAGTATTTCAAGAATTTGCGACTCATAAATCATAAAGAGAAGGAATAAAAATTTAGAAATCTATAGAAATTCAGGATGCTTTGAAAGCCTATTTTTACCTTAGTGTTTCATACTCTCACGACTTATAAACTAAGAAGTTAAAAATTAAAATATCCTTAATTATAATCAAGTCTTCTTTCAAGGATGTGTGATGACTTATTATTCCTAAAATATTATTTTGAATATTAATCACCTAGTATTTTTTTGTCCAAATATTAATAGCGAATAATAATAAGTTATTCCCAATAATATTTTAGATATTATCCCTTTAAGATTTCTTTATCTAAACATTAACGGTGAATAACAGATGAATTCTCCTAAAAAAATATGATTTTTATATTTTTTGAAATATTAGCCATTATCTTTTGGAGTTTTACAAACATGTTTTAAAATCCAGAAATATAAGAAAATAATTTCTTTTTTTTTTTATGTTTAAGAAATCCATGGAAAAATATTTTCAAAACTTCCAATGTTTTTTTTTTATAAAGAATTTTCAAAACATATTAAAGTATTGGTTGTATGCAACATACAAGAAAAAAATTATTTTTTATCAAAACACAAACATCACAATTAAATACAAAAATCACAATAAAAAGGCAAACAATCATCATATATATTCTAAAATTTATAAGAAGCTTAAAGCAACTAAAAAAAATTCAAAGCTAGCTCAATTTTTGTTTTTTAAAAAAAAAACCTTATAACTAGAGAGAAATAAAACATGTGCACAAGGGAGCTAAAATTATGAAACCACAATTTAGTGACAATGTCCATACCTCACAAACTCATTCTTTCATAAACCAAAGACCCGCTTTACTTGTCCCGCGTAGACAACAATGAAAAATAAAACTAGAAACATGCTCTATTAATGTATGTAAGAAAGAAAAAATCAAGGCTGACTAATCTTTCCTCCAGTGGTGTAAAGAATAAACAAAATGAAGGTCCCTAAACATAAAGGTTCCTAAATATAAAGACAGCCCCTCTTACATAGATTGCAGCTAAACTTAAACATTGTGAAAGAATAATGGCCAAGTGTTGGCTTTGTTCAAATAGAAACCAGTTATTTAGAGGGAACAAACAATTTTATAACCAAATGACCAACGGATTCCTAGTATGAAAATAACAAAGTAGGAGAGATTGGGGATTATACCTACAGATCTTGTTTGCAAAAAATAAAGCCAAATACCAAAAGATAGCTAATATATGCCTCCTTAATTACTAGTAAATGATGGACAAAACAAAGACGTTGAAGCTGTAATGTGCTAGTGGAATTAAATGTTCTTCCTTTTATGTTCTTTTACTCTTTCTACTTTTCTTATCACCTACCTTTCTTTTTCTCTTTTTTTTTTTGCTAGGTCAATAAAGGGTTTATATAACCTAATCACAACTCTTTAATAGGAAAGATTCAATGAATTAATTCTAGGATGCAATTCACTGCTGATTTGTAGTGAAAAAATCAAAAATGAAAAATGAAATATCCTGATTCCTATTTTGATTTCAGCAATTAGTTCTAGTGATCAAAAGGGTGGTATAACTCCTTTCCTTCCTTCCATAGCTAGTTCCATAGTTGGGACTATACGACACCAGCTATTTCCTTTTAAATGAGACAATAAAAACATGGTTTGTAGCTCTCCAATCCAGCAAGAGAACCATGGAAACCAGTAGGAAATTTGCAAAGAAAAAGGAAAATAATCAAATGGGTAAGGGTGCATGCTACAAAGTCTTATTTTTTTTATTTGGTGTTGTAAAACTATTTTAAATACAGGTCTATCACATAAAATAAAAGAATTGATTGATGAATTTAAAAACTAACATTGAAAGGACAAAGAGATGACCAAACTTAGAAAAGAGATGTCAGAGCAATTAAAGTCTACTTAGCATTTCTCTAAGATATAGTTTCAAATACCATCATAAAAATATATCATGATATTGATATGGGTAAATCAACATAGCAACAAAGTCTAAATTTGAGTAGCTAATTGCTTTCAGATTCTTTATTATACATAAGCATATAGTTTTTAGCTCTTGAGTGGTTTATACCTGGTTTACTCTGATATCATCCTAACATTCCTATAACAAATAAAATGTATGTCTTGTATAGACATGAGCATGCACCAGGTTCTCTATAGTAAAATCATATGAAAATGTTCTTCATTTGTTTCTTTTTAATATCATTTTTTGGGCAATGGTTAATATTGAACTTGTCACCCTTCAAAATGAGAGCTACATTTATGAACAATATTTCACCCAAAATCTCTTTAAAACTTTCTTGATATAAGTTTCTTAAGATATAATTAAAATATCTTTCAATCTATTTATATGAACCTTAATGTCAATGATATAAGATGCTTCACCCATATCTTTTATGTCAAAATCTTTGGAGAGATTGTTTCACATCATATAACAAACTCTTATCATTTGTTGTAAGTAGAGTATCATCCATTAATTTTTTGGTATATATATTAATCCATAATGTTTTCTACAAATCCAAATAAAAAAATTACATCATTGAAGTTAAAATACCATTGTTATGACACTTATATTAAATTATATATAGATTCATTAAGCTTGTAAATCAAATGCTCACCATAACTAGAAAAGAATCCTTTAGGTTATTTTGTGTAAACCACCTCCTCTAGATCTCTATTGAGAAATTAAGTCTTCACATCAATTTATTGCATTTTCAAGTGAAAATATATTATTAATGCCAAAATAATACATAAAGAATATTTCTTAGATATAAGAGAGAAAATCAATGTGTAATTGTTTGCATCTTTTTAAGTGAATCCTTTAGCAAAGAGTGTTACCTTGTATATTTCAATGTTATCTAATGAGTTTATCTTTGTCTTAAAGATCCATTTACATCTAATATCTCTTGCATAATTATGTAACTCAATAAAAAACAAAACTCTATTACTTTTAATAGAATTCATCTTTGTTTTTCATGGGATTGTACTATAATTCTAATTATTTACAACTTATGGCTTGTGAAAAGATTTAAGATCATTTTTTACTCTAATATCATAGTCAAATTCTTATAGATATATAATATAATCATATAAATTATTGATATTTTGATTCTAATTGATATTCTAATGTTATACCATCATTTTGTTGAGAAGTATTTGTTTCAACTAATTGTTCAGAAATTCTTAGTAATTCTTAAACCATATAATCTATTAAAATACTATCAATAGGTTATGGAACTTCAATGATTAGTTGTTCAACATCAGTTTGTACTTAAAGAATACTGCGAACAATAATCAATTTATTACTTGATGTGAAATATTATGATTATGATTCTGAATGATCCTAATAAAAAACTATGTTCCTATTTTGATTGTTCCCATTAATCAAATTATTTTCAAGAAACTCTGCATTTCTTAATTCTATAACCCCAATATTATAAGATGGAAAATAAAATTTGTATCTTTTAGAGTTTTCAAAATATTTTATAAAATACCTACTAATGGTCTTTAGGTCCAACTTTTTTCTTATAGATTATAAATTCTTATATTAGACGAGCATCACCAAATACACAGATGTTGCAAACTCAACTTCCAACCTTTTAATAACTCAAATAGCATTTTTAGAATAGCCTTGGTTAAAAATTGATTTAATATGTACAATGTTGTGTTTAATGCTTCAATCATTAAGAATTTAGAAACATTGATATTGCTAAGCATACTCTGTACCATGTTAAATAATACCATTTTATTCTTTCTATTATACCATTTGGTTTGGTGAACTAGGAATAGTGTATTAAGCAATTATCACATTCTTTTGAAGAAACTTTGTAAATGGACCAAGTTTTTATCAATCCTTTATGTATCTTTCATAATATTCTTCACCTTTATCTTTCTTCACCTTTATCTCATCTTATAATCTTAATTTATTTCCCACATTGTTTCTCTATTTTAACCTTATAAATCTTAAAGGCATTTAAATGCCTCATTCTTGTTATAAAACAAGTAAAGCTCAGTATTTAGACTACATATATCAATATAAATGATTTGTAATATATTTGAACTTTTATTGACACTTTTCTTTGACTTGTTGGTTTGTTTTTTTTAATACAATCCATAAAAGTTTAAAAGTCACTAAAATAAGAAATACTAAAAAGACACTTAGTACTCTTGTTTTATTGACTTTGAAACTAGTGTGGATATGTCCTAATCTTTAACGTATTGTTATAAAGAAATTCTAATTAATAGCACATCTTTTAATGCTAGTGTCAATATGTATTGAACTACAAATGAGATTATTTTTTAAATAATATAGTAAAGACCATTAGACAAAATACTATTTCCAACGCAATTAGATTTATAAAATAAATTAAAAGTTTTTGATGACTTAATAGAATATCCAAAAGGTATAGTTTCTAGAAAAAACATAACATCAAAAGTCTTTGCCAACATGAAAATAAAACCATTAGCATGTTCCTATTCCTTAAAATGTGAACACATCTTATTTCTTGGATAAATATTTTGCTCATTTCCCACTACTTTTCTTTAGTTTTGCATACCTTGTCGAGTTATTGAAATATAGATTTTAGAATCAAAATCAATCTACTAAGTGTTATAATTAATATCAACCATATTAGATTCATAACAAGCAAATGAGATTGGAATACCTTACTTTTCAAGCTATTTTTGAAATTTGGCATATTTTTTTTTCATGTGTCCTTTATTTTAAAAAAGAAATATATGGATTCCATTTTAATATCAACTTGCGAAGGCATTTTACCTCTCTTCTCCTAATTGATTTGAGTCTTGCCCTTCCCTTATATTTCCAGTATTGCATTTTCTTCTAGTTTCATCACCAACTTCCTTTCCTTTTAAACACTTATGGTCATAAATTTATTGATTAACCATTTATCTTTATATGTGTTGTGTGATATTTTAAAGAAACTATAATATGGTGGGAGATTATTCAAGATATAGTGAACAAGAAAGGATTATAACATCTTAACCTCAAGATTTTTTAATTGAGTTACAATGTCCTTCATTTATATAATATGCTAAAACACATCTCACGTTAGCAAATCACATACTTTTTTTATATTGATTGACCAAACCATATCTAATAGGAAATATTCTAGTTTTTATGAGCATTATACTAAAACGATTAGATCGCTTGTATTGTTCATAAAGCTAAATATCCTTTAAAGTGTTGATATTAATAACTACAAATGATTCATCTTTTCTAATTCCATAATCTACATTCGTCCACCCCAAATAAAAGAGAATTATTTCCTTCCATACTTATAGCTATCACTAGGAAATTAGAAGATTGTATAACTAAAAAAATAAATTTTAAATACATATATATATCAAAATTAAGAAATAAATAAAATTTCATGTTATACCAATGTTAATCATGTTAAATTTGAATCTAATGACATAAAAATTACTTGTGAGCTAAGTTCTTAATTCAAGCAGATTAAAATATATAGGATGATAGAATTATCAAATTATGTATTTAATTCATAATTTCATGGGTATATATTGTGAGAATAATTTGATATTGTATCCTAAACCTTACAATAAAATTATCAAATTATGTACTTAATTTATAATTCTTATGGGTTTATTATAAAAAATAATTTGATATTTTATCCTAATTAATTAAATAAATATAATGAAAAATTCATGTGGGATCATATTTATTATATTTAGTATAATGAATTACAACTAATATCTATAATTATTTATGTGATCCTAAAATTTCATAATTTATAATCTTATTTAATTAATTAAAGATGTTGTGGCTAAACCTTCATTAATTAAACGTTACATGGATCACTAGACATTAAGTTAAGGCATATAAAAATTAACTTGATGTCCTTCTTTTTTTTAATTCACGAAGAAACAACAAAGAAAACAAAATAAAATCATGAAAATAAATCATGTAGCAAATCAAAGTGATGGCCATGTGAATTAAAATTACATAGCCTAAAACAAAACAAAATGGACAAACCAAAATGATTAAAAATTAATTTTTCTAATGATTATAACCATAGGAAGCATCAAAACAATTAATGAAACAAAAACCCCAATTATTTATTTTAACATAAATGATTTTCAATTTATTCCCATGCTAATATTAGGCATGTTCATAATTTCCTATGCTACTATTATCGGAACTCATTGCGACATAAACTAAATTTTTTGGTCATAAATAAAGTTAAGTTAATCGTAAATTCAATTTGGAAACCAATAGTGTTCCTAAAATTATTAGACTGGATAAAATATAATTAAATAGATTGATTAATTTACTTGAGCATGAAAATTCTTAATAGATATATCAATATAAATATCAAGTCAAATAAAAAATCTCATTCATCTATGATTTTTTTTTGAATCAAGATAGAGGTATTACTACTGTCTTTAATTCCAATTGTTAGACTTTATATATGAAAATATGTTTCTAAAACAGATTAACATTTGGATTTGAAGCGGAAAAATAAGTAGATTGAATACACACAAACAGATATATATATATATATATATTATTAATGAAAAATACTCACGTAGTGATTTTTTTATATAGTTTTGATAATTATAAGCTTGGACACTCTGGTATATTTTTTATAGGTAAAAGTTCATATATTAAAGTATAAGTCTAGGAATTAAAAGCTTATATTTATATAATAAAAGTCTCATTAAACTCTATATAAATTTATTTTCATTTAATATAAAAATTAATTTAGTGGATGAAAAGAGAAAGTTCTTGCAAAAACTTAATTTGAGTCTTAGTAAAATGTATCGGTAACAGTGGAAAATGTAACAACAATATTGAAAATTGGGTGATTTAAAAGTAGGGAACGCGTTCTTTTCTCTCCCGATACTCAAATCCAAGTTATATATTCCAGGTTTTTGTCCAAATTTGATCAATATAGAGAACGACGCCGGAATAACGATTTAGAATTTATACCAGTTGCCTTTTCTTACATGGTATCTTTTATTTGTTTGGTTTTTTGTTTTTTTTAGCTTGTACGTTCATCGGACACTTTTTCTTCACTTTGGTTCTCAATTTAAAAAAAAAATCATTTTTTTTAATAAAAATAAGAAGAAGATATTATTTCCAAATTTGATCAACATTGTTCATGTTTGATCTTTAAGCTCCACGATGATATTATAATTTTCTATACTGGATAGAAGTTTCTGAATCTAGCTGAGCACCACCTTCCATCCCAACCAAGCTTGAACAATCTGCTGAATGCTAACCAAGAATAGTGATAGGTGAAACATGTAAAAATATTGGTAGTTTGTAAATGAATAGATAAATATTTTTTATATATTTTATATAGAAAAGAAATACTTCCTTCCTTCCTTCCTTCTATGTATTTATAATATTATGTGAAACCTAGGGTGACTAAAGTCTACTAATGAGTTTTTTAATACTACTATATGAATATTTATAATATTAAAAGATAATATCCAACACTTTTAATTTTTTTTAATTTTAATATTTATTACTATGAAGATAAAACTAAATAACAACTATTTAATTTAATTCAAAACATATTTGTTTTATTAATAGTTATAGAGTTACATTAAAATATTTCAACCCCCTATAATTAATTATGTTATTATATAAGGAGAAATATATACCAAAAAAATATTTTATTTTTTTATTCTTATTTTTAATTTTAAATGTTTAGAGGACCTTGAAGGTATTGTCCCTTATAAAACAAATAAACATTTTGAAAATCATATTTTCAGACTTATAAGCCAATTAATTTTATTCTTTATTTGTTTCCATACCCATAATATTACTAACACAAAATTGAAGTAAAAAGATGAATGTCAATCATAAAACATACCAAGTTTTCCCAACTATATGCACAGGCCACTTCGGCAGGCGCCACCACAATTCAAGTTGTGCCACGCAGCTTCATCCAAGGCGTTGTAGCCTTCACTGTTGTATAAATTATGTATAATTTTAATCCTGTGCTGACCAGCATTTAGTGCAAATTTAAGCATTCTCTCTTATGGAATCGATTGTAAATGAAAGGTACAGTTGCCCGAAACTGGAGGGTACTACCTTTGAACAGAGGACATATTTGTTGACATATAGGTGTTTCCTATAGGCCAGAGGCCCAGAAGTTGGGTGGTGTGGGGGTGGTGGGGCTGCATGGCATCACTGTGCATAATATTTAGTGCATAATACTTTCTGAAATGAGGAGTAAAAATGTCGAGCATCATTTTTTTATTTTGTGAATAATATTTAGTGGTTTTTTTAAAAAAAATTATGTTTATTTATACTGAATTCAATAATTGAAATTTAAGAGAGAATCTCAATCACAAAATCTAATCACATGAACGAGAAAATCTAACCCCGTTAGATGAAGGTTTTTCTTTCGGGTAATAAACATAGGGTGTATTTTTGCATTGACATAAGCCTATTAATTGCACTTGAAGCATATGCATATATAAGTGATAATCGAGATTTGAACTCCTAATGGCTAGATTTTTTAAAAACAATATGATGGGACACCACATCAAATCATAACTAATCACTTGATTATCTGAAAGTTTAAGCTAATTTTTTATATTATGAGACAGCTTGATATTTAAAGGATTTTTTTATATACTTCTTTTGCTATATTATGAACAGTCTGATATAGCTTTGCCCTTGTATGTTTCAGTTTTACATATTCGTACTGTTCTGTAGAGGTCTCTTTGTATCATTTGAATGAGAAGAGAGGGAAAGAGGGGGGAAAAACACTGTTTCATTTGAAATTAAGCTTAGTTTAAATATTCTAGATATGATCATTTAAAGTGTTTATAGGAGAAAAGTTATCTAGGGCTTTTTTATTTTTAATTCAAAATCTGCTGGGAATTATCAATATAATTCATAACAAAATAAATTTTATCGGAGCCTATGTATATTATAAAAATCCAAACTATTTTGTGTTTGCTAATTAAGGGAGTGTTTATGTTTTAAATCTTTTCTTGTCCGAGAAAACGTCTACTTGATGTTTTTACAATGATTTTAATTTAATAATTGTGATATAATGATGTTAAAATTTTTAAAAATATATTTTAATATATATTTATAAAATACATTGTATCATATTAACGCACACTAAAACCCCAGCCGGCCATGGAATCCTTTGTCTTCATAAATTGTCACAATATATGTTATTGATTATGTTTTTCCTTCTACCATTTTCAAGATAACCGTTGTTTCCCAGTCTATATTATTATACAAGAAACGAATTAATAACTCGAAAAATTATATTTGTTGATTTGAGGAGTTAAATCTTGGTTTCTCTTCTACTTCTAAGATCACATCAGGAGATGCTCATAAACTTGCTAATGATTAATCAAGAGGTCCCATTATTTTTACCCAATTCCTGAAATACTGAATAATTACGTGTCACTCAAATCTTTGCTTCAGATGAAATCAGTTTATTTCATAATCAAGTTTCAGTAGCTTGTCTGGTAAAGTACTGAAGTACTGAGCTTGATGACAAGACAGGTTAAAATTAACTTAGGATTAGATTTTTTTTCCATTTAAAAAATGTTTTTAAATTTTTTTATAATTTTAAATTATTTTAATATATTAATATTAAAAATAAAAATAAGATTTGAAAAAAACACTTCAAAAAAAATCACTCCAATAATTAAACACTAGTTAACATCTGCTTAGTGGTAATAACGTGGAGTGCCGGCTAAGTATACTTTCCTGTATCCATTTGAATTTAGGGTCCCATACATGGGCCTAGCTGAATTAGTGCCATATAGGATTGCTTTTGCACTTTTTTTTTTTTTGGGATCGTTTGTTTGGGTAAAAAGGTGTGTTCATAGTTTATGACCTAGAGCATTAATTACTAGTGAAATAGATTGCTGGTGAATTGCTTCTTCATAGGGGCAAAACGCTGTGGAATACATTTGAGGCAGTTTGTGCGTTTAGATGCGTGGAGGTCAGCATTGTAGTTGAGCCGTTGTTTTCCCATCCCATGGATTACAGGTTTCTATCACAAGGACAGACAATCCATGAACACATGCATCGTGAAGACTCGACAACTATCTCTTTAATATTCCACCAATTAATTAGACAAGCTAATATTTGTTTGTTTATTTATTTACGGTAAAATCCATGTAATATTGATTCTTTTTTCATCACGTTAAATTGTAAGGGAAAACTCTCCTGGCTTGGATGCCCTCCCGATAGCTGGGTATGATTTGTGGGAATTCGCTAGCAAGAAATTAGCCTGCACAAACCACAAGCGGCACCAGGCGATACATAGCTCAATTGAAATCCAGATACCCAGTCTGAGCATCAATTTTAGCTGAACTTTCCTAAATATTTGCGGATTGAATTGTCAAAATAGTTGCTTCTGGGCCTCAGCCATTAAATGTGACAGATTTTTCTCGATGGAGACCCCCCCAGATGGAGACCATAGCCAAACCCATTTCCACAAGTTGATAGACTCATCCCCTCGATCTAGCTGGCGGGGTAGATATTCAACTTGAGCAGTTTAAAGGTGAAGATCGTCCAATTACGCTGTAAGATCTGCATAAATAATTAGCGACAACTTGCAATTTTTAAGATAAGGGCAAGAACTGCATAAACAATCAACGAAGACGAACATTGCTTAAAAAAAAAGAGATGTATTTAGCCACTTTCTTGCATATATATATATATATATGCCCGATGACAACAACAGAATTGTGATGATATTTATCTTCTCCTTTTTTTCTTTTTTTGTCTTCCCTTGTGTGGTATAAGATATTCTGATATCAGTATATCACTATTAATTTCTTTCATTCTTCTTGTATAAATAGTGAATCACTTTCTTTTTCTTCACCTGATTTTATTTTTTAAAAATTTTATTATTCAACATTTAGTATATTTTAAATTGATTACCATAATTTGTTTAATTTTTTTACAAATGTTTTTTAAGAAATTATTACAGTCTTAAACAAATATTTCAATATGTAATTAGTGCTCAATTTCATTTATTTAGTTTTGTTATTATATAATTAAATAAAAAAATTTAAAAAAAATATTAAATCTAGTTGAATTTATGATCCAAATCACAAGTTTTGATGATTAACTTAAGTTAATTGAGAATTGAGCTTCATAGCTATTTTTTATTTGTTTTCTATGAAATTATTGTATTCTCAAACAAACACACTAACATGAGTTTAATGTTTAATTTTATGAAAGTTTATTTTTTTCTTATATAATTAAGTAGAAGATAGTTTTAAAAAAACAAAGTTATTAAATAAAGTAAAATCCATGACTCGAATTATGGGTTTGACCGAATAAGCAAAGAAACTATGTTAATCTAATATATTATTATTTTAATATTTTTTTAAAACAAAATATCATATTGAGTTTTTTTTTAAATCAAGTAATATTTTTATTAGTTATTTAGATTATCTTTAAACTTATCATATTAATTAAGATACTTTAGAGTAATTTCCAAGCAATTTATTTTTAAAACCCTAGCTAAAAAAAATCCAATCAAGAGCTTTTAAAGTTGCATGTTGCCGAGGTTTAGTTGATAATGTCAAAGAGCATTTTGTTGTCTAGATATTTTTTATGTATTTTAAAATATTTTTAGGCAAGTCACAATGAAGCAGCTCATCATTTGTCCATGTTCTTACGCTTAATTTGCAACTTCTATTTAAAGGAAATTTAGATCACATCCACCTTACAATTGTGTCTGTATGATTTTCTTGCATACAAATGTTTGTTCTGCTTCATGAGCGATCATATCAAAACTAATTCCTGACCTTTAAGGTTTACCTGTTGACTTAGTTGTTGCACGTAGTCTTTCACTTGTTACGATGTTTTTTAACGAAGATTTTAGAGAAAGATGGGTTAAAAAAGTATATGCAGGATATTACAAATTCTTATTAGTCAATACAACAAGACCTCACGCAAAGGGTGCTGAATGACTTACAAAAAGTTTAAGAAAACGACAGAGTTTGAGTGCTAATACTTTGGTCGTTTTCTAAAAATTTTAAGGTTTGGCAAAGTGACAGCATTGAATGGTTCTTACAATACCTAATACTCATTTGATTTGGTATATTATTACTCTTTCTTTTTTTCATTAATTCGAACGCAAAGACCTTTAAATCCCATTGAAAAGTAAGGTATAAAACCTAGATCATATGAATGAGGAAGAAATTAAGTTTGTCGTTAATTACTTGGCGTGGGGTGGCGTCGCCATTTGTAAAGCCAGGGCTGATGGGTCGGTCCCAACAGCTAGCAATTGTGGGCATCTATACCCGCTATTAGATCCAAAATCAATGTCATATGGCCAGATAATTAACAGGCTGCCAATCAGACATCAATAAGCTGATATAATTAAACATAAACATATGCTCTTTCAGGAGTGTTTTTTTATTTGTAAATATATTAAAATAATCTTAAAAAATAATAATTTTTCACAAAATGCATATCCAAACTTCATTTACAGCGGAAAAGCCAAGATACTGAGTTTTCTCAGCTTGCAAGTTTCTTTATGCAGAGAAAATCATCTGACTGGCTATTTGCATTATTAATTAAGCTACCTGCCAGCATAAAGTACAGAAGTTTTGCAAAGTGGGGGTGCTCCTGAGAAGGGAAGACGTGGAGCCAGCCTGGACATCACAGGAGATACCAGCACAACTGAAACTGACATCGGTCCGTTAATCATGATTAAAATCATAATCATTTGATGATTGAGTCAACTTGAGCCCCAGAAGGGCCTTTGCGCTAAAAAGCTGTCTCGCTAAACATTATGTTATTCTCCTACAATCATGTTTATTTTGAAGTCCAATACCCATCGAGTCTCTTATTAAATAAATAAAAATAAAAAAATTATAATATTAACATAAAAAGGGGGGCTTTTATGTACCCTCACAACATAACACTTTTCATTTAAATTTAAATAGTGTTTTTTTATTTTTTATTTTTTATTTTTATTCCCAATATTTTTTTTAATTTTAATTACATCCTTAAATATTATATTTATTAGAAATTAAACTACATAATGTATTTCAATTTATTTTTTTATGAATTTAGTTATAACTCATAATTTTACCTGTAAATTTAACAAATTAACTCGATTGAGTTGAGTTTTTTTCTCTCATTTCTTCATTGATTTTATCCTAATTTCTATTATGTTATTTTTATTTTATTATTCAAGTTATAAATTTAATAATTTAACTTTAATTGAATAAATTTGTTTTTGTTATGCTTTTTTCAATTGATTTTTTTAATTTTATTACTCAACACTAGATTAATTAAAAATTAAATTTTATAATTTATTTTAATTTATTTATATTATATTATTTTAATCTCATGATCTAAATCATGAGTTTAATATATTAATCTGGGATAACTCATGTTATTTTTTGGATCTTTTTCTTCAATTGATTTTTTAAAACTTTATCTATTAATATTAAGTTTATTAAAAATTAAGTTTTCTAATTTATCTTGATTTATTTTCTATAATATTATTATGATATCATGACTTGATTAGTAAAAAATTAACTCTAATCAATTTAATATATTATTTTTTAATATTTACTAAAAATAATAAATTTAAATATTTATTTTAAATTAAAATTTAATTTTATTTATTATATTAATTATTTCTAAACCTCACAAAATCATCAAGTTATTTCAGATCTGCCCCAATGCCGTTTTATTCACAAAAGAAATATAAGTAATTCCAAAACATTTTTTGTATTAAAAAACAGATAACTCGACCCCCATTTAAGAGAGAGAGAAAGAGAAGCGGTGGGAGGGACTCATATTTCGAGACCGCATCTTCGGAGCCTGTTATACTTATCGTTCAGAGCACTGGATATAATTTCGTCAACAAAGAACATTAAAAATAACATGTTCCATACACTTCTCTTAGTACCATCGCACAAATCTATTTTTATTTAATTTTCTAATGAATAAAATATATATATTTATAAGAATTCTAATTACTTAAATTCAAGCAAAATAAATTTATTTTTTAATTAAATTTTTTATTTATAATTATTTTTGAAAAAAAACCGTCTTTTTCTTGGCAACCTGATTTTTTTAATAAAACTTTAAAGCAATTAAAATAAATTCCATAGGAATTCCAATGATATGAATTAAGAAGGAAAACAAATTATTTTTTAATCAAAACTCCCTTTTTTATTTTTGTATTTGTTCGTTTTTTAAGCATGATTTTTTAAATTAAGAGTTGTCATGATCTAGAAGCAAGCACCAATTAAAAAAACTATCTTGATTTACATGTAGCTATATAGAAAAAAAAAACTTGGAGTGAAATATACATTGAATTTATAATAAAAAATAAATATTTTATTCTTTTAGAATATTTAAACGCATTAAAAAAAAATACTATGCATCTTAGGTTAATATATATAAAATTCATAAGGCAATTGGTAGTATTACCATTTAAGGCTCTAATCTTATTTAAAAATTATGGCTTAATCAAATTATTTTTTTTAAATATCATTCATTTAAATAATTTTATTTAAATAAAGTTTAACTCTAAAATTAAAAAGATAAAACAATTAAATTAATTAAGGAAAAAGAAAATGTGGATGCACTTAATGGCTAGGTAAGGTGATGCGTTGAATGCCCCCACACCATAGAAGACGTTTTCCTTTTCTTGTAGGTGTTGGAGGTGACGGTCATCTTCACTAGAGATTGGAGATCGAAGACCAAAAAGTAGTAGTTGTTCTTTAGATTTCCTACCCAATTCAGCAATATTTGTTTGTTTCCTAGTCTTTTTTTGCTATTTGTTTAGGTTTTTGTTTTTTTGCAATAATCTTTTATTTGAGTGTTTGATAGCCTTTGCAAAATAAAAATAACTAAAAAAACACTAAATTGAAAAAAAATAATGTTACATAATTATATCACTTCCTTCTTAATTATAAATTCCTAACTAATTAAATTTTCTAATCTTAATATGTTGGATCTTTTTGAATAATTTTGAAATTTTGCTTGATTCTTCTATTTATTTTTATTTTCCCTTTTTTATATTCTTCCTCTATTATTATTTTAGTCCCTACTTTTCTTAGTTCCTTATTCTCTTCTTCTTATTTCTCTTCCTAAAATATTATTATTATTATTATTATTCACATGGAAAATTTAATGGTGAAGAATATCCTTTCCTTTGTAATATTTATGGCATAAAGTCATTGAAAAATCTATTTTCTTTTAACTTTTTTATAGTAAGTTTGTAAAGAAAAAATAATACTAGAAAATTTTTTTCAAAATAAAAGTCTTGTTGAGAAGCACAAAACTTCAAAACAATTAAAAAAATATATCTAATTGAAAGGTGACTACCCTCAAAACAATTAAAAAAATCAAAATAAATTTCATCAAGAGATAACTACCCTTAAATTGATTAAAAAAATATTATTAAAAGGTGATTGATCTCAAAACAAATGTCATTGAAAGGCGATTACCCTTAAATCAATTAAAACATATATATTCTTATTGAAAAGCAACTACTCTCTTAATGAAATTATCAATTTTCACGCATTTTCTCTAACTGCTAGAGTCTCATTAGAAGATGACTACCTTAATAATTAAATAATCTCATTAGATGGTGATCATTGTCAAAAAAATAAAACAAAATATAATCTCATATAAAGATGATTATCCTCGTATAAAATAAACAACCATAATTTTATTGAGAGGTAACTATCCTTATGATCAAATAATAAAATAAATAATCTCATTAGAAGATGACTACCATAATTTAAATTATTAAATAAATAATTTTATTGCAAAGCAACTACCATTATAATAGATATATTTGTCTATAAAATATACAAACTTTCTTGTATCATCTAGCTTATGACCGTGATGATATTAGGCTCTTTAATTCACTTAATTTTGGCTTTTGATGAGGTCATATGATTCTAAACTTTTTTTTATTTTAGGTTCTCATATTCCTTAATACTAATTCTACCATATATTTAGAAATATATGTTGTAGAATCCTATATGTCTAATATCACCCCAAAGTTTACTTTTTATAATTTAGCTTTCTTTATTCCATGTGATCTTTCAATGCCTCAATCTTAATTATCTTCTTTTTAGTCAAGAAATTAAATTCATCCTTTCTTTTTTCAATTTACATTTTTTTTTATCAAGTTTATGCAACTAATATCAATATTGGTTATGTAATGGAGCAATAAACATAAGCATTTTAGAAATCTAAAGTGAAAAGTCAAAGTAATAGTTGTATTAAAAAAATGGAAGAACAAGACAATAACAAATTTAAGAACAAGATAATAATCTTAAAAAAAGGATAGGTATCAGGAAATAAAAGTGTTGGCAAATCAATATTTTCTTTACAATGTTCAAATTTAATCTTTTCCTTACCCTCAGAGATTAACTCATCATCTTTCTCACAAGGTTTAAGAATGAGTTTTTCAATAACCTTACCACTTTAAAGAGTAATAATTGATTTGAGTTGATCCATGTGTTGACTTCCAAAACTACTTGTACTTGTATTGTATTGCCCCGATTTTCTTGTTGTTGAGATGGAAATTTACCTTGAAAACTAAGAGTAAATACGAGTTTTGCAAGAGCATCTTGTGTATTTTCCATGATTTAAACATTTTAAGTATTGGTTATCTCCTACTTTTCAATAAATGCATATAATATTTTCTTAAGATTTATTTTAGAAAGTAAAGCATAAGAAGGTGCATATCCATGATAATTTTAAAAATTATAGTGTGCTTGGAATGGTGGTTGTGAAGTTTGTGCATCATTTTTTCAATTAAAATTTAGGTGATTTATCCAATTAGAATTGTATGTTCACAAGTATGAGTTATGATTAGGCTTTTGAAAACTATTTAAAGCATAGCTTGTTCATGGAGGCATTCTTGAAAGAAGACAAAGTTAGACTCTCATTGATTGAGTATTCATTGGCTTCATAGATTTGACACACCATGTCTTGAATAGATTTTAATTGACCATTTTTTTTTAATTATAGTGCCTCGACTTTTCTAGCTAAAGATACAAACTTAGATTGAAGGTCATGATCTTTCCTAAGGTTATACATTTCTCTACTAAATGTATGAGGTTGAGTTTTACCTAGTGCCTTATAAGTACTTGCGATATCCTAATTTTAGCTAACAAGTCTAGGTACTATATTACTTTATCAGGGTCTTTATCTTCAAAAGTTTTGTTGCATTTGCCTATCTTTAGGTGTTAACCCTTTATAAAAATATAAAACTAATCTCTATTTTTCAAAACCATGATAAGGGCAAGTATTAAGCAAGTTTCGATACTTATCCTAACATTAGTAAAATGTTTCTCTTGATTTTTGAGTGAAAGTGGTGATTTGTCTTTTGAAAGAGTTTATTCTGTGAAATGGAAATAACTTCTTTAAAAGTTGTTATTGCATTTCATCTTAAACATAAATGGATCCTGGTCTCAAATTTTATAACCATGTTTTAGCTTTATCTTCTAATAAAAAAGAAAAAGGCTTTAATCTAATGGTGTTCATGCTATAATTTAAGTCATTATAAGTGTTACAAACCTCCTTAAATTGTTTTAAATGCAATTATGGATTTTATATATCTAATTCATGAAAATAAGGTAAAAGTTGAATTATATCTGATTTAAAAATAAAATAAGATGAATTAAATATGATGATGTACTTATTCTTATGGGATTCATTTGATCTCTAAGTGTTCTAACATACTTATTCTAATTGTTCTCATTATGAAGCGATTGATTATTTTTTTTTGTTACATTTTCTGAAAATGACTAGGATACCCTATAAAATCTACTACTTAATATGCATGAGCAAACTCTCATGCACATGTAGGAACATGATAAAATAAAAATAAAAATAAAGAGAGAGTGTGAGTAATACTCTAGCTTGCCTACATATAAGTGGTATAATTGGATTTTCAATCTCTCATCTATAAAATCTTTTCTTCCTTTATTTTATTTTTACTCATCTCATACATTCAATAGATATAGATGTAGAAATGGCAGGTTCCTCAGTCATCACATAAGAAATATTTGTGTTTTTGGTGGATCTAGTCCTAGAAAGGAAATAGAGTTTTTAAAATCAGAAAATCATGTTGGTTAGATACTAGCTAAGAGAAAGATTCATTTAGTATATGGGAGAAGTAGTCTTGGGTTAATGGGTAGTGTGTTAATAGCTATATTTTTAGAAGGAAGTCAAGTTTTGGGTGTCCTACCCAAAGTTTTAGCAAAAAAATAACATCGTTGGAAAAACAATTTGATAGGAACTATAGGTCTCCACAATGTCTGATCGAATGAATACAATGTTTAACCATGTTGATGTCTTCATTGCTTTACTAGGTGGTCTAAGTACATTGGAAGAAATCTTTCATATTTCTTTTTAAGCTCAACTGCACATTCACCATAAACCTATAGGTCTATTAAATGTTAATGATTTTTATGATAATTTGTTGTCTTTTCTTGATCATACTGTGGAATAGAAATTTCAAAAATCTTCTACATGACAAATCATAATCTCCACTACTATTGAATAATTGATTGACCAATTACAATCTTTCATCTCTGTAATTGATCCCTCCATGAATCGTATAAATTGGTCAACTAAGAAAAGCCATAAAAAGTTTAGATTAGATTTGAGCCTTTGTTTGTAACCTTGTGTCCTTTTATTTTATTAATAGCATATTATTTTGTTTTGTTATTTCTTATATTTATTTAAGTGTGTTTTAGGATTGTCAATGTTCTTGTTTCAGGTGATGTTTTCTATACTCGATTTTTCTACCTTAGGATATTGAGGATAATGTCTTATTTTGGTTGGGGGAGAGGATAATAGTTGACAAAAAAAACCTAACCAACCAACCAATAATTTTGGTTTTTAATAAAACCATCTGACAAAATTGTTATTACTAGGATGACAAAGTAAGGAAGAATTTTATTAACTCTTGAAATGCATCTTAGTAAATATTTTCCAATGGTTATTTTCAATATTCATAACAAGGTCTATCACATACTTCTCTTGAAATATTTAGGTTTACAAACTCTCGTATTATTATCAATTGATTATGTTCATATACTCATTTAATAAGTATTGTTAAACCTTTATTTTCACATACACATTTTAACATATGGTTGTGGGTTACATATTAGATTATTACATTATTTATGTTCTTTTATTAAAAGTAACAACTAAGGAAAAGGGAAAGTATATAATTTATAAAAAAAAAAGATAATAAATGTAATTAAATAAATAAATAAAATATAGATAAGTTTGGTTTTGTAGCCTCCCTAATCTAAGCAATTAAGCCTGAAATAGTGTTTTAACACTTAATACCCTAAAATCAACTGACTTGGAAGCTTTTGGCTCAATGCTTATTACATGAGTTATGAAAAAAAGCTTAAGGGAATCAAATATTGCATCATCTATATATAAGTATCTGCAAACTGAGTTACTAACTCGAAGTGGTGTCTCAACATCTAATGCCCAAAGATCAAATGGTTTGAGAGTCATTAGTCGAATGCTCATTACATGGGTTTAAGATGCATTGTGTTATATCTATATCTATATATATATATATATATAAGAAAAATAAATAAATAAATAAGAAAAAAAATATCATAATCTCAACCCAAAGAAATTAACCTTAAACATTAGAACAAAATATTGTTTTCTTCCAATAAAAGCTCCATCATCTATGTTTTCATACATAAAGCATATAAAAAAGGGAAGGTTTATTAACATCTTGTTTAAAAGTATAAAGCAGATATATAAATTTAATGAGAGTTTGTTTATTTGGATAAATTAATGGAAGTTGAATGATGAATGTCTTGCTTTGGGGAACTTGCAAATTATTTTTTTATTATAATACTTTAATTACTAGGAACTAGTAATAAGCTAGTTAAGAAGTGTGATTAGTACTTAAAAATATATTTGTATCAATGTTTTAATATCATTATTTTGTACTTGAAGTATCAATAACTCCTTAACATAAGCTTGTTTTATAATAACAAGTCTGATAATATAAAATAGCTTTAATTTATTGTAAATACTCATTTTAAATGCAATCATATCTCAGAATTTAAAGGATTAATAAATGTGATTAGCTATTAAAAGTGAAAAGATAAAGAGAGAGTTATGTTTAGAAAAGAGATATTGGTTCAGTCCAAACTGGAATACTATTCGGTCATTGGGTCATATCTAAAGTTGTAGAACTTAGACTTAGATCTGCTTTATGTGGTTGGAAAGCTAAGATAATTTTCTACAACTTTCATAAAAATAATATGTTCTAATTCTGATGTTAGCAATGATGTTTTCTCTAGACAAGAAGATAAAGATTATTACCAAAGTTAAGATTTGGCCACCCACTTAACAATTAATCATCAAATCAATAGTTCCAAACCTTGGCCTATAAAAGAATGCATTTGCCATGTATTTTATCATCTTGCTTTTCAGATCAAGATCATGTTCTTGCTCTCTTTCTTTGTAATACTTAAGTTTTTCTTTCATTTCCGATACTATACTTATATAATTATATTTTTTTTCATTATGTTTAGCTAATTTATTATGTCAAGGTAAAAGAGATACACTAATGGTGTAAGAATAAGTATAATATAAACTCAACATAGACTTTAATGTTTGATATTAACATATTTATTGTTCACTTTTAATATTTTGCTTGTTAAATGGTTAATCTAGATTTATGTTGTATAACCCTTGATACCAAAAATACTTGGCACTTTCATAACCTAAATGTAT
Source organism: Populus ilicifolia (assembly GCA_015708895.1). Taxonomy (NCBI): domain Eukaryota; kingdom Viridiplantae; phylum Streptophyta; class Magnoliopsida; order Malpighiales; family Salicaceae; genus Populus; species Populus ilicifolia. Next base: position 309,462 of record SRLM01000138.1, read on the forward strand.
AGTATAACTGACACTTATGCTATGAAAAGAACTTGATTTATTATTAACATAAGTTATAATCATGAATACCTGACAACATTTACAAGTATTAGCATTATTTGAATAAGATAGCTAATGTAATCATGTTAACAATTTATAATCAGATTGAAACCTTTTTTATGTGTGGTTTCCAATTAAGTAATACAAAAAATTTATATTATACTTATTTAAAATATCATTAGTGGATCCTCTAACCTTAATAACTATTTTTATCATTGTTTGATCTTTACATCTTAAAGTCCTCTTGAACTCATCATCATCATTATCATCATTATTAGTTATAGTTTATATAGCTAACCTCCCAATGGTTCGACCCCAATCTTACTGATTTATTTATTAATTCCACACTCCTACACTTAGGATAATACATTAATCTTTTAGTTATGTCATTGCACTTGCATATCATTCTTTTTTCCAATTATTCAATTTCTTCCCTTTATCTTCTAGCCTTGATGGCCTACTCCACTTGTTAAGCCACAAATATGATGTCCATAAAACTTTCAGACTTATTTCCTAATAGGTACTCATAAAATAAGCTCTAAAAAATGTTAATGAAGAGAGTGACCAACTTTTTTTTTTAAAGAGCAGGTTCGATTTGAGATGCAGTTTCTTACCAATGCTAATCATATTTTTTTATTGATTCCTTGGCCTTTTTCTCCATTAGTTGTAAGCTTGTTTGTTCATGGGCCACATCATTTTTTAAATTATACTAATGTATGAATGCATCTATTAGATCCTTCTAAAATTTAGTCTTACTTCCATTTAGGCTCATATACTAGGAAAATGTTACACTACTTAAAATTTTATAGAAAAAGTGAATGAGTAATTTATCATCCTTAATTAATTCTACTATTTTACTGTAATAGATCCTCATGTGAGTTTTGGAATATCCCACAAATTCAATAACTACATCTTGTACTAGATGCATTTCTAAAGCCTTTGTGGAATCATTTATTCCTTCAAATGCTCTTAGGTGTTCTTTGATGGAAGATAATTTCTTGGCTGTGTTTTCTTCCTCGTACTTTTTATTCAAACTATCTTCTTTAGTTGGATCTGGTGTAAAGGTTTAATGTTACTTGTTGATTTTATGGTAACATTAATAGAGTATAAAGAGCTTTCAGGAATTAAGTATCAAGTGACATACTTGGAAACTCAACATTAACTACAGCTTCTAGTTGTATACTGCCTACTAGGTGTGGGTGAAAACTTGATGGAATATTTGGCATTCTAAAAGCCATGAAAATATATTGTGTACTTTCTTTATTTTTTATTTTTGTTCTAAGTCTGGTGTTGAAAGTGATCAAATAAAGTTTAACCTTTCCAAAATGAGCTATGTTTTACTGCTTACCAATGAATGAAAGAGCATATAAATATGCATGCTAAAACTTAGATAATAGGTGATATGAGTTTTTAAACTTTTTTATATTATTTAAGAGATATTCTCAATTTAAGATTTTTTAAAAGGGGGTTTTATATGATTTTTTCATTATTAGAGTTTGAATTCAATCACGATGGAGTATTTATAATGCAAGATGATTGATAGCATTGACCTATAAAAACATGTTAATCTGTCTATTATAAGAATAAAACTTGAAAAAATTTTACTCTTTTAAAGACATGGGAAATACTTTAATACATTGTCCATATATTTTGAAAAAGTGATATTCAACCTATCTTTATCCTACTATATGAAAATAGCCTTAATTACTAACCCTTCATTTTAAGAAGATAATATTTAACATTAGATTCATTTGAAAAATAAGAAAATAGATAAACATAGTTCAGTAATACAATTGACTATTCCTTGTCATATGCTCTATAAACTCTATCACTTTAAGATATCTCCTCTAGAAAATCTTGATAATTTATTAGGTAGATCCTAAAATATTTACATCCATATCATGGCTCTTGATCAACTATATAACATGCAAGGTTTTACAATAAATCATGTATTATGGATGCCTTTTCTACTTGGTTCTTCATATGTTTTAGAGCTGTCCAATTTGAATCATTAGTATTGGTTAGAGTATCATTAAGGTTTATATAGTGCTCTAGTTACCTTTGTTGTTGGCTTTGAATTCTTCATTATCCATTTCTAGCTTGGTTGCATCATTATTAACATGTTTTGTAATCTTGTGAGACAAACTTGTTCTTTAATGGAAAAATAATAAGCTTCATCTGACTTTTTATTAACATTATAGGCTTTTTCAAGTTTATTTTTTAAGCTCTTCATCTCTTCCTTTTCCCTTCTTAATTCTTATTTAGCCCAAGTTCTAGTTAATTTTCCACTCCTATGTCAACCTCTAGCTTTTAGTACTTAAGTCTGAGTTATTATATAGTAACATTTTCATCCTTTTTACATAACCTTTTTTTTTTTTTGCCTTCTAACCTTATGTTCTTTTTTATGCTTGGGGTGTCTATCTTTTCCAGTTGTTTTTTAGCAACAATGATCCTTTAATGGAATTGAGTGTAACCATCCTAATAATGATTTAGGATGAGTAGCTGCTTACTTTGTTTTCACACCATGGCATACAAAACTCATAAATCATAGATTCACGCTAAAATACTACTTTTTTTAACCAATCCTTAAGTCTTCCAATTTCCTTTTTGTTCCAATATAGCAAACAATGTTACATCTTTATGACTACCAAAAAACTAAGCAAGACTTTTCATCCCCAAAGTACATTATCAATACCCCAAAACCTTTCAACCATATAGGTCACATAATCTATGGCATTGTCCATAATAAGCTAGTTATGGTTTTAAACCCATCCAAATAGCTCTCTAAATAACTGAGGTGGCTAGCTAACTTATGGAATAACAAAATCTACTTTTCTTTTATAAGTGTTTGCTAATTAATGTTTATAAACTCATATAGAGGTTTTTAGTTCACTTACCAAGCTAATTTAAAAAATGATTCACTAATAATCATGTCACTAACCATTAAGATATATAAAAATTATACACATCATCGCATAGTTCCTCCACCTTTTATTTGGTAATGGTTAAGAGACATGATTGTTTTTGCTATTGCTAGAATTGTTATAACTACGTTAACTCTGTTTCTTATAATTTCCAAAATACATTAGCGCTGTCGAGAATTAAACCAGATATTAAGGGAAATAAAGTTATCCTAAAAATACCTAAATATAATATTTTAATCGTACTAGAACTAATACCTTGGTTCTTCAACCTTGTATTGGATTAGTCTTTTCATTTATCCCAACGTCAACTTTCAATACTTGACTTCACTTTTACTCTACCCATTTTTTCATTCGATGATAGTAATAGACAATGTATACAAATTGATGTATTTGCAACAATTATTGATATTCTTGAATATTAGATGTTATGGCATGCATAATGTCGAATAACGAATATTTCTTCTAGATCAAGAAGGGTTTGAATGTGTTAGGATTAATCATGAAATTATAATTTGAAATGTTGAAAAGTCAACACCTAATATTATGGTCACTGAAAAAATTAATGGTCTGCAAAAATCTGGGTAAAGGGTTTAGTTGTGCATGGGAAGACACATTACCTCCAATGTACCTCACATATGGTAAGTTGTATTATTAATTGATTATATGTTTGTTTTTTTCCCAAGTTATATTTCTATTCATAAGTCAATTTAAAGTTTAAGAAAAGTCCTTATTAAAGAGGTTCCTATCTTAGGGATTTAAGGTAAATCCTTCTCAGTAAAAAGATTTCTATCTCTAGAGACTTTAGACAAATCCCTCTTAATAGGAAGGTTTCTACCTTATCATATTAAAACCTAACCATTCTAAAGCCTTAAATTTTAATGGTGTATTTATTTCTCTTCTGATATCTTTAATATATATAAAAATATACTTTAAAGTGGAATTTTATACCCTAAATATTATAGTTTACAGTTAGTTCCTAACATTTTATTTTTTTCTATTCATTTAATTTAATACCGATAATATGCATTACATTGTAAAATTCACACCCCAGATATTAATTGAACTAATTGATTTTTGTGGTGTTTGTTTTTTGAAATTTTGGCCAAATCCTTAGGACTTTAATAAAATGGTTATGAAATCCAATATGTATGCAAAATAAATAAATAATAAAAAGTAGTAATTTTTTTAGTATGCTAAATTATGCAAATATGATCTATTTTTTGAGAAATTTGGCCATATACAATTTAAAATAAAGATGTCTTTGTAAAAGAAATATTTTTTTTATGAAAAGAAACAAGTTTATTCAATACCAAAAAGGTGTTTAGCATATCATAATTTCAAATATTAAATATGAGAAGGTATAAATAAATGCAAGGAACCTAAGATTACTTGTAAAATAGTTCCTTGAAAAATCAAAATTAAAAAAAAAAGGCTATGTTTGGATTACCATGAAAAAAATAAGGGTACCTAATATTTGTTAAAGCATGTTTACCAAACATGCTATAAGGATCAAAAATTGCATTTTTTTTCCTTTGTAAAATTTTGCATAGCAAACCTTAAATTAGGCCTAAAATAGGCGTAACCAAACCATGAGTATTAGGGGTCCTGGCCCAAAGCCTTGGCCAAAAAACCAGATCTATATACAAACAAAGAAATGAAGATTACACAGATAAAAAAGAACAAGAAAATATGAAGAAAGAGATGAACATGATGAAGAACCCGAAAACATGGATGAAAATATAAACCAAATCACAACAAATTAAAGGCACAAAAGAATTTAATATGAAAAGCTAACACAATCAAAGAGTTGATCTCTTATCCCAAGTGCAGGAGTGTCAAAGTAAAATAACCCAGCAAGATCGGGATCGAACCATAAGAAGGTGAATTATAGAAATTACTAATAGAGAAAAAGACTTGAAGAGAATAATAATAGAAAAGGAGTTGAAGAAGTTTTGGGATGTGATATTAATGTAAGGATTAAACAATAATAAAACATATGTCAAGGTTAAAGGATACACTAATGATATTTTAAATAAATATAATATAAACTCTTTTTATTACTCAACTGGAAACCACACAGAAAGGAGGTTTCAATCGGATGATTTCTCGTTGTTAGCTCATTATAAATGATTAATATGATCATATTAATCATCTTATCTAAGTAACACCATACTTATAAATATCATAACGCATTTATGTCGCTAGTTTATGTTAACAATAAATCAAGTTTCTATCATAATAACAATGTCGGTCGAAAACTATGAAGGATCAAGCATTTGATGTACCAAGTATTATACAACACAAATCTAGATCAACCATTTGATTAGTAAGGTATTAAGAATTAGTAAGATAAAAGGATAAAAGATGTTAATAACAATCTTTCTTTGATATAAATATTAAAGTCCATGTTTAGTTTATATTATACCTATTATAACACCATTAGAGAAATCTTTTCACCTTAACATAATTAACTTAGCTAAACATTAAGAAGGAGAAAAACATAAATAAATAATATAAGAACATAAACATGATATAAGCTAATTAAGTATAGGAAAGGAAATGAAAAGGCATAAACAAGAGATTAATATAGCATGAAAGAAAACTTGAACATTACAAAGATATAGAGAGAAAGCAAGAAGATGACTTTGATCTAAAAATTAATATGAGTAAATACATGGAAAATATCTCATTTTATAGGCTAAGATTCAAAACTATTGATTGATTGAAAATTGGTGGCCATCCATTTATTTGGTAGCTGCTTTTTGACATTGGTTGCCGCTGTTTTTTTGATATTGTGGGCTGATTATTGATATTGTTGGCTAACCAAAACATCATTGCTAACATCAGAATTAGAGCCCCCTAAATTATAGAAGTTGTGGGCAATTGTCTTAGCTTTTCAACAAAATAAACCAGAGCTCATTTGGACTTCTAAAACTTAAGATATGAGTTAAAAATTGAATAGTGTTTGAGTTGCAGGACAGCTTCCGACTTCTTCGTTGCTTCTAAGATTTGAACTTGAAAGCAATAAAATTAAGTTTTGAGTCCACATAAAAGTTGTAGGTCTATGTCTTACCTTTCCATTCATATAAAGTGAACCTAAATCCAATATCTACAACTCCAATTATCAAACGGTGTTTGAATTTAGACTGTACCAGCAACACTTTTTTAAGTTCAACCCTCTCTTTGTCTTTTCAATTTCAATACTTAAACTCATCAATCAATCCTTTTATTTATGTGATAGACTTGCATTTAAGATGAACATTTACCATGAATTAAGATATATTATATTATTTGACTTGCTAATATAAAACATGCTTTTGTTATGGAATTTAATGATATTTTAGGTGCAATATGATGACATAAATCCTTAATGAGAATGCACTTTTAAGTACTAATCAAAAGCTAATGCATAATGGAGCATTTAATAGTCTTAACAAAACTCTAATTTTTAATAAATCAAAGCTGACATCTAAGAACCCTACCCAAATATTCAATTTAAGAATATTTTTGGTCTATTACAACTCAAAGGCTTGTTTCTTATCCCAAAAAATATTTTTGAAATTTAAATTTTTTATTTTTTTGAATAAAAAATAAATTATATTTTTTATAAAACTTTTTTAGGAAATCTAACATTGAGTTATAATAATTGCTCTCTTTTTACGATGATTACAACAAAAAGTCTTATAAAAGACTTTAGATAGTAAGCTTGTAAACAAATGAAGATAAAAAAATATGAATGATTTTTAATGCTAAGATAAAAAAACTCTAATGGAGATTTATGGATATATCAAATTAAAAAGTGATTACTTCTTTTTAAAGTGATAAAGATATCTTCAAGAATAATAGATCTAACAAAATTCTAAAAATAAGGGTTCAAAACTCACTTTATAGATGATAGTGCCAAAAGCACTATCTAAGAGAAATAAAGGTAAAAAAACATATTATTAGAAAAGGTGTGGGGCTCAAAAATGCACATAAAAGGTGATAGGGACTAAACAATAGATAATATAGAAGGTGAGGACTAAAAAATGCATTCAAAATGTGATAATAACAAAAGCATTATGTAAATAAGATAGGGATAAAATAGCACACTATGTTAGAGTGAGGGTTCAAAGGCATATCCGATGATGTTCTAAAAGCACTATCTAAATAAGATATAGTCTAAATAATATATTATCTGGAAGGTAAAGGGCTTAAACACATACTCAAAAGGTGATAACTTCAAATATATTATCTAAAAGTTAATGGTTTAAAAGTAAACTTAAAATGATATGCTTCAAAGTTGCATTCACATAACCTTAATGATATTTTATGATCTTTTATTTTGAAAATTAAGCTTTTGTGCCTTTCTAGTAACAAGAATTAAACCTCCAATTTCTCCAATTTTTTTCCTTTACAGGAAAATATTTGAATCCATTAAAGATTCTTTCTTTAGACTCCCTATAATAATCAATATGCAATGTTTTGAGGTTAATATGCATGTATTTTTACCTGATAAACATAGGTCCCTTTCCTTTATGGCCTTTATCTCTCAAAGCTTCAATCTCTATAACAACTTTTTATGGCTTCGCCACTTTGGCTTACTCGAGCTATAACTTGTGAACTTGATCTTTAAGAAAAGGATGCTTATTTAATGAGCATTATCAAATTACCTAGACACTTTTTTCTTATCAATTATGACCTTTCAAGGCTCCTATATTGATCACTGTAAATATATCAATACCATTTGTAGAATGTTACAACCACCATTTAGTATTCATCATACCTATTTTAGGATAGCTTTCTTAGTTATTTATTGAGTTCTCAAAAGACATTGAAGGATTTAAAAAAGAAATTATTTAGCCAACACTGTTAGGTTTCTTGAATTGTCTACATCCTGATCATGCTTCTAGGTTCTTTATCTTGTTTTGTTTTTTTGGGTTTCATCAAGGATGATGTTATGCAAAATATGTTTGGTTCTTATAAAATATTGATAACATGTAAAAATCTTTAGAGCTTCAAAGCTATTTCTAAACGCAAAAGCCATTTTGATGCATGTTTAAAGCAAATTTGTTTTGAAAAACATTCTAGCAACTTCCATAGACAAGGTTTCATAAAGGTTGAATTTTATATTTTAGTGCGGGTTTTTCTCTTAGTAAAAAAGTGAGGTGACCTTCTATTTTCATGATTTGTTGATCAAAAAGCTTGAGTTTTAGCTCAAGAGTTTTAGAGAAAAAAAAAACATGAAGCATTCATTTTACTTGTATGAATAATAGATCACAATTATAATCTTTTGAAGATCTCATTTTACATGGGAGAGCATTGTTTACCAAACCATATTATTTTCTTTTGATTAAAAAGGATTTATTAGGCATGTAATATGGATTTTGGTTCTTGGTTATGAAAAAAAATAATATTTATATATTTAAGAGGTGTTTAAAGTCTCTTGGGACCGAGTGTCACTAAAGCTCATTCCTAAGCATTCATTTATTTTGGTTGATGGCCTCACAAAATTTGGGATTTCTTATAAAATGATCTTGTCGTGCTTTGGATGTTGGGTTATATTACTTGTCTTTGTTTTCTTTATTTAGTTTTGAGCATCATCATTATCCTTAACATTTTTAATTTGAACAATCTCTCTTTTTTACTATTTAAATCTCTATATGCTCCAAACTTTTATTTAGAAACTTTTTATTTTTCCATTTATCATTAAGGATTAATTAGTATAAAACTAAGGTCAAATTGCTTTCATAATCCTTGCAATTGCCTTCAATATAGGGTGTGATTCAAATTAATATTCTTTTGTAAGAAAAATCTTAGTAGGCTTAATGGGACTTGTAAATGATATTTTTCAAGTATTGTGAAAGGATTATCAATAATAACATTTAATCGTCTCAAACACATGCCATTTAGAATCAATAAGGTTTGCTCTCATCCATTGTGATGAGTTGGACATGCAAAATAGTTTCCATCATAATTTGCAAATTAAATTATGAATATTATTCAACCAACTAAAACTTAGCTTCCAAGTTAGTTTGAATAGTTTATGGTTTATTTTTTAGATCACTAGAAGATTACTTGAATTTTCAAAAGTTGCTTGTTAAAAACAGACACCAATTTGTACTAATCTTTGATTTCCTAAAAGTATTGATTGAATTTTTTTATCTTTTGTATAAACAATGTTTTTTTTTAGCCTATGAGATTAAGAAAAGGCTAAAAATAGCCAAGGCATCAATAAATTAATTTTTTTTCTTTACTTATATGAGTGATTCTTATCTCATCAAACTCATTAGTCAACTTTAAGAGATAATCTTGGTATGACTTTAATTTCTCATCCTTAGTTTGATACTCTTTCATTTGGTAAATAATTAGCATTGAATCTAGAAAAACGTTAAGTTTTTTTAACATCCAGCTCTAATATAGCTTCTAAACTAATGATGCAAGCTTTTTATTTGATCATTTTGTTAGTGTATTTAGACTACAACCTCACTTAAATAAGATATTATTTATTCTATAGGGAGATTATTACTGCTTTAGCCTCATACCCTGATACATCATAACTCTATTAAAATACATGATCCACTAATTTTTCATTCCACCATCATTCTCAATAACAAACATATCCTCATCAAGAAGATCAAAATTAATGGCTCATAATATTCTATAGATCTATTAAATGATCAGCAATTATGCTACCTTTTATTGTTTTTCTTATTATGTAAACGATATTATATTCTGCTAAAAAAACTTGCCACCTTAATATTTAACTTGACAAGTCATTTTACAAATATATTTGAATGGATCTAATTTGGATATCAACCACGTTATACAATATAACATGTACTACCTACGCTTTTTGATACTATAAACTGAAGCACAATATAGTGTTTCTATCATAGTGTACTGAGATTCACAATCATTAAGCTTTTTGCTCAAGTAATAAATGACTTATTCTCTTCTCCCAAATTCATCATGTTGATTGAACATACACCTTACAACTATTTTTTTTTTTATCATTGTTTGATACAAGATTAAAGGTCTCTTCTATATAAGGTATTATCAAAGGTGAGTTTTGTAAATACATCTTGATTTCATAAAAAAAAAAATTCATGGTAGTCATTATCCCATACCCTAAAATTCTCATTTCTAAGCAATTGGAATATTTGTTCACAAGTCAACGTAACCTGGGATATAAACTAGGTTATGTCATTCAAATGCCTAAACAAACATTTTACTTCTTTCTCTATCTTGGGCATAAGCATAGCCTGGATAACTTTTACTTTATCTAAATTGATCTTTATTCCTTAACTGCTTACTATGAAGCCAAACAGTTTTTATGTCTTTACCTCAAATGAACACTTTACGGGATTTACTCCTAAGTGAAACTTATGCAGCCTCTCAAACAGCTTCTTTAAGACTTGCATATCATCCATATACACCTCCACTTCATAATGCATCATATTATGAAATAAGTTTATCATTGTTTTCTAATAAGTGGCCCTAATGTTTTTAAATTCATATAACATCACCTTACAAAAAAGTGTTCCTCCAAGTGCAACAATGGTAGTTTTCTCTTTATCTTCCTTAACCATTTTAATTTAGTTATACCCTAAAAACCTTAATTCTACATCTTATTCTTTCTAAATTTTGAACCATTATTTTGAGTAGCATGTTTGGGCATATGGATCTCGATTTTTGTCTGACCAGTTTGGTACCTCCTATTAACAAAAAATTTTATACAACAACATCATATCCAAACCAAGTATGTCTACATATGACTAAGTAAAGACATTTACATACTCTAGCAATAAGAAGATCAGGCCATCCTTTTCTTCAACCATAATAAGAGTACCAATCTTCAACTCTTTTTCTTAGTGCCTCCATTTATTATTTTTAATTCCTTATTAGTAGGTTTTCAAGTTTTCTCAAACTTTTCAAGTAACTTGGTAAACTCTTTTAAGTCTTCTTTTGCTCATTCCTTATACCTATTTCAATTATATCTCAAACTTTGACAATTTATTCTTAGTATGGCATGATTTTAGATTAATGGAAGATTCACTTTCAGAATTCTTGAAAGTGAAAGGTATGTTTGTGTAAATGTGTATTTGTGATTAGTACTCAAAAGTATATTTTTATCAAGGTTTTATATCATCATTTTGCACTTGAAGTATCAATAACTCCTTAACTAAAACATGTTTTATAATAACATATCTAATAATATAAGATACCTTTAATTTATGGTAAATATTCATATTAAATGCAAGCTTATCACATAAATGAAAGGATTGATTGATGAGTTTAAAAACTGAAATTGAAAGGTTAAAAAGATGACCAAACTTAGAAAAGAGATGCTGGTGCAGTCCAAACTGGAACATTATTCAGTAATTGGGTCATATCTCGAGTTATAGATCTCATATTTAAGTTTACTTTATATGGATGGAAATGTAAGACATAGGCCTACAACTTTCATGGAACCTAAGATTTAAAAAGACCATTTTCAAGACCAAATTATAGCAATAATAAAAAAGTCTGAATTTGTCCTGCAGCCTGAACACTGTTTAGTGTTTAGCCCATATTTAGAGTTTTAGAAGTCCAAATGACCTCTATTTTTTTTTCCGGAAAGCTGAGACAATTTTCTAAAACTTTCATGCTTTCAAGTGCTTCTAATTTTGACGTTATCAATGGCATTTTGGACAGACAAGAGAATATAAAGATTATCACAAAGTCAAGAGTTAGCTACCCACTCATCAATTAGTTATCAAATCAATAGTTCTTAATTTTTCCCTACAAAAGAAGCCATTTGCCATGTATTTACCCTTGAAAATGAGCATTATGATGAGCACATTCTTTATCTTTCATGTTTCTTCATCGAAGCATAGTGTGATTCTATGAGTTTGGATTTTGTAAAGACCTATATTTTAACCTATACATGCACACATGACATTTAAAACCCCAAAGTATATATGCATGTATGCTTATGTATGAATACAAATGAGAATATATATATATATATATGCTTACATTGAGAAGCATCATGTGTAAATTTTATTCTTTGATTGGTTTAAATTACATTATGTACCAGCACAACATATTACATATCCATTTGCATCCATTAATCATGCATATTCTATTACAACTCATTCAAAAACTCCTACATGACCCTCAGCAGTGGGTCAACAAGTTTATATATATATATATATATATATATAGCATGTTCAAAGAGCTATTGCATGACTTATTTTTTTTAACAGGGGTTAAATCCATAGTCTGATGAATCTAAGGAGATCTTTTTCCAAACCTTCATCTCGATTAAATCCCATACATATTAGAGAGTACAATACAAAAGAGTAAGATTCCTATAAATCTTTGTTTTTTATATGTGGAGAGATAAGATTCCTACACATCTCTTTTTTTTTACCCATGGAGAAATAAGATTCTTATACATCTTTATTCATCATTAAAAGCGAAACCCATATTTGCTACATTTTGAACAAAGGCTAAAAACATCATTAAAGTATTCTTAGTATCTGCTAACACTATTATTGATTAAAGAGGCCTTCACTCGCAGTTCGTTTGCCTTTTGAGCCATTCTACCAATTAAAATATTTTTATGTTATATTTTATAATGGAATAAAGTGTTGTCTTAGGGCAATGCATTAGTACCTATGACTAGTGACTCATTATTTCTATTCATTATCTAAAAATTCCTTTCCAACTATTGGATCTAATCACTAGCCTTTTAAAGTTCTTCTTGCTTAATAACATGTTCAGTTATCTTTTTGTGCATCTGGATATCAAATATGTTGATGCATTCTTGCCATTCTTTAAATTTCTACCATAGTTACTCAGCTCTTCCTCGACATCAAGATATTTTCCTCTGAACCTTTTTAACTTCTCTTTTTGTATTTCTAGCTCATATTAAACCATGGTGACTTGTTCTCTTAGAGCATTTATTCTATCTTAGTTGTAATTCATGTCTGATTCTTCTTCTTCTTTTTTTAAATTCTCTTTCATCATCAATTTGATCCATATACTAAGCCCTTAATCTTCTCTCTTCTTCAATGCTGAGATTAACTATCATATTATTTTCTTTCTAAACTTTCAACCACTTGACACTATCTATTTCCTTTTTTAAAGAAGCAATTAGTTCCTTATCGGTATTTGTTTTGCCTTTGGAAGCCTTTTTTAATGTAAATAGATCTTTATCCATTATCATATATTTGTTCACCAAATCATCGTACTTGATCACCTTTTTTTTTCAAATGCTTTTAGATCTCTTGTACAATCTCCTTAGACTTCTTGTCTATGTTTTGTCATTCAGTGATCATCCATTAGAAGCTCTTTTCTAGTTCCAGGTCTTGTATTAACACAATTATCTTTTCATGCCTTTTTTCTTAATTATTAGCTCAAAAGGGCCTCTATCATGTCTTTGTCAATAAGTTCATTTTATAAAAACTTTTGTTGACTCTTGTTATAACTGACACGACGAAAAGATTAATGTCTTCTCCCAAGTGCAGGAGTGTCGAAGTAATAAATAACCCGGCAAGACCGGGGTCGAACCACAGAGAGGTTATTGTACAAATTATAAATAACAATAATAAAACAACAACAATAATAACAATAACAACAATAACAACAATAGTAGTAGTAGTAGTAGTAGTAGTAGTAGTAGTAGTAGTAGTAGTA
>SRLM01000138.1:333463-495637 GCA_015708895.1 Populus ilicifolia
TTTTTTTTTTTTTTTTTGCAATTTCATCCTTTCTAGTTAGGTACATGAAAAATAGGATTTTTTTTTGTATGAGTTATCTTTTTCTTATCTTATTTCATCATACATTTATTTTAAACAAATTTAACATAGCGTGTGACACTCATGGTACACTATATTAATCTTTGGGTAAAATATTAATTTTTTTATTATAAAAATTAAATAAAAATAGATCAATGATATGCTTGATTGAGAATAAGTTTAAATAGATTTATATGAACATCACATCAACAAGTATGAAAAATTGAATGAAGAAATAAATCAACTAGTCTAAAATGTAAAGCAAGTGAAGATTTAGTTTTTAAGTATTCATTTTAGTGCTACATATATAAATCTTATATCTTATTGTTGTTCTAGAATTAAGACCACAATAACATTTAAAAGGGATGAATTAGGTATTTCACTATTAATAACAAATATTGCAATTAACTCAATTAAACACAATAAATACAATTAACCAGCAATAAAATTAAAGTGCTTAAAGTAAAGAGTATAAGGATAAAAATTGTAAATTTGACTTTTAACGTGGTTCGACAAGTCTACATCTATACCTTATATATTAAACTGGTATTGAGTATTGTATTGTTTACCAGTCCAAGCTAAAGATTACAATATCCTTGATGAATCATTACCAAGTTTTTTTTACTATTTAAAAAATATCATCTTCAAGATTTTTCACCTTGGTGAGGTACCAATAACTAAGATCTTTTCACTTAAACTCTTAAATGATTACAATTATTTCAAATGTAGCAACACGCCCTAAAAGTGAAGATAATATAATTAAAGTTTATATCTATGTAGCTCGCTCAATAGTGATTAGATATATGAAAGTGTTTAATTATAGTGAGTGTGAAAAATTATACTCTTGTGTAAAAATATAAAGTTTTTAATGCATAAATATAAGTATAATTTTAAGTTATTTTTGCTATTAAAACAACTATATATATATATATATATATATTCTTGTAAACAAACTAGTAGACCAATTTAGATTGGTTAACCAATCGATCGATCGATTCTTGTTAATTCTCAAGTGTTTATTCTTGATGAATAAGCAGTTAATCGATTCATTTGGTATGGCTAAATAGTCAACTGGTTCATCTTAAAATCCATCTTTAATAGTTTTAAATCTAATGAATCTTAAAATAATTAAATGCATGTCAATCCTATAACACATACAATGTAAAGTCTGTGAATTTATTTTGAACTATGTAAACCGATCGACCACTTGGTGATACTAAGTAAATGAATAGATTACTTGTTCATCAAGGATGAACTCCTAAAAATTAAAAATCCAATTTATATGCTTTGAGTCATTAACCATTCCGTACATGTCTTATTAGCTTTTATTGTGTAGTCCTAGTTTAATATGTAATCACACTATAAATTGTAAAATTAATAATCATGCAACAATTTTTTTAGTCATTACTGTAATATTCTTAAGGCTTGTTTGGGATTATGATTATAATGGTGGTTTAAAGTGTTTTTTTTTAGAAATAAATTAAAATGAAATTTTTTAAATAAAAAAATTATTTTTGATATTAGCACATCAAAACAATCTGAAAACATAAAAAAAAATTATTTTAAGCAAAAAAATTCAAAAGTTTTTAGAACATGGTTTACACCACGTTCCCAAACATACTTGTAGTATATAATAATTTTAAAACTATTTTATTTATTTTAAGATTATTAAAAATTAAAGATATTCAGTGACGCATAATTATATATTAAGAGTCATTGTTTAAGTGAAAGATTAAATCAAATGAACAAAATTGTTAGCCTTTCAAATAAAAAAAATCAAATGTGATATTTATTTTTCTGATTACCAAAAAAACAAAAACCTTATATGAAAAGGTCCCTCGAAATATAGTAAAGGAGGAAAATAAATAAAATCATTTAAACCATTTTTGTTTTTGGCAGACATTTAAAAATCCTTAGTTGAGCAAAGAAACAGGGCCGCATGCAGCAGTTAGGCTTATGAAAATTGAAGTTTAATTGCATTTCAGGGCTTGGCCTAGCGGTGGAAGGGGCTTGTTTTTTTTCATTGCACCTGGGTTCGAGCCCTGGCGTGCACGTCTGTCACCCCCGTGGTGCCTTACATGCCTACTAGGTTTGCAGGGTATTCAGTGGGTCGTGGGGATTAGTCGTGGTGCGCGCAAGCTGGCCCGGACACCCCACGTAAATCAAAAAAAAAAATTGAAGTTTAATTATTTCTTAGTGATCAGTCAACATACTTTCCTCACTCTCCAAATCAAGTCATTCCAATGCAAGCTGTTTAGCTCCAAAACTCAGTCAGCTCTATTCTATTTATATAAATTATGCTACTGTCATTCAAAATATGTTGTCGTCTAAGTCTCTTTATCATGGTATCCTAGGGGCCAATTTTTCTAGCTTCTCGTTTCTTAACCATCCATTTCGATCTTTAGTTATTTCCACTGAGTGGCAGCTCAATAGTACAGGACAACAGAGTTTGGACTTTTGAATCAGCAAACCCAGCAGCTCGAATTGATCAACAGCTTGATTAGGATACTGATTTAGTTTGATAAGATACAAGGCTTTTTCCTTAATGCTATCATTCAGACGAGGCATCTTCATGAATCATAATCAATGATCTGCTAATTAAATTTGGTGAAACATAATGACCAAACTATTGTGTCCACATCCTATGCTTTCCACCAAATCTATCACTATATTTGGTAAAATGGAGTATTGATGCACCAAAGGGCTTGGTCTAATGATGGAAGGGACTTGTCTTTTTTTACTGGGTTCAAGTCCTAGCGTGCACGTCTGTCACCCCCGCGGTGTCTTACCTATCTACTGGGTTTGCAGGATATCTAGTGGGCCGTGGGAATTAGTCGTGGTGCGCGCAAGCTGGCCCGGACACCCCACGTAAATAAAAAAAAAATGGAGTATTGATATTGAACTGCCAGGGTACAGGACAACGTAGTAAGACCAGGCACGATCTAAACTCTCTTTCGAGTGCATCGATCTAACCTAGCCGAGCCAGATCATCTTCCTTTTTCATTAATTTTATCAAAAGATCCATTTGGCTCTACTAATTATGTGGCTATTAGATCAAGAAATCAATATCAATGCAATTTCCCAGTTGATCTTGTCAAGAGAAGGTCGTAAGCGTAGATTTTCATCCTTTAACATGCAATGAAACTTGCGTTTCATTAATGCAAATCCCGTGATTAGGAAATATGGCAGAAGTTCGAAATTTCAGTGCATGAAGTTTGAAATTTCGTCTCATCCCCATCTTGGCAGATTTTGCAATGCTGCATCCTATTAGAGCCATTGCATTGTGCTCTATCGTGAGTCTTTCCCAGGTAATTAAGTTTTTTCTGCCAGTAGCCCTTTTGAGTTGTGCGTTAATTGAAGTACGAGGCCATAGTTTTAGATATCCAACATTCCATGAAGACAGTCAGACTGATTTCATCAGCCACAATTCAGCTATGGTTCTTAAAGCCATCCAAGCTGCTCCTAATGTTAAAGGAGATTCGATCGCCATTTTTTCGGGATGTGCCTTGTACAGAAAGCAATTCAAGCTGTGGGCAGGCAAAGGTCAAGTTATAGCTACTTTCAATTCCAACTTTGTACTTGATATTAGTCCTCAAACAAAACCAGGCGGTGAAGGTATCACATTTATATTAACTGCAGATTCTGGTCTCCCAGAAAATAGCCAAGAGCGGTGGCTTGGTATCGTAAACGCGAATACTAGTGGTGCCTATCAAGCAAAGATAGTTGCAGTAGAATTTGACACAAAGAGAAGTTATAATGGAGATATTGACAGTAACTGATGGGAGAAAGATTGGTTTGGTATAGGATCAAAAATAGAAATGTAATTTGTTTGGTATAGGATCAAAAATAGAAATGTAAATTAAAAAACTCAATAACAAGAAGAAGATTGAAAGCAAGATATACTTTTGTTAAATGTTTTTTTCTTTTAGCTATTTTCTCTTTTTTCTAATATCTTAATAATATTTAATTATAAGCTTTTTTAAAAATATAAATTCCTAGACAATCAAGAGATTTAAACTAACACAAGAAAATCATAATCTAAATAAAAATTATATTTTACTAACTGAATCAGTTAACCGTTTATGAACCAGTTGACTAATTCATTTAATCCAACTAGATTACTGATTTCTCTTTTCTTCAAGAAAACTAGAAATAGAGTTTAATTTTTAACACCCTCTCTTAAACTTGATTTCTTCATAACTCCTCACAAATCTCTTATATTGGTTAAAACATCATATTTGAGCGACTTTGTGAAAATATGCCCAACATCATATTAGGTATTTCTCTCTAACTCTTTTAGCTATTTTCTCTCTTTTCTAATGCTTTAATAATGTTTAATTACAAGCCTTTTAAAAGGTATAAAGTCCTAAACAATCAATGAATTTAAACTAAAACAAGAAAATCATAATTTAAATAAAAATTATATTCTACCAACTAAACTAGTTAACTGTTTCTGAATCGATTGACTAATTCATTTAACCAACCGGCTTACTGATTCCTTTATTCTTCATAAAAACCAAAAATCAAGTTTAATTTTCAACTCCCTCTCTTAAACTTGATTTCTTCACAACTCCCAGCAAATCTCTTATCTTGGTAAAAACATTATATTTGAGTGGCTTTATGAAAATATCTTCAACTTGATCTTGTGTATTTGTATTCTTGATTTCAACTTCTTTGTTTGTAATGTAATCTTCTAGATAATGAAATTTTGTGTCAATGTGCTTACTTCTATCATAAAAAAAAAAACTACATTTTTAACTAAGACAATGGCTAGTGAATTATCCACATAAATCTCTATAGGATTCTCTTATGGCATTCAAAATTCTTTAAATAATCTTCTTAACTATATAGAATGGCATCCACATGTTCTACTAGCCATATATCCAGGTTCACATATTTTTTCCACTAACTTTACCTTGTAACTCTATACCTCCTCTTTTACATTCTTCTTTTCTTTGTAGATCCACTTTACACCAATTGGTTTTTTTGCATTTAGTTTAGGAACCAATTTATATATGTCTGATTAGTATTTAAAAGTGTATTTTTATCAAGGTTTTATATCATTATTTTGCACTTGAAGTATCAATAACTCCTTAACTAAAGCATGTTTTATAATAATGTATCTAATAATATAAGATACCTTTAATTTATAGTAAATGTTCATTTTAAATACAAACATATCATATAAATAAAATGATTGATTGATGAATTTAAAAATTAAAATTAAAAGGACTAAGAGATGGCTAAACTTAGAAAAAAGATGCTAGTGTAATCCAAACTAGAACATTGTTCAGTAATTCAGTCATATCTGGAGTTGTAAATTTCATATTAAGGTCTACTTTATATGGATGGAAAGGTAAGACATAGGCCTACAACTTCCATATGGAGCCTAAGATCTAAAAAAGTCATTTTCAAGTCCAAATTGGAGCAACAACAAAGAAGTTTGAATCTATCTTCCAGCCAAAGCACTATTCAGTTTTTGACCCATATCTGGAGTTTTAGATTTTTAAATGATCTGAATTTTTTCCACACGAAAGCTGAGATAATTTCCTACAACTTTCATGTTTTAAGTGATTCTAATTTTGACGTTATCAATGATGTTTTAGGTGGACAAAATAAGATAAGGATTGTCATCAAGTCAAGAGTTGGTCACCCACTCATCAATTAGTCATCAAATCAATAATTTCTAATTTTGACCTATAAAAGGAGGCATTTACCATGCATTTAGGTATCTTGGTTTTCAGATCAAGATCATGCTCCTGCTTTCTCTCTTTGTATTTTTTTGTAATGTTTATGTTTTACTTTCATTAATATCAAGTTTATGCCTTTCATTTCCTTTCATTTACTTAGTTAAATTTTATCTTATTTATGTTCTTATTTTGTTTATTTATATTTTTTTTTCTTTTATTATGTTTAACTAAGTTTATTGTGTCAAGGTCAAAAGGTTATACTAATGGTGTAAGACTAAGTATAGTGTAAACTTAATATGGACTTTAATGTTTGATACTAACATGTTTTATACTTGTTATCTTGTTCACTCTTTAATACTTTGCTTGTTAAATTACTAATCTAGATTTATGTTGTATAACACTTGGTACAATAAATATTTGGCACTCTCATAACTCATACTGTATGGTATAACTGATACCTGAGTTATAAAAGAAACTTGATTTGTTGTTAACATAAATTATAATCATGAATGTTTGACGAGATTTACAAGTATCAGCATTAATTAAATAAGATGACTAATGTAATCATGTTAACAATATATCATCTGATTGGAACCTTCTTCGTATGTGGTTTTCAATTGAATAATAAGAATTTATACTATACTTGTTTGACATACTATTAGTTGAACCTTTAACCTTGACATTTATTGTTATCATTGTTTAATTCTTACGTTAATCTTCCATCTCAAAGTTCTCATCAACTTCTTCTTCTTTTTCTTCTTTATTATTATTACTATTATTATTATAACTACTACTACTACTATTGTTATTGTTATTGTTATTGTTGTTGTTGTTGTTGTTGTATTATTGTTATCTATAATTTATATAATTAACCTCCTTGTGGTTCGACCTCGGTCTTGAAGGGTTATTTATGACTTCGACACTCTTGCACTTAGAAGAAAACATTAATCTTTTAGTCGTGTCACCATATCTTTTACATCAAAGCCAAGTCTTATCTTTCACATATGTATTTAAGTATTTAGGCACATTTGTCTCTATGTTTAGCAAAAACATTATGTTCTTTGTCATGGTTACCTTTGCAATCTAGCTCTATGAGTATCAAGTAATATCAAGGCACGATCTTTCATCTTAATCTCATAACTTTTCTCTAATAATTACCCCATACTCAGTATATTGCTTTTTATAATAAAGAGATAATAGACATCACCAATTAGTTAATAACTTTTATTTTTTTAATTTTATGAAAATCATGCCATTGTTTTTGTTGGAAACCTATGAATGAGCTACGAATATGACATTACCTTTAATTGATTCATCAAACTCCATAAGCTTGCACCATTGTATAGATACCATATGGTCCCTTTAGCTTGTATTCATTCATCATAAACTAGTATTAAGATGGCTTTTTCTTCAACAAAAAGATTGACATTTTCCTTAACCTTTTGAGTTAGATTCCAGTAATCCCTGGTATGATGATCTATATTTTGACAATTATAACATTTAACATTTGTTTTGTCAAACTTGGATTTTGGATTGGTACTATCAGTGTGAAAATTTAATAACTTATAATCCTAACAAAATAAATAAAATATTAAGTATATTAAATAAAAGCATTTTAGGTATTGTTAAGGGATACGATAAAATAAAAAATAGAGGTGCTATGGTGTAAATTAAGTAAAAAAAATTATGGGACAAAAATAAAAGTAAAAAGTAATAAGGGTCAATGTGTAAATATAAAAAAAAATAGACTATAAATGAATCATTTTTCTCTCTTTACTAATAGTCTGAAACAAAGAGAGGGAAAGGATTTGTGTGATTTTTCTACTTGAATTCTTCTTGATTTTATCAATAAAAGAATTTAATTGAAATGATTAATTTAGTTAAACAAATTAAGAGTGGTTACATGACACCATAAAGTTCTCCTACCGGAAGGGCAATTGTTGAAACAGATGTTTATGCGTTTGGTGTTCTCATGATGGAAGTTGTTTGTGGAAGGAAGCCTGGAAATCCAGATGAGGAGAACGAGAACGACTATAACAATGGGATTTCTTATTGGCTACGGGAATTCCACAGGATGGGACGACTCCTGGATGCAGCCCATCACAAATTGAATGGGGAGTTTGCAGAGGATGGATTGGAGTGTTTACTTCTAGGGGTAGCCTGTTGCCATCCAAACACACACCAAAGGCTCTCCATGAGAACTGTTTTACAGGTTCTTTCAGGGGAAGCAGCTCCACTAGTACCTCCTGAAAGTCCTGCTATCATATGGCCAGCTCTTCCTTCATCATCAAAAGAGTCAGAATGCTCTCTCACTGGAAGCCAACTTGTTCATTTTCAGAAATCAGAGGAAGGTAAATGATTTGCCACAGACCGCTCAAAAGAATAGCAGTCTTCCTTATAACATAGTTATGCAATCCATCCTGTTGTTATGTTACTAGGTAGACAAGAAAAAGTTTCTTCTTTTTCTCAACTTTGAGAGAAGAAAGAATTTATTAATAAACACAAAATTACCAGTCTCGAGCTTAATCTACCCATCGCAGATTTTTCTTCCACAAATTGTGAGCTCGGTTTTACAGCAATACAAATAACTTGTCAAGTATTCTCACAACTAACCTACTTCCCGTGAATGTAATGTCTGCGACAGTAGTTGCTTTTCCATAACTTCAGAATTAAATGTGCTCTGATTCCATTTCCAGAACCAGCCTCGGAGCAAGCTATTTGCTACGTTATACAGAAAACATCAATCACATCCCTTCAGCCTTCCGTTTTCTCATAACAAAGATGATTTCTGAAATTTTCTTTTATGGGAAGAACAAGAAACTAGAGTTAGCTTGGTATATTAATGACGCACAACTGATGGGTATATATACCAAATAGACATGGCAATGCTCGTGAAACATGCTAAATAGCCAATCTAACAAAACTAGTTATAACTGTCAAGAGTTTCTACAAACCCAGGTTTATAAGAGATTGACTAGCTATAAGTAGCTAAGAGTGGGAAGGCTCTCAAATTAGCCTCAAAAGTTTATTAATTTTTTTTTATTTTCAGATTTTAATTATTTTTTCAAATTAATTTTAGTTTGCTTTTTTAATCTTACAATGGTTAGGTTGGTTTTGCTAACTATGAGTGTGTTATTTTTCAAGTTAGTTGTATGAGTTATATTAAATTTCATAATAGATTAAATAGATTTTTCTTATAATTTAAAGTTGTGACTTATAACTTAAAAAATCCTAAATTCATTAATTAATATCAACGCAAGTTGATCTGTTCAATGAATAGAGATAATAGCATCATCTTCCCACCTTGCAATGCAAAGGTCAAGGTTAGAATGCTATAATAATATTAGAGTGTAAATATTAGTTATGCTTATAAAGTCAAGGAATATAGAAATGAAAGAAAAGGCTAGTAGTAGTGGAAAATTTGATCCTTCCAAAAGGTTAAGCAACTACGAAGTAAATTCAATATTGCTGCAATAAAAAGGCAATTCAAACATCATAATAACCACCTATTAAATAAAATAATATTAAATTTGATAGAACTATAAGAAAGAAAATTAAAGCAAGTAAGCCAAACAACCCTTGTACTTAACCAATTATAAGTTAATGCTTTAATAGAAAGAAAGAGGACATCATTTCAGTGATTGTAGAAGATAGAAGTCAATCAACATGATTAAAAGATAGTATGTGCTAGAACATTCTAAAGTTGAAAGCGAGTTGTATATGCCTAACAAAAATGACAAGGAAGATTTGTATAGATATAATGACTAGGTTCAAGCCTATGTGTTTAAGAAGATGTTATTATTTTTTTATTTTTTTCAAAAAAGATGTTATTATTGCTGAAGGTTGTGAAGGATTCATAGCAAAATAAGTTGTCTCATAATAAATACACCATAAATGATAACATGTTTGACTTAATTACTGATAATGGTAGTTGTGAAACTATTATTGATAATTATAATGTTGATAAATTAAAATTGTCACTATAACCATAATGTTGTAAAGTAACTCGATTTTAAGCCACCATTTTAATCAAAAATTTTATAAAAAAAACAACATAAAAATACAAAATTTTAATAAAATGTATTCTCAATGTAATTCGGCTCATTGTCAATCATTTCATGATTTCTGACCTTTTCATTTATCATTTTTCATGTTAACAAATATTTTAGATTTAGGGAAAAAATCTAAAAAATATTTAATGAGCATAGTGATAATTGAGGAAGGCATATGAGATTAATGTGAACATTGCAAACCCCTTTCCTAAGTAACTAAAAAAATAAAAAGATAATAATAAATAAAAGGAAAAGGAAAAGAAAAGAGGAGAAGGGTGTGGAGATTTGTTGAAGGTGAAAGAAGATAATATGAAAAGAAAGATATATAGGCTTTCGATGAATAGTATGGCAGGAAGAGCAAAACAATTAATGAAGAAAAAAATATGTTAAAATGAATGGAAAATATTGTTACCTATTTTAGGACCCTAAAAAAATACAAAAGGTTTTGAATTGACATTCAAGAGTTGGAAAGATTATATTAATGGGATAGTACAAAAATTAGCAAGAATTGAGTTCTGGATCAAGTTGCATGAGATGGCTAAAATTGATAGTTCAATTTATACTAATGTAGGCCCTATTAACAAAAAAAAATTAATTTGAAAAGAAAATTTTAAAATTGGTGTTTAAGAACTTAATTGAAATTTTTCAAGGTTTAATTGAGTTTATTAAAGGATTAATTGCAAGAAAAAATAGTTTTTTATTTTAATTTGAACTTTAATTAGAAGAAATTATAGTCTAGGGTTAAATTATAATTTTAAAAAGTTAATATGATCAAATCATGAGCTTAATTGCATAAATACTGAAGTTTGATGGGCAATTAGGGACTTGATTGAAGAAATTCAAAATCAATGATCAATTTGTAAAACATGTGAGACTTTAAAGACTGCTATTAGTTTAATCAAGGGTTAAATTTTAAAAAAAAAATAGAAGTTATTAATTAATTAAGGATCAAAATGCACAAATTGATAATCAATGATTGGTTTGAAAAGAGATTTGAACTTCAGGGACTCATGTTGGTTTAATCAAGGATAAAATTGCATATAATTGAAAGTTTAAAGACAATTATATATACAATTAGAAAAATAAAGAGATTAAGAACTAAATTTAATTTTAGACAAATAACAAATTAAAAACCCTAATCTTTTGTATTTAACCTAGACAACATGTCATTTGATTTATGTTCAAAACACACTTCTATAGACAATTTTGAGTTAATTAAGTTGGTCTCTTCAAGCAAATAAATATGAAATTACAAGCCTTTAAATTGATTAAGTTTGGATTCAACTGAAAGTTATATACCTCCTTTACCAACTTGAAAATCTTTGATGACATTTACGTTGTAATTACTTCAGCAAAACATTGAAAGTGATCAACTCAATCTGCCTTAACTATGATACCTATTATACAATAACCACTTTTTTTTTGTGTTCACACTTGATAGTTCTTAATTAGATTTTTATCACTAGCTGGAATATTTTCCATAAGATCAAAGGACCGGAAACAACTATTTAGCTTTCAAGTTTAGCAAAATCAACAAAATTTTCAAAACCAAGTTTGTTATAAAATCATCATTGCAACACCAACAAAGTACATAGCATCCAACTTTTAAAACCTACCCAAAACCCTCCCATTTTTATCAAAGAGTTAAATATTGATCAATCTTTGATCAAGTCAATCAAGAAATCATACTAAAAACCTATAAATACCCACTAAAAATTCAAAAAAAAAAGCAGAGAAAAAAATAAAAAGAGAAAAAAAAAAGAAAAATCTTAAAAGAGAAACCTTAAATGTGAAGGTTCAAAAGCCTAGCACAAGAATTACTTCAACTTTAAAAGAAAATAATAAGCTTGAAAAAAAAAGGTAACAACCATTATTTAAGCTTGGAAGGTATAAAATATTAACTTAATCTAGTAGATGATGTTCATAAGGCATATCTGAAGCTTGTTCATGCATGTTTGAAGATGTTTCTAAGCATTTTTATTGTTGTATTGATTTTTATTTTAGTTTCAATTAATATATAAAAAGGTTATTTTTATTGTTTAAATGTTACTTTGAGTTGATTATTGATGTTTCTAAATACTTAGATGGTATTTGTTGGATTGATTTTGATGAATGAAAAGGTGATTTTAAAATCTGCCAAATATGGCAGTAAGGTTTGTGAATTTTTTTTGTGTTAACTAATACATGTTCTTATCCTATGGTTTTGGTTGAGGCTTATTGGATGTTAAAATGTTAGTTTTGAGCTTTAAATTCTCGAGTTTGTTTGTTGTTTTAGTTTGATAGGTTTTTATAACTTTTTTTTATTTAAGTATGTGTAAATGTTGTGATGTGATGTGAGTGAACCAAGAAAGCATGATTTTGGAGCTTAAAATGTGTTCTCTAGATTTCCTGGAAAATTTTTAAGCAGTGGTGTTTTCTAGATTTCCTAGAAAATCTCTAAGCACATGAACATTCTCCTGGCTGCATGTTTTGAACCCATTTTAATCCTAATTTTTGCATTAGCATCTTGATATGACATGATTAATCAATAATCTTAAGTTTATTTACATCAATAACTTTTAATTCTAGAGTTTGTTTTTTCAGACCTAACTCTTTTTTATTAAATCATGTTGATTAGTGTATAATTGATATGAATGAAAGCTAGATTATCAATTAGTGATTTATTTCCAACATGTCTATGTCCTTGGATTATTTGTAACTAGTCTGAATTTTAAATCATGTTGTTGGGCATGTTCTTAATGTTTTTTATTTGTTCTTCGTGTTCTTTTTTTTTCTCGGTTTTAATCAACAATTTTTGAGATTTTGTGTTTTCAGTAAGCTTTTTGATTCATTTTAAATTTTTATTTTGATTTTGGTTTATTTTTCAATTAAACCAATGATTTTTTGTTTGATTACGGTCAAACTAAAGATTTCTGATCAACCTAATTGGGTTAAATTTGGGCCAGATAGGTAAGGCCTTGTTTGCTTCTCAATCTTCTTTATAAAAGAATTTTTTATAATGATAAAATTACCCCTAATTTTTTGCTAGTGACTTAGGTAATCTAGTCATCCATCTCAAACAACATTACCATGAAGTCTTTTGTTGTTTAAAGTTGGTAAAAACACTTACTCGTATGATATTATGCTTTGCTCCTTATCCTAAAGAGCCCTAAATAAACTTATTTGTTCTCTAAGGTCTGAAGCTTTTTTTGGAAATAATCTTGTCTCCTCTCCTGATAGAGAAGGGTTGAGTAGAATCATGTTTTAGTATAAGGCCTATTCTAAAGGCAATTGACCCTTAGTGAGCGATTTTAGTTTTAGGTTTGAAACTAAAATCTCTCTCAAATGACATAATCTTTTTACCTTTTTTAGAACTTATTTTTTATAAGAATAAAATATGAAAGGAAGAACAAAATAGAATTTTTTTGGTGTCTACCTAGAATATGATAGAGAAACTTGATCTTCTCGTTTAGGGCTCTAATTGTAGGAAGTTTAGAGAGAGTTTTTAGCAAAAGTAAAAAATTTATGACATAGAAAAAAAAGGATTTATATAGGTCACCGCCTCTCATTCCTACCAATAAATAAACAAATATGTGGCTTCATCCTATAAAGCTAGGAAAGCTAAACACTTATTACTTTAATTACACACTGCTGAATGATCTTTTCAAAGAGATTTGTGACAGCCCCTCTAATAGCATTTGTAATCAATATAGGGATGACAAGATGAATTTAATCAATTGTCTCCTAAAAGGTTTCTTTAAGTTTTTTTGCATGGAATGCATAAAGACTTGAGGGGGAATTGATGAATCAATATTTTTTATGCACTATAAAAAAGCATAAGTTCTCGTTTAAAAATGTCTAATAACTGGGTGGTAACTCATTGACAGGTGGGTAAGGTTTGTCTCCATGCCAACATCATTAGGCTTGGCAAAATGCCTAGTAATGACATAGGTTTGCTTGTTTACTAACTCAATATACTTGGATTTAGCCATATGCTAAGTCTAAACAAACTGGGATTAGCAAGCTACCAGCCTAATATCTTTAGATCAGCCTTGAGTCAAGTCCAAGCAAATGTGGGTCTGATAAGTTGTCAAACCCAACATCTTTAATTTTAGCCACGTGATGAGTCTATTAGGACGTGGGCCATATGAGCTATCAAACCCAATATATTTGGGTTTAATCACATACTGAGCCTAAAAAAATATGAGTCTGGCGAGCTAATAAACCTAATATTCTTGAATTCAAATATATGCTAATCCTAAATAAATATGGTCTAACAAACTATCAAACTCAAGCCATATGTGCAATCCAAGTGGACATGGGTCTAGCGAGTTACTAGACGCATCGCCTATGGGCTTAGATACACACCAAGTTAATCGGTTTAAGCCCTTTATAGCCCATGAAGGTCCATAAGGCTCAGTTTATTTATTCTTAAAACTTTTAACATGAAATATTCATTTTAGGGATATTTGTCTTCCTACATCTACAGGTATAAAAACTCTCTCAAATATTTACCATGTTTCCATCTCATTAATGATATGTAAGAAATATTATCCTTCATTAATGTTGTGTAATGAATATTTATCCCTTATAAATTCTATTAGGAAAAAATAACTCTTCATCTCTTCTACTCTATCAGAATAACAAGGTTTAGAGATTATAAATATCTAATAAATCATCTAGATAAAAAATTTATAATTTTTATTCTCAAAGCATTTGCCATACAAAAACAAGAACAAACATACTTATTGTTAGAATTTAAAGCTCATTCTCTTATTTATTATAATTCTTTACTAAAAATCATTGATTTTATCATCAAGTAGTTCTTGAACCTCACTAAAAAAAATATTTGTAAATATTAAGTTTTTTATAATTAATTGTTTACTTTGTGAGCTCTAGAAAAAGGAATATTAACTTAAAAGTGTAATTAATCAATATCCAAGTGCCAAATAAACTCCTTCATAAACATATTTAATTTATTATTATTTTCTTTAAAAAAAATTCCTAATACTTGAATATACCGCAGCAAGATAGTGAACGTGAATAAAGTTCATTCCGGGACACAGAAACTGGGCCTATCATATAATTCTTTTATCATTAAAGAAAATAAAACAAGTTGTTAGTATTAGGCCAGATGTAAGCTCATTTTAGAATGGCTCCAAATAAAGAAGCCCAATGGTGCTGTTAAACGCCAACCGCATGTCATCTTCGCATCAGCGGACGACCTGCAATCTTCATATCCAGCGCGCTCCCGGTGTCTACGCTTTCAGCCTTGACTGATGATCCCATGTGTTCAATTTCCATTAAGAAGGAAAAACAGAGGGAGAGGGAGACATAGACATGATGGAACTGGCAAGCGATTTCAAAAATGTTGAAATTAACCACCCAAAGTCAATAGACAGCATGGAAACCGTTTTAAAATCCTTCCTGCTGCACATATAAACCGTGTTTTTGGGGATTTAAGAATATATAAATCCAAACTTCAAAGGATATGTCAATTCATACAGGGACTGGTGATATATCATGAATTAAATTTAATGAAATCATTGGCTACTAATCTTTATCATTATCTTGACAGATACTTCGAACTTGATTCCGATGCAATCAAAAACAGATAATTAAAAATATTTATGCTGACTGAGTCTTTTAAGCCAGAATTTAAACTTCTTTGATCCCTCTCAACTGTGAAAATTGATGAAAGAAAAGGAAGGATGAAGTGAGCTTCGGAATCTAATTGAGTCGAGTTTTATAAACTCAAGTCCATATTGAAAGCCTATAGCATCCCTTGATTTGAATTCACACCTACTCTTCAAAACTTAAACCCAGTATTCTTGCAACATGAACCTTCCCATCCTATATATGTGTAATGACTTTGAATATGTCAACTTCTATTAAAAAATCATATAAATTATATTTTATGATGTTATTTAATAGTTTAAATTTTTATATTAAAAATATTTTTTAATATAATACTACAATTTTAAATAATATAATTATATAATGTAACCCCACTATAATAACTATATTACCTTTGAAGGGAGCTTGACAAAACCCTATGTAGCTGAGTGCAATCTTTTCTCCTACTACGCATCAATTCTTCCACACGTATAATGGCCATTACAAGGACTGGGGACTACTGAATGGAATTCAAAATAATTTTGAAAAGATGGTCTTATAGATCTTTCTGTGTAAACCTACCTGCTTCGAGGACGGAATCAAAATCCAAACTTTCGGATACATGCTTCTCTTTTTTAAACTATGTGGATGGTCTTTTTTGTTGGGCGTGATAGTTACTTGGTCAGACGAAGGAATATATGACTGCCGAGGTACAAAAGTTGTCCTCTTTTCAGCTTCTCGGAAATTAATCATGCACCGAATGTGATAACCATAACCACCGACCGAACCACACCCGCCAGCAAGGAAAAACCTCTTCAATTTTCCCAATAACTGAAGTTTCGACTTGAAAGAAATCATTTCAGCACTAAATTCAAGATTTTATCTGTGAATGTTTATCAATGTCAATGGTGCTTTTTAATTTCTCTGTATCCATGAAGTTTCCTTGCGCCTTCCAGGGCAGACGAAGTCTAGAAGCACACATAGGTACAAGAAGAAATTGCAATGAGAAAAGCAATATGGACTCCATATTTGACTATGGAATTAGGAATGGTAGTTTCAATGGACAATAACTTGCCTCGCCTGCCTGGGTTATTGAATAATGATAAAAAGAGGCGTAAGCAAGATATACCGTTAGACTTGTTCTTCAAAGAATCTGTAAAATCTCATGTATTTTACCCCTTTATCAATTGCAAAGGGCAATTAGGAGCAGGAGCAGATGTAAGATTGCGTGAGAAAACAATTATAAACTACTCCAATGATTATGTTTGATGCAACTACAAGACTAAGTAAGCAGTGCTAGAAGAAACGAGAATACATTTGATGACAACAACCTGCATAATAGTCAACCAGACATTATTCATATTCAATTCCACTATAGTGATAACTACAATTCTAAGCTTTCAAAGGGAATAAAATATATGATCAGAAAATGCAAGGAAATTCACGCCCTAATAAAAGTCATTAGTTCTGCCAAACTTCTTTTTTTTTTAAATTTAAGCTGATAAGAATCTAACTTTTGTGTAATTGTTATCTCAATCATTATCATTTAACCTTGCCAGAAAGTTGCCCAAGAAAATCTGAAAAGGTCATTCGACAGTATTGCAGAGATGCGCTTTCCCCTGGCAGCCACTTCTGCAATCCTAGCTGTCGTCTTGGCTCTTGCTCAAGTACAGAGCCTTGGTTTTCAGTTTCCAAACTTCACGATTTCAGATCAGTCTGAACTTATTTTGAGTGATAATTCTTCTATAGCCCTCGGCGCCATCCAAGTCACACCAGATGTTCGTGGAGCTAGCATGGAAAACAGGGCTGGAAGGACCCTGTACCGATGGCCATTCAGGCTGTGGAGCAAGGAGGGGAAGAAAGCAAATTTCAATACGACATTCGTTCTCAATGTCCAAAACATGACAGCTTCAAGTGGTGAAGGCTTGGCCTTTATATTAACAGCAGATCCTCGCGTTCCAGCTGGGAGCGATGGACAATGGCTTGGGATTGTAAATTCCAGGTTAAATGGAACCACTGGCGCGAAGACAGTGGCGATAGAATTTGACACTAGAAAAAGCTTCCCAGAAGATCCTGACGATAACCATATTGGATTGGATATAAACAGTGTCTACTCAAAAAGATCGGTTTCGTTAAATGATAGAGGTATTTATATTTCTGCGGCCAAGGATATCAAGGTAGTTGTTCAATATGACAGCAAGAATTTGATTGTTTTTGTCGGTGACGACATGAAGAATCCAGTTCTCTCTGAGCCTCTCGATCTCTCAGCCTATCTTCCAGAAAAGGTGCATGTGGGATTTTCGGGTTCAACAAGTAATAACACTCAATTAAATTGTGTGAAGTCGTGGGAGTTTAACATTTCTGAGGTAAAAGATTCCAAGTCGCGGAGGGTTTGGATTTTGGTTGCTGTAGGATCAGTGCTAATCCTGTTGATTGGTATTGGTATTGGTATAGCATTTTTCTCGTACAGGAAAAGGGGATATGAAGGAAATAGGGTGGAGAATACTCATCCAAATATTGAAGAGGCAATCCTAGGCTTCTCAACTGCTCCGAAGAAGTTCAAATTCAAAGAACTTAGCAAAGCAACTGGCAAATTCAACCCTAAAAACAAGCTCGGGAAAGGTGGCTTCGGGACAGTCTACAAGGGAATCTTGGGAAAAAAGGAAGTTGCTGTCAAAAGAGTCTCAAAGAAATCAACCCAAGGAAAGCAAGAGTTCATAGCAGAAGTAACTACAATAGGCCACATCCATCATCGAAATCTTGTTAAGCTGATCGGGTGGTGCCACGAAAAGCGCGAGTACCTCTTGGTTTACGAGTACTTGCCTAATGGTAGCCTGGATAAATATATATTTTGGGATGAAAAGTCAGGCACGCATGAAGAAACACTGAGCTGGGGAAAAAGGTTGAGTGTGATTTCAGGAGTGGCACAGGCATTGGATTATCTGCATAATGGATGTATGAACAGGGTACTTCACCGAGACATAAAGGCCAGTAACGTAATGTTGGATTTAGATTTCACTGCAAAACTCGGAGATTTCGGCTTGGCTCGCACCATTATTCATAATGAACAAACTCACCACTCAACAAAAGAGCTTGCAGGAACACCTGGCTACATGGCTCCGGAGAGTATTCTTACAGGAAGGGCAACGGCCGAAACAGATGTTTATGCTTTTGGTGTTCTTGTTCTGGAAGTTGCATGTGGAAGGAAGCCTGGAGGGCAGGCTGAGCGGGATGACTACATCTGTAACATTGTGAATGGGCTATGGGAACTTTACAGGAGGGGAACAATCCTCGAAGGTGCAGACCCCAGATTGAATGGAATATTCATAGAGGAAGAGATGGAGTGTGTTCTTATTCTGGGGCTGGCCTGCTGCCATCCAAACCCAAAAAATAGGCCCTCCATGAAAACTGTTTTGCAGGTTCTTACAGGGGAAGCGCCACCACCAGAAGTGCCAGCTGAAAGACCTGCTTTTACGTGGCCACCCATGCCTCCATCCTTCAATGAATGGGACAACTCTCTTGTTGGCGGCCAACTCTCTCCGTTTTCAGGACTCTCAGGGAGATGAATCAAACACCAGGGTTTGAAGCAGAATGTCGTAAGTCCATCAGTATGATTTGGTTTTAACCAATTATATAAGTACGTGTATGTAGATATATCGTTGCCGTGTTCCAGGAAGTGAATATCAAAAGAGTAACACTTCAATAATCTTTTTTTTTTATTCGTCAAATCATGTACATATATAGCGCTGGAAAACTAGCTGCAGGTTCATGAAAACGAGGAAT
This sequence comes from Populus ilicifolia, assembly GCA_015708895.1. Taxonomy (NCBI): domain Eukaryota; kingdom Viridiplantae; phylum Streptophyta; class Magnoliopsida; order Malpighiales; family Salicaceae; genus Populus; species Populus ilicifolia. The sequence continues at coordinate 352,641 of SRLM01000138.1, forward strand.
ATGTTCTCTGAATTGAAACCTTTTGGCCAGCTATGATTATCTAGGTGATCAGTGCTATGCTTGTAATTTGTAGATCCTATTTCAAAGAAATTTGCTGTGATTTTTTTTAAAATAGAAATTAAGCTGATTGTCATGTCGACGGCTGTCCAAGATGTTTAACCATGATCACGTCCTTGATTTTAAGTAGCAAACCAATATGTAACTTTAGTTAGTTGATTTTCTGAGTATAATTATTGGATTTTTCAAAATAAAAAAATTATTGCTTAATTTAATTAGGAGATTATTGACGAGCTAGGACAATGAGTGAAGAGTTCTGATTTGCTGTGTTTAAGAAAGCTAGGCATCATTTCAGACGGTAGAAAGATCAAAGAACCAAACCAACTGAATTAACCAAACAAAACTGAGTCTTTTAGTTGAGTTTTGCTAAAATTTAAGGATTTTTAGTTCAGATTAATTTATTTTTATATCAAGATTTTCGGAAAACTATTCTCATTAATTAGACCCGGCTGGCCTTCCGCTCACCTCTACTGACAGAATGAACAATGGCTGTGGGAAAAAGAAAGTGTAATTAACTGTCAAAAGATACTGAGATGGTACCCGTTACTACAAGGCGATCAATATCATAGACTCAGCAGCGAAAATGATTAAAGACTAAACAGTAAAGATATTCAGAGATTCTGCAGAAAATCATCGTTCTATATGGGGAATAAAGATTCAAAATCCCTCTCTACGGATGATACAATTATCTATCATGGAAAACAATAATAAGAGAACTAGAAGATAGAATTCTATGAAATATTTCATTACTAGAATTTTCCTGATGGTTAGTTTGTTCATAAAGGTCCGTCTTCATTCTTTTTCCAGATTGCATATCTGTAAGCAGAAGCTTTTCATGCTAAGTTGTTTCTTTGCTAATGAAAGAAGCTTTCATCGCAGAGAGAAGTTAATTGTGCTGATAATATTGTGGCTTGTGCAAAGTCTCGAATCCAGACTGTTAGAATATGTTAAAAAGGCAGGCATTTGTTATCAGCAACATCTAGTGGCATTCTGCAAAATACTGGACCAAGCTCCTCCAGTTTATTTTTCACCCCATTAATTCTTTTTCATCAAGATCATATTTATTGTGATAAAAGGCGAAGTTGATGGGATGTCTTGGTGTTCATGTAAAACTTTGCGCGGTAGCTTAGTGAATGGATGGTGCTGCAGTGCCCCTGGAGCTGGAGGGATCTTACACATTGTAAGCATTTTCCCATCACTGCATGCATCCTGTAGCCAGCTACCTTGATGCACCAATCCATGTTAAGCACGTCACTCCTGCCTGCATATGAGAAAGAAGCTTTTTTCCTTGGACCAGTGTCAGTGAACAAGTCAAACTTGCTTCTATCAATACTTTTTATTATTATTATTTATGTAAGTACCTAGCTTAATTTATATGCACTTATCTAATTTTATAAATTTTAAAATTAATAATTATATAAGTTTTTGATGGTTACTTGAACTAAAAAAACAAACTCTAAACCTAATCAATTAAAATATTTTTAGATTTCAATTTATATTTAATAGGAGGCAAGTATTCCTGTAGAAAAGAGAATGATCGACACATAAATTATAATCCATGTTATTTTATACATAATTATAGAACTAACTCTAAGCAATAATCTAACCATAACTAAACCTATTAAAAAATAACAATAAAACCGCATTCTAGGGCTTGGCCTAGTGGTGGAAGGGGCTTGTCTCCTTCCATTGCACCTGGGTTCGAGTCCTGGCGTGCACACTTGTCACCCCCGCGGTGCCTTACATGCCTACCGGGTTTGCAGGGTATTCAGTGGGCCGTGGGGATTAGTCGTGGTGCGCGTAAGCTGGCCCGGACACCTCATGTAAATCAAAAAAACAAAAAAAAAATAACAATAAAACCTATTAATAACCAATTAAAAATTAACAATAAAAGCTATAAAATTAATCGTGATATAGGGTTTTTTTATTTTTTATTTTTTTGAGGCAGTGATGGGCAGCAGTATTGGGGCAGTTTTTGACGAGAAAACCTTGAATTAATTGTGTTGTTTTATATATTTTTTAAAAATTATGTTATTCTATAAAATCTTTAATTTATTATGTTAATTTTTTTTTAAAAAATAATCTTTACTATTTTTTTCTTTATAAATAAAAATTCATTGTTTGCATAATTGAAAATTTATAAAAAATAAATTAGTATCAATCAACTAGAATCCTAATTAGTTTTTTTTTGGCCTATGTGCTTGTACTTGGATGGCAATTCTTAATAATGAATTGGGCATGTAACCCTGTGGGTTATAAAAATTTCAAGAACAAATTATCGGGTATACAAGATGGTTAAATATTTTTTTTTATAAAAAATTAAAAATTTTGTGTAAATCTAATTAAATAAATCAATAATTATTATTTAAAATAAACAAAAATTTTGCCATCACATTATTACTGTCCACGCTGAAAGCACAGATCCAGACCATCTACATGCTATAATGTTCTGTTAATAATCCCTTGCATTTTCAAAAAATTTTACCAAATGGACGATTATACCCCTGTTTTTAACGTTAACCTAGACGCTTCGAGATGAAAGGCCAGGATGTGACATTGCTCGAAATCAACGGCCTATAAGCCCCACTCAGCCCCTTGCATAAATTTACAACCTGTCTTTCTCGGGCGCTCTAGGGTTTCTTTCTAGTCTAGGTTGGCGTCTTCCCGCAAAGGAAAGAAAGAGGCGGTTTCGAAGATAAAATAAAATTTTCCAATGGTGAGTGAGTAGATGTGAATTGGTTTGGTTATCTGTTTCGCTCTTTAACTGATCTGTCTGTTAATGACAGGTTCTTCAAAACGATATCGATTTGCTCAACCCACCAGCAGAGCTTGAGAAAAGGAAGCATAAGCTCAAGCGTCTTGTTCAGTCCCCAAACTCTTTTTTTATGGTAATTACAAATACCATACATTTTCCTGCCCTTCTTTCTATTATTTTCCCTTCTGATTATGTTTTTATCATATTTTCTTGTAAAAACTTGCAGGATGTGAAGTGCCAGGGCTGCTTCAACATGTAAGTCATGCCATGACCTTTGTATATTTTTCTTGATGAATTTAAGCATTCCTTCTTAGCTGTTTGGTTTGAAAAGCGATCGTAGATGGTTTTATTTATTTAGTTAAATGAATATGTTGTGTGCAGAACCACTGTTTTCAGTCACTCACAAACTGTTGTGGTTTGTGGGAACTGCCAGACAGTGTTGTGTCAGCCAACAGGGGGTCGTGCCAAGCTTACCGAGGGTTGCTCCTTCAGGAAGAAGAGCGAGTGAAGATTTGATAATTTACTCTCTTTAAATCTTTTTGCCCTGTTTGGTAAATTGTTCTAGAGTTCTTTTTTAGGCACGATGGTGATGAATTGAACAAACTTGTTTTGATAATTTTGATTTTTAATTGTCTTAGGCTCTCAATGACTTTATATCTTATATAAGATTTTGGATTTTATTCAGTGAGAAAGGTTTTGAATATCAACCCAGGTCTATTGTAATGTAGTTACTGCCTTTGATTATGTTGTAGTTGATTATAGTTTATGCCTCATTTGTGGATTTGGGGAGATTCAAGTGCTTACCTGCATCATGCATTCAAGCTTTTATCTGCTAGTTTGTCAAAATTAGTTGATGGTACAGAAGTGAATGTTAATGCATGGCTACCCCGTATTATGCTATTATTATTAGTTGAGCACTTAGTTTTTTGGGCATTCTGTGTTGACGAGGGCAATGTAATCCTTGGCATTCTTGCACACTAGTTCCATAATCTTGGAGTTTTAGTTTTGAGTTTTACTAACGTTGATAGTCAAAGCACCTAGACACATCTACTATGTCCTGTACTCTGTTTTAGCTGTTAGAAAGTGTCTGGACTTTCTCCAGTTTGCACGCCACTGGATGACATCTTTTGCGTTGAATGGGTTTTCATTTTGGATGATCATGTGTTTCCTTACTTTGATAGAGAGCTTGTGACTTAAGATTAGTAGGTGATTGTGTGGTGATAATGCATGTGTGTGTTTTACTTTGATATAGAGCTTTATTGGCTTAAGGATTGCTAGGTGGTTTTGTTGGGCAATCTTAATGCTTCTTGTGTGGAACGAAGATAAAGCAAAACCCCATGTTCCTTTTTGGTTTTAGGTAATTCATGTTGATAGCCATGAAAACGAAAGCGGATTACTGGCATGTTCAAGCTGTCCAGGTTGATTCACCACTACAGGGTCCTTGACTTTTTTTTTCTAATTTTTTTAAATTGATTTTTTTTTTCAATTTCCATCAAAATATTTTTTAAATAATTTATAAAGATAAAATTAATTTTCAATTTTATAATCATTCTCAATTTATAAAAATAAAATAAGGTTGGAGGTGATCGAGGATGAGAGAACCATTTTCAAACATGAGAACTCAGACGAAGCCTCGCTAATAAGTATTTATTCAATGCAAATGAGTGAAGTAAATTTCTGTACATTGTGGATGGAAGGCAGAGTGAAGCTAACAATGAAACACAAGTTGTACGATGAAATGGCTCAAAGAAATGGCTGCCTCTTCCACACACTCGATCGTTACAGAATACATTTGCTCAATGCTCTTAGATGGCTTCAATGCATCAGAATGCTTGTCCCATCACCATCCTCAGCTTCCGCCATGGATTTGAAAAATCATAGAATGTCAATCCCAGCTATTAAACAACTCATGTGAAACGGCAAACAGATCCCCATTTCTCATGACTGCAAATGATTAACAAGAGTATAGCCATGGGTATCAGAAGGACCCGAGCCTGGCCTGCAGGTAAGTATCAGAAAAGACTTCAACAAACATGAGCATGCTTTGCATAGCAAGCAATATTCTACAAAGAAAGAACAATCTCTATTGATGATGATAAAAAAAAATAAAAAAAATAAAAAAAAAATCAAGATGAGTAAAAAACAAGGAATAAAAAAATTAATATAAAAATAAAATTTTTAAGAATAAAATTTAAAAAAATATCAAAACAAAATATATAACGATTGAAGAACAAGTTAAATAGTTTTCCACCCAAAATAAAATATATTTTTGAATTTCTTGTAATTTAATTTCAGAAAATAGTTTTTCACCCAAAAAAAAAACACTTCTAAAAATCAAACTATTGACTTTTATAATAATAAATAAATACAAGAAAGTTTAGGAGAAGTCACTTTCCGTGAAACAATCGGGCTAGAATATTAACAACACTGACAATAAAGAATGATATAAAAAATAATTCAAGGGTCAAGACATGGTAAATCCCACCCCGTGAAAGCCACAACCAACTAATGGAACAAAATCCTACAGCGCCAAGCAAACACCGCCTTCAAAATTGAGGGAATAGTAAAGGTGTTGGGAGTGAATCAATGTGAATAACAGCGAACTGAAAAGAAAAGGACTCACTTTTGGTGCTAATTTTGAAAAAAAAAAAGTTGGTCATGTTAAATTCAGCCTCATTTCCAAGCTAAAGATCAGCAGCCAAATTTTATCATGACAGCAGAAAGAAAGAAAGGTGTTCTGTTATTCAATTATTTCTTTTCGTTCGTAAACATTGGCAACGGTAGAAGCACTGGCAGTCACCTCAAACTGCCCGCAAGCACCTGCCTGCCTCCAATACCAGAACCACCACCATTATAACAATTCAAAATAGACACCTCCGAAACTGAAATGAACACTACTTTTACTAAATGGTCATTTCCTTTCGCAAAATCATTTACAACAGAGCAAAATGGCAAAAAATAATTTGAATAGCCAACGCATTTTATTGAGACAATAGACAATCCAAAGCTGTCCGGTTTTGAGATTGGAAGTGGATTATCCATTCTCACAGGAGTTCATTTGGGCTTCTAATACAAAAAATGCGTTGTAAAGTACCTTTTGTTAATTGTGCCATAGTGAAATTTTCGACTTCCAGCTTTAACATCTTCAATGTACTGCAACAACAGGAGATTATATATGTGAGTAACAATAGCAAGCAAATGAAGAAACTGTATTTCTAAAACAGGCTCTTACCAACTTTAAAGTAACGGCCATTGATGAAAATGCCAAAGAATCAAAAGGTATATCATCTAGTGAAAAAAGTTGGCACTCCAATGACTCTGGACCAGGTGAAAAGTGGGGCTTCCTCAGCTTTGCTAAGAAAATTATGTAAGTCTGCTCCAAATAACAACAACAAACTTCGAAATCTTAAGCAAGTTCATTGAAAAATCAACATGAGAAATGAGAGGCATCTCTCCCCTTACTTGGCCAATAAGAGGGATGTCCAAATGAGCAAAGGGTGACACGACTTCCACGTCTGCGTGTGCTTCCTCCCAGGTTTCCCTGATTGCCCCTTCTGCAGCAGACTCACCAATTTCCAAATAACCAGCAGGAAGGGTCCTACATCAGCACAATACAATTATCTGGGTTATCCATCATGGATAATGAAGACAAGAAAAACTAAAAATGCCAAGAAGAAAGGACCAAGTACCAGATGGAGTAAATGCATTTTTTTTTCTTTAAAACTACAATTTGAGGGTTTATATTAGAGAAAGCATGCAGTGGTTCCATTCTGTACCAAAATTCCAATTTCAGACGCATACCAGAGGCCAAATGATGGTTGGATGTTTCGCTTGCAGAGTAGGACCTTGTTATCATGCTCAATGAGGCATCCCACCACCTATTCAAACCAGTTTACAAAAGATAACAATATTTCCATTGCCTTCATTGAAAATGCAGTATCAAACAAACTGGAGAGAAAACCAAGAATAGAATGATATAAACACATTACAAGGTTTTTGGCTTCATGCCTACAACGTTTTCCTTGTTTTCAGTACTCGTTAAAACAACCAGTAGAATTAAAATAATTCACACACAATTCCACTATTAGATGACTCAGAGTCCAACAGCTTATGCTCCCTAAAAAACTTTTTTTGCATACAATCTCTATTTCACAACAAGTCCTTCCATGATTTGTATTTTAATAGTTGCCAAAAGAATAAATGAAGCTAGCTAGTTCATGCACTTCACATTAAATGGTGATACCTGACCAGCTGTGGTGAGAACCAGGATGCGAAAATCAATTTTAGAAGAAAGATACATGACACCTGTAATCAGACAAGACAGCAGAAACATACATGACATATTTGATTGTAATAATGAATTACCATACCATTTTAGGGTTTTGATAGGTAATTTTCCCACAAACTGTGCAAATAGCTCTCATCTTTTCCTCACCATCAGGTATATCATGTTTTGTCTGGCCACCACACCACTGACAGAAATTGATCTTGCGTACACTTCCCTGAAAAACAGATTATCATCAGCAAAGAACAACGTTGGAGGCATTGGAAAAGAAAAACAATGAGCCCCGTACAGGATTATGTGAATGCAAGTGTCTTGAATGAGACAAAAAGGGATGAAAAGTTAAAAACCACTGGCATCAACAATCAATGATATCCTGAAACAATTGATCTAATTCACACCGTCTCTTTCTAAACCTAGCTGTGGATACAAGCACTGAAAAAACTTGAATAAGAAAAAAAAAATATCAGTGATGTTCAAAAAAGAATACCATGTGATATGAGATTAGTTATAAGGTTCCTATTATTTGTTTCATTCAAGTATCTTCGACCTAGCTTGTGTGTCAACCAAGATCAAGTAGCTTCCAAGTCGATCAAATAAGCAACTCAACATTTACAATAAATGAAAACAAGTAAAACATGATCAATTCCCCAACAATGGAGGCATAAAACTAAGACAAAACTTCAATTAAAGCATGAAGGTGACCAAAAAAAATGGACTGAATAAATAAAGAGAAATTTCGACCACACAATCAAGAAAATGACAATCATAAACCCAACAGCCCAATATTCATAACTAATTATCTAATTTATCTACAAATTCAATAAGAGTATCAGGATTTCAACAATACGGAACAAAAACTCAAATAAAAGAAACTCACAGATGACTGAACAGCAACTGATGAGGAAGAAGAAGTGCCATCCATCTTAGACTCAGACCGAGTTGAGTGAGCACGAACAGGTTCCAAAGATCGAGTCTTTCGAGTCAGAAACAGAAGAGGCTTTGTGGGTCTGGTTCTTGGAGAATAATAGGATAACAGGCTGGAAGAGACTGAGACAAAAGCACTAGTTGTGGTGGCATGTGGTGGTTTCAATCTATAAAAAGATGCCACAAACCCTGTTGTTGTTCTTGTGGTTGTTGTTGTTGATGAACCAAGATTCTGTATTGCTTTTAGCATTGAAAAAGTCACCAATTTCTTGTATTTGTGACGAAGAATCTTGATGTTCGGTGAGAATTGTTTAGCAAGTCTGAATGATTCTGTTTGGTGGTGGTAATTCGAATCACAACTCAGAACCCGCGGTGACTCAGTTGCTTTTGGTGTATTTCCAGATAAGAGAACTTCATTTTGGTGCTGCAAAATTTGATTTACATTTGTCTTGTTGAGTGATATTCTCTTATGTCTGCAAGCCACGTGTTAATGTGTTTTTTTAACCTATATTTGCTTGCATGGAATAAGTTTCTCCATGGTTATAAAACTGAGTCGGTTCAGCGTGTCATCCTAAGGCCCAACTGACCCAAAATTAAAATTAAACTGGATTAAAAAAAACTAAGAATGCGGCCTGATAGAACAAGATCTGGCTAAACCTGGATAGACTCACACGAGACCTGATTTATATAAATAAAACATCACCATTTTAGCCTTTTACTGCCAATTTATTAAACCATTTGCAAAATAAAAATAATATCACATAAAACCTAATCTCTTCAGTCTTCACAACCTGTCTATTTACCTTTGTTTCCTCTTAAAATCCTCTCAACATGCAATGACAAAAGATGCTAACAAGATATGCCACAGTTAGAGGGTGCTAGGTCAACATATCGGGAGTTTTGGGTAATACACAAAACCATTTGTTGTTACATGTTTCTCTTCAGTTTCTTGTTCTTCATTGCGTGATTCTTCCAGGTAAAGTAGTATGATGGTTATTAAATCACCAATGGATCTCTGTTGTGGCTTTTTAGCTTCTTTGGTTTCTGGTTTTTTTGGTAATTAATTTGTTGTCATTTTATTACATGGGTAATTCATGTTTCATGAATTAATTCTCTATCTCCATCTCTCTAGTTAGTTTTGGGCAAACTAGTCTTAGAATATTTTCTGATCCGCCATGCTTGTTTCAAGAAGCCATCAAAATTGCTTACTTCAATTGCTGGTTTTTGTTTATGCTGCACAAAGGTGCGGAAGTAGCAACACAAGTCCTCTTTAATGAAACAATCTAAACACGAAACAAGGGGATCTAAACTATTTTATTATAAGGAACTTATCATAATTTCTATTTTTGTCTTCAGCAGTAAAAGCTTGCATTATACAGGATATACAAGATCTAGTTTAATAATCTGTAATTGTTCAAGGTGTGCATATTAATGAAAGAGTAAAATGAACAGGGACTAAGACTGAGAATGAGAATGTTTGAAGCTACCGGTGAAGCATTCCATTGATAATTTTTTTATTCAGGTCATCGCATCTAACCTGTGATCCAATCATTATAACTGGTCAATCATCAGGTTAAATTTAAAAATTATAAGTTTCTTCTTGAATATAAAATTGCGTTGGATGTACAAGCTATGTTATTGGTTGGATTTTTTACCATAAAAATTATTCAATAAATACTAACTTATTTTTCATAAAGAATCGTTGTTAAAATCACTCATAAAATCATATATATTGCATAAAATTAAATAAAACTTAAAAATCAATAAAATTAGATTTGACTATAAAATAAAAACTATAAAATCAATAAAATCAAACTGCTTATATAAATTTATATTGATACATAAATACTTCAAATAAAAACTATAACAAACTAGCCACTAGCCGATAATGTAAAATGCTTCTCTTTTCCTTTTGCTCATTGCTTTGATAGAAATAAGGTTAGTGTTTCTTAAACTTATTGTAACATTGATCATATCTTACTCTTCATTTTCTTACTTATATGGGTCTAAATTGCAATTATAAAAAGGGTTATTAAGCAAGAAAGTGAAGTGAAAAGGCAAAAAAAAAAAAAAACTTACTTCTCATCAAATTAGAGTTATTTGCCTACTTATAAATTCAATTAAAAAGAATGAATGGTCTATAAGAAATGCTATGTTAGGTTTTCATTTCACTTTTTTTTTTTTTATTATTATTATTATTATTATTCCTTACCTACCGCCACAACAATTAAATCCACCATACTATAATTATTTTTTAGTAGCTATTAATATTTCTATGTAAGTTATTTCTGACACGAGTGAATATATGTCAAAATATAACAGATCTTTTTATTATTTGAAACTTTTAATAACAATTCTAACTTTATATTTGTCAATAGTGCTATCAACTTCTATTTTCTTTTTTTTTTTACTATCCATTTATAACTTAATGGTTTACTTCTAAGAAAAATATCCACTATTTTTCATATATGATTATTCATAATGGATTTAATTTCTCTTTCAACTGTCTTTTTCTAATAGAAAGGTTGTAGACAGGACATTATCTTGGAGTAGGTTCGAGATTTATTTTCTAACAAGTATATTAAAAATTTAGAACCAAATATTTGAATTGTTTTTTTCCCTGTTGCTCCTTCTAATATCAACCTCATCATTTTTTTATTAGTGATAATTACTTGAGCTATAATCTCAATTGTTCTTTTAAGTGAATGATTTTCTTGTGCTTTCTTCCACTAGTTTTCATATATAATTATTTATAATGAATTTAATTTTACTATTAATTATTTTTTTCCAATATAAAGATTCTAGATAGGACATTATCTTGGAGCATATTTAAGATTTATTTTCTAACAAATATGTTCAAAAATCAAAACTAAATATTTTGGTTGCTTTTCCCCTTTTGCTCCTTCTAATATCAACCTTATCATTTTTTGATTGGTGATAATTACTTAAGCTATAAACTTTAAATGAATGATTTTCTCGTGTTTTTTTCTATGGAAATAAATCCTTAAAAAATATAGTTTTTTTTAATTCTATAATAGTATTAGGATGAATATTATCAATACTTGATTTTTTTGCATGAAGTCATTATAAACTATTATTGTATTCATATCTAATAAATGCATAATTCATGGTTTTAGATTCCATCATTACTTATTTAGGATCAAGTATTGCTAACTTCATAAGATAATCTCATATTTTAAGGTATTTATATAAATATCTTCTACTTGTTTATAATTTATATAATGTCTTTTCTAATTTTTATTGGAGCATTCTGTTAAGTATGTAATTAACAATTAGAATTACATCCTTTTATAAGTTTCTAATGTGCCTATGAACTTAACATGTTATTCATCATTTTTTTAAATACTTGGTTTTTATATTCTACAATATCATTTTATTATGGTGAATAGAGAGGAGTAATTTGGTTAATAATACCATTTTGAAAACATAATTCATTTTATGGTACTTTGTATTCTCCATATTTATCATTTCTTATTACATTTATTTTCTTTTAAAGTTGATTTTAAAATTCATTAATATAATATTTAAACATTACAAGAGCTTCGTCTTTACTTCTAAGTAGATAAGTGTAACAATACATTATGAAATCATCTATAAAAATAATATAGTATTTTTTTCACCTTAAGTTTGCATAAATTTTGAATCACTAATATCTTAAAGTAAGTTAAGCTTAGAGGTTCACTACTTTTTTTAATTATTTAAAAATAAAATTTTATGAATTTTAATTTTATATAAATTTCACACTTATGATTTTTCTAAAAAATCATACTTGATAATAATTCATAGTTTATTAATCTTTCTATAAAATTATAATTCACGTAACCTTATTTCCATGCCACACTTCACAAGACTCAAGCAAATAAAAAGAAAAAACAATCTAATTATTGTTCTCATCATTGGTTATTTGGCTATATTAAGCATTATATTCATTTTAAAGAGCTCATCATAGAGATACCCCTTTCCTACAAATACATCACTTTTATATGAATAGTAACATATGCATGAATAATTTGGTATGCTTGAACAAATTTGACCAGATAACTTTAATGTCATTCTTAGATGTAGAAATTTATTGACTATAAACTTTTTTATAATGACAACTTCAATCTTGAATTTTTTTGTCTAAAATTTTAAAATATCTTTACACTCTTGATTGAAATACACATATCATATTTTGTATTTATTATTTTATTCAAAATATGTTTTATATGCACAAAACCACTATGATTCTATATGTTCAAATCTATCATAATAATAAAATCATATTTATTATTTGACAACTTTAATATTTTTTTTCCCAACAAGAACTTAATCAAGTTTAAGGTGAGCACATAAATCAACATTTATATTATCACTATTTAAAGTTTAATCTATTAAAATTTTCAAGTTTCTTATTACATGTCATAAAAAAATTATAGTGAAAACATTAATATCAAAACAATACTTTCAAAGCGATATTGGTTAAAAAAACTCACTTCTCGAGTTAAAAATATGGTATTAATTATAAAAGAAATGGCTATTAATATTTATAAATAAATAGTTCAGTTCCACAATAAATAAGTAGTGTAAAAAATAAAATTTATAATACAGTAACTTGATAAATAAAAATATTTAAACTATGTAAAATAAAATCAACTAATTAAAAGATTAGGTTGTTTTTAACATGCATCGTATCATTATAAAATATTTAAACATGTCAAGCAAAAGGTATGATCATACAAGCAAGATAACATAAATTATTGAAAATATAAATTATTTTAAAAAATAATAATAACTTGGTTGTTGAAAAATATAAATTAATAAAATATATGACATGCATCAAAACATCCAAATTGCATAAAAAATCATTTTGGAAGATAAACTATAATTTAACAAAAAACATTTATAGAAACCTTAAAAAATCATAATAAAACAAAAGGTTATAGATTAAAGCATATAGAATTAAAATTAAATATATATGTGAGAATATAAAAAATTAAAAAAATAAATTATAACTTAAAATTTAAAGATACTAAAAAGCACTTTCACAATTAATCTATATTATTATTATTATTATTACTATAATTTTTTTTCTCATAAGTTAAATATACATAGTACCTTAAGATTGTTTTCAAAATATGTTATATTATATTAAACTAGCGAGTAAGAATATTTTGTTTATTATAATAATAGCATGCAAAATATAAAAAGTTGTTTAAGATGTTCCAATGCATACAATTTTGAATTTATAAACATTAAAAAAAATCAAGACAAACATATTCTTAACATAAATATAATAAAAAGAATAATAACATGCATACTAAGTATTTATACAAACTTAGAATATATATATATATATATTAAATTTTTGGCATGTATACTAATAATAAAAATAATAATGTTTAAATTAAAATAAAGAATAGTACTTATTTGTTGAAATATTTTTAAGAAATGAAAATTTTTGTTATTATTAAGAATGAATTATTTATCCGTAAAACTTTATTACCCTTTACTTGTACAACTATAATATTTGCAACATATTTTTTAAATTTTGCTCGAGTCTCAAGTTTTGACCGAGTCATCCTAGTTTGACTCCTAATTTTTTTTATAAAATAAAATAATATCATTTTTGTTTTAAAAAATATTTAACAAGTTGCAACCATGTTTTTTACTAGGTCTTATAGAGTTAACCCGGGTTTTTAATGGTGTCATCCGAGGTTTTTGCCTTCCCTTATTTTTTCTTAAATCCAATCTAGTTTTTATCTCGGGTCAACCCGCTAAGTTAGATTTTAAAACAATAGTTTGCAATATGTATTTCAAGATTTCAATGCTGTCATTTTAGTTTAGATATATTTTGAAAGATGGTCTCCGAATCAAAAAAAAAAAACTCAAATATCTCTCAATAAAGTATGAATTTAAGCTTTGGATTTAAGAGAAAAAAATCAAATCATAAAAGATATTTAGAACACCAAAAAAGAGGTGAGACAAGTTATGAAAAAAATATGAAAATTTAAGTTGAAAAATCTTCACTGAACCTTTGTTTTTTAAATGAGTTTTAAAAGTTAAATATTATAGAATTAATAATAACCAATTCTATTATGATAAATTTTCATCATAAATCAAGAATTAAATATAAAAAAATCAATAATTTTTTTGTATAAAAATAAAAAAAATAAAATTAATTTCTCATTTATCCATAATTGATTTAAATAATGCCAACTAAATAAATTTCCAACATATATTTTAGGATTTTCTTTTAAACTCTATTGTCAGCTTACGATATATATGCTAAGATTTTGTATTAATATATATAACTGCATAATAAGCTTACTAATCTACTTTTTCTAAACAACCCAGGATTTATGAGTGCTCATTGCAGGGTACGATTTCGAGGGTTTTTTCGGATTGTTAACTAGGTAAATGGAGAAGGACTCATTCAATAAAAGTTAACAATTCTGGCACTTGCTAAAGAAATGAAAATATTTATTAAAATCTCGAAAATTAAACCCAAAAATCATATCGCTGTCCCTAATAAAGTGATTACTTTTAAATATTAAATGGGAGTTGGCTAAATTTAAAAAAAAAATTATTATATTTTAGGATTGATTTAATATGTTGATATAAAAAATCATTTTAAAAAATAAAATAATATTATTTTAATATATTTTTTAAAAAAAACATCACAACTATTGTAAATGCATAAATTATATAAATAATGTTATAAACTAAAAAAAATCACAACTAAAAAACTTTTTTTAAATATAAACTACATCTCACAAAAACAAAAATTATATACTTTTTATATAAATTCCACTTAAATAACCAATCACACCAGTATCTCCGGCACCCTCTAAACATCGGATCATATGAATTAGATTTGGTGGTACACGAGCAAAACTGTAAATGCAAACATGCCATGGGAGAAGGTACATGAAAGCACTTAATTTCTTAACATCCATGTGCGAAAAAAAAGAGAGGTTTGCTGCCGTCAACTTTCAGGGAAAAGTTCTATCTTCCTGCAACTAATAGCTGGATCCCAAGCGACCATGCTCGAAATAGAAGATGGTGCAAGTCTTTCATGGCGGGACCAAATACTTGCAATAATGAGATCGATTGGAAAAGGACGATTATACACATGTATAAAGCATCCAAATCATCACATCTCACTTGCTCGTTTAATTATGCTTGCTTGTTCTTTTTTTTTTTTTTTTGAAAAAGAAAGCGCTAACCCTAGAGGTGATATTACCATTGAAGATGCTTTGTGCTCTCTCTCTCTAGGTACAGTAGTTAAATTTTTAAAGATTTTTTATTTGGTTATCGAGATTTGTTTGTGCATAATTTATGTTTTTTTTAATGAATTATATTATATTATATTATTTTATTTCTTTAAAAATTAAAGTTGAATTAAAAAAACAAAAAATCAAACTGAAAAAGGTAGATAAAATAAGCTAGCTTTGAATTTTATATAAAAGTTTATTTTGATCCCTTATTTTTTTTTCAGTTTATAACTTATCAGTCTTTTTAATTGTCAAAATAATAATAATTTTATTATCAAAGTTCATTTTTTTTATTTTTCAATCATTTCTTGTGAGAGAATAAAGAGAATTGTTGGATTTTAATGTAAAGAACAAAAATTGCTATTGATAATGATTCTGACCATCAAAATGGTTGAAATTCTTGAGTCCGACAAGCTCTCAAAACCAACATTCTTTAGTTTAACTACATACTAACACACAAGTAGATATGAGCTTAGTAAGTTATCAGACTCAATGTCTTTGGATTCGACTACTTGCTAAGCTAACAAAGACATAGATCTAATGAGCTATCAAATCCAATGTTTTTGGGTTCAATAATATGCTGATACTAAACAAACATGAGTCTAGTAAGCTGTCAGACTTAATATGCTTGTGTTAAGCTACATATTGAGCTCATGTAAATATAATATATGTATAATAAGTTGCTAAACCCAACATCATTGAAATGAGATACATATTAAGCTCAAGTGAGCATGAGTCTAACAAGTTGTTAGACCTATAGTTCACGAGCTAAGCATGATAGCACTCTTGAGATTGGCTGCATGCTAAGGCATATTGGACATGAGTTTTATGATTTGTTAAACTCATTATCCTTGGACTTTACAGTATGCTAAACGTGAAAGGATAAAGCTTTGTTTCATGTTGGGCCATAGAGATGTGTTTGTTTATTCTAACGACTTTTAACGAAAATATTTGATATTAAAGATATTTATCTTTTTACACTCTTAGATATATAAAAGTCTTATAGAAATATACTATATTTCCATTGCTATTAATATAAACCTCTCATTCATGCTATGTAAATGATAAATGATATGTGTTTTTTATTAATGTTATCAGGAGAAAATAATTCTTCAAATCCTTTATTCTGACAAAATCAACTAGATTTAAATGTAATAAATACTTCCTAAACTCTCAACTAAAAGATTTATAATTTTTATTTTCTAAACATGAATACTTTTAAATTTCAGAGCATTTATTATACCAAAACAAGAATTAATATCTTTTTTCTTATAATTTAAAGCTCATTATCTAACTTATTCTAATATCTTACTTAAAAGTTATCAATTTTATCATTTAAGAGTTTTTAAACATCTTAATTTTTTTTATAAGTGTTAGGTTTTCTACCACTAATCATTAACTTTTTAAGCTCTAGAAAATATGATATTAACATTAAGAACTTATCTTTGAATATATTGAATTCTAGAATATCATCTATTATAAAATAAAATAAAATTGTAGAGTCTAATTAAATGTTTTTAATCATGCTTAACAACTATTTTAAGACATGGTTAAAGCTGGTCTTTTTACGTTGAACACAATTCTTTCCAAAAAAGATTTTTTTAATTATAATTAATAAAAAGAAGAAGAAGAAGACAATGACGATGAAGGAAAATCAATAGCTTTTTTATCTTCTCCTGTTCTAATTAAGAAGGAAAATAGAACCACAATTAGCGGCCGTTTAATCCAAGAGTGATCAGCCACAAATAATCCATCCCACGTTGTGTTTGTTATGCATGGCACGTCATATGCTTCATTTAGCATGATACAATGTCGACCGTCAGATCCTTGACTGATTCTCGTAGTCAGACGACTCCGTTGCATTGAAAGCGATAAGCGAGGGTGTAACAGACAGGTGATGATGGCCATGACAACGCCTGAAAACACAGGCCGACATGATCTCCGGACAGTTGGAAACGGAATGCTGAGTTGGCAATTAAGTTTTTTTTCTTTTTTCTTTTCAGGGTTTTTTTGGTACTTTACATTTTTTTTGTTACCTTCACAAACACTAATTTGCTTCCTTGTGCCATGAGAATACGGTAATAATTATTTTTTAAAATATATTTAAATATTATTTTATATTATAAAAAATTATTTTTAATATTAAAATAATTAAAGATATAAAATGATATTTTTAAAAAATAAATATTTTTAGAAATACAGTTCATACCACAATTTTGAAAAGCTCATGTCTTTTCATTGAAAAAGAATTTTAAAGATTTAAGCATCGTTTTGTTTGCTAAAAAATATCTTTTTTAGAAAATAAATTTAAAAAAAGTTAATTACTTTCTAATATTTGGTAGTATACTAAAAAATAAGTTGAAAAATAATTTTCATTGTTGGATTATGTCATAAAAAATGAGATGAAAAATAATTTATTAATATTTTATTTTTCTTAAGTTTATTAAAATAATAAGAAATAAATCTTACAAATTAAATAGTTGAATGAGAATAAAATTACAAAAAATATAATTTCATAAATTATCTCAAATAAAATAAATAATAATCAAAATAATAGATATTAAATCTAAAAAAATAAAAAAATTAAAAGATGAAGAAATAAAAATAAAAATAATCAATATTTCATAAATTATTTCAAATAAAATAAGTAACAATCAAAAGAATGAGGATCAAATTTGATAAATAAAAAATTATAAAAAAAAGCAAATATAATAAAAATAAAGACAAATGTTAATATAAAAATTAAATTTTAAGAGATGAAATTAAAAAATAAATATTCAAAACAAAATATATATAGAAATAAAAAATTTAAAGATCAAATTTGATATAATTAGTAAATAATAATATTTTTAAAATTTTCACAACTTTCAAAAAATGTTTTCCATTTAACTTTTTCAGGAAAATACTTTCTTAAAAATCAAGTTAAAATTTTTTTTGACTAAAAAGTATTTTACACTGATTAATTTTTCTAATAACAAACAAATATAAGAAAGTTTAAAAAGTTATTTCTCAAAAATTACTTTCTGGAAAATAAAATATTTTTTAAAAAACTAAATTAATTTTTTCTTTGATTAAAAAGTATTTTTTATTAACTAGAATATGTTTTTCATTAACTAATTTTTTTAATAATAAATAAATATAAAAAAATTAAAAATTTTTTTTTCAAAAATTATTTTTTAAAAATCAAACTAGCCGTCGACTCAAAATGAGATAAGCAATGAACCGGTCAAATTGAGATTTGAGAGAGTGGTCAGGAAATTTAACAAAAACCCACAATTAAGGGCCTGCAATACCCGAAATGCCCTTGTTTTATGATCCAAAGTTACAGGAGGTATGACGACAATCCCAAGAGCAAATCCGTCCATACGAGCAAAACAACTGAAAGTGAGCCAGCTGTTTACACAGTGAGCGTGACGCGTCATGGGGTCCGTAGATCAGATTCTGAGAACCAACGGCCAAGATCATTTCAAAGAAATTTGAGGTTCATTTAAGCTGAATTTCATTTGAGGCTGAAATTTCATTTCACATCTTCCCCTTTTTTAAAACTAGAGGGCGGGTACCTTGAACAGACGCCCACGCGGAGATCGAATCCAGATTTCTAAACGGTATTTCATTTGAGTTTCATTATTCTCTTTGTTAATCTGGGGTTAGCTTAGAATCCAGCATTATCGGTTCAAACAATCAAAAGACTTGATCTTTAAATGTGGGCTAATTCAAGGTCTTGATCTTTGATGTGATTTTATCAAAATGAATATTCAGATTTTGATTGTTACTTGTAAAAAGGAAATGTGATATTTTTATTTTTGGATTTTTTTTTCAAAATAGTACATTAGATTGTTGTGATTCCCTATTTCTATAGCATTTTAATGTAAAGTTGGCATTTTTAATATGACAGGTGAGAGGAAATGGCAGAGAGTGAAGATATTCAGCCTCTTGTTTGCGACAATGGTACCGGAATGGTCAAGGTACTAAGCTAGATTCATTTGTGATCTATTTTGGAGTTTAAATATTCGATTCTTAAAGCGATATTGGTAGCGATTGCTGATTTGGGCTGGAAATTTTTTAGGCTGGGTTTGCCGGAGATGATGCACCAAGGGCTGTTTTCCCTAGCATTGTGGGTCGCCCACGCCACACCGGTGTGATGGTTGGTATGGGTCAAAAGGATGCGTATGTTGGTGATGAGGCACAATCAAAGAGAGGTATTTTGACTTTGAAATACCCAATTGAGCATGGTATTGTTAGCAATTGGGATGATATGGAGAAGATTTGGCATCACACCTTCTACAATGAGCTCCGTGTGGCTCCTGAAGAGCATCCGGTTCTCCTTACAGAAGCTCCTCTTAATCCCAAAGCCAATCGTGAGAAAATGACCCAGATCATGTTTGAGACCTTCAACACTCCCGCAATGTACGTTGCTATCCAGGCTGTCCTTTCCCTTTATGCCAGTGGTCGTACAACTGGTAAGTTATACAATCAATTATGTATCTCCTTTTTGTTCAAATAGATGCATGTTAAAACGTTGTTATTGGCTTATTGCATTGCAAGTTTTCAGAATAAAATGGAGTTGTACTAATTGATTGATAAACAAAATATATGGGAAAGAAACGCATCTAGATCAAGAAAAAAAATGAAATGTGTTACTGGGAAACACATCTAGATCAAGAAAAAAATGAAATGTGTTACCGGGAACTTGTCAAGCCCTCAATATTTCTAACTTGTAAGTTGGCACCATGTATTTCACCCGTTGTCACAACCGCAGTTCGTTTTGGAAATTTTATATGATATCTACCGGGATCATGATCATGAAAACCAAAGAAGTTTCTTCAACAAGCATATAGTTTATCCAGCTTGGTGATTTACATCTGGACTGTTTAATTATAGAGATAAATGATATGAATTGATACTTTTCACTATCAATGTGTTTTGGCTAGGTATTGTTCTGGACTCTGGAGATGGTGTGAGTCACACAGTTCCCATCTATGAAGGCTATGCCCTCCCACATGCCATTCTACGTCTTGACCTGGCAGGCCGTGATCTCACTGATGCCCTGATGAAAATCTTGACTGAACGTGGCTACTCTTTCACCACCACTGCAGAGCGTGAAATTGTAAGGGACATGAAGGAGAAATTAGCCTACATTGCTCTTGATTATGAGCAAGAGCTGGAGACAGCCAAGACGAGCTCATCTGTTGAGAAGAGCTATGAGCTTCCTGATGGACAGGTTATCACCATTGGAGCTGAAAGATTCCGTTGTCCAGAGGTCCTCTTCCAACCATCCATGATAGGGATGGAAGCTGCTGGCATACATGAAACAACATACAATTCTATCATGAAGTGTGATGTCGATATTAGGAAGGATCTCTATGGCAATATTGTTCTCAGTGGTGGCTCTACTATGTTCCCAGGCATTGCTGATAGGATGAGCAAGGAAATTACAGCATTGGCTCCCAGTAGCATGAAGATTAAGGTGGTTGCACCACCAGAAAGGAAGTACAGTGTCTGGATAGGAGGCTCCATTTTGGCATCCCTCAGCACCTTCCAGCAGGTACTGTGTCTATTTCTTATATATTTGGGCAGTAAACAGAATCGGACTTTAAACCTGATTCTGAACATTTTGATGTCTTCATTGTTATGCCTGTGTTGTATTGTTTAGCATCATTATATATTAAATGCTTAACAATATGAAATTTTAATTGCAATGATTGGAAGGATTTACTAGAATAATAGTGAAGCTTCAGATGGACATTGAGTAGTTAGAAGTTATATCTGAATTCATGATCAGGTACGACACTTCTGGACCGTGCTTTTCTAATCTGGTTGGAGAAACTTGCTTTCTTTTGAGTGCAGATGTGGATTGCAAAGGCAGAGTATGATGAATCCGGTCCATCAATTGTGCACAGGAAGTGCTTCTAATCATGCAAAGCAAGAGGCTATTGGTCAAACACATACTTTATACACTTTGTATTACAAAAGGCTTCTAATCAAGTGGTTGCAAAATTATCTTCGCATTTCGTTACCTCATTCGCTCTTTCATCTTGTGATTTGCTCCGTCAAAGTCTGGACAAAAAAAAATGAGGTCGAGTGGAAAAATTCAAGATTTGATTTTTTACTTTGTTATTTGATTTGTAGAAGAGTTGTGGAATCTAACTGATTTGGTTTGAGATTCATTACTTTATTGTTTCTTTAAGATATTTTTATGAAATAAAACCAGTATTTATATTCATATACATGTGTACTTGCAACTCAAATGTTCTCTCTGAATCATTGCATGATTACCTTTGGTGGATGAGAACTTTTGTTTGTTTTGTTGTTCACTTTCTGGTCAATGTACCAACAAATGCTCAAGTGAATACACACAAAACAATCAGGATTTCTATTGAAGACATGTTAAAGTCTTCTCAAGGGGGGTTGGAGAAGGAATTGTCATTCTGAGAAAATGTCCTCAGCTGCTGTTAGTCATTATGAAGTGTCTCTGCGTTTCTCATAAAAAATTCAATTGCTGGAACTTCGAATATAGCAGCTTGTTGATCATATGTTAATGGCGACAGACCCAGCAAAAGCGGTGCATGGAGAACGGGCATCTTGGAAGGCTGTACAAGAGTGCGATGCCAGCAAGATTTATCTACCTGTGCAATTGAAATGAACGCTATTCCTGAAGAAAATATTCAGTGGCCCTTGGCTTCTTGTCAGTACATGGAGTGACTTGAAAACCACACAACCATACCAGATGGAGCCATTGCAGCACGAGTGAATTTTGGGCAGAGCTCAATTTGCATGGAAATGTTTTGAAGCTTAAATGTTACTGTTAGTTGAATGGTACAAAGGTAGGCTTGGAGAATTGTTAACTTCCTTTAAAATTATGTCAGCGGATCATGCTGTATATAATCATTCATTATTATTGTTTTGAAACAATACGAATCCAATCATTTTGCTCCATTAGGTTGCCGTACTTCTACATCAATAGAAATTAACCAGACGAACACACTTTTTAATTGAAACAAGGCGTATGAATAGCACAAACTTCAGGTGTATACGTCCCACATGTCAAACCCAAAAATCTGTAACTTCCCTCGTAAGAATTTCAACATGGAGCACAGTATCAGAGTGAAAGAAATCAGGCTCGACGGCCCACAAAAACTTGGAAAAGAGAAGGGGGAGGTACCGGCACTATGATTTTGCAAGAAAGCAGAAAAGAAGAAAAGGAAACTGACAGCAGAAACTTGCCAAGTTTGCTCCTTCGACTAGGCTACTAGACTGCCCATTTCAAGTGCCCAGATGCTCGTTTAGATGATGGACCGGGCATCAGCGTCAACACCTTGAAGAAAGTTAAAGTTTGATGGTCCAACACTGTCGATAAACCCTCGCACTGACATCTCTGGCACAGATGTACTATTTCCTAGCAACTCATGGTCTATAAAGATGACAACTACTGTTATATCATCATGAAAAAAACGCCTGACCCCTCTATCAACCTTCTTAAGATCATCATACCTCATCACCCTCTTCCTAGCTGCCATGTGTAGAGCTGCTCTGACTAGTCTCCTTGCACTTCCCTGACATTTAAAGAAAATAGGAGCAAAGTATCAGTGTCTTGAATTTAAAAGGCCAAAAAGAAACCGGGTGCAATAAGAGAATACATACAGCTCGAGGATTATTGTACACAATCTCCACTGCCTCCTGGTTTGTTAGGTGTTCCCACAGCCCATCGGATGCAAATATGACAAATTTATCATTGGGTCGTAAAACCCTTGAGTATATGGATGGTTCCGATGTTAGGACAGGCCGACGAATGGGTTCAGGGAGGTGAAATCGTGGAAAAGAAGGATCAAGAGAAAACTCAGGCCGCTTCAAGTATGCATCACCTATAGATCTAGATACCTACGCAATTCAACAAGAGAAACCAGAAGGAAATACAACTAATTAACACTGGGGAAAATTGACTGATATGAATGGGGTAAACAGAAAAACTAAAAGGAAACTTAAAAAGGTATTAACTTCAAGATAAATAAATTTCAATCTTGGAAAAAAGGTTCCTTATCTTCAGTAGTTTGCAGAATGAGCATAGCACGTAAGGTATACATGCACATGCAACATATACACTCTGAAAGGTTGAATTTCATTTATATGATAGTGAAATGGTAAAAGAAAATCTGACCAGCGTTTGAATATTGCTCTTTTATTCTACACCTTCCCGGAAGAGGGACTTCCAGAAAAAAGGGGCTACCATATTCAGATTCAGATTGTCTCATTATGAGGATTGCTTCCAGGTAGCAAACCTCCACTGGTAAATATCAGCTAACCAAGTAATTTTCCTTTTTTAAGTGTCCTGAACTAGGTAAATGTATGGTTTTAAGAAAATGATTTGCTGGAAAACTGTAAAAGGAAGTGAAGGAGAGAGGGAGTGAGGGATTTTGATAAAGATGAGAATTCCAAGCTTGTATTTGTGCCAGTATCTCTATATCATTTTCCTAACTTTTTCAGAAGCTTTGGTTAAGCAATCATGAATCAGAATTGTTCACGAATGCAATCCTGGATAATTGAAATATGGTGACTTTTTCTAGCATATGTTATTCTGCATTATGTAGAAAAATGTGGAACCCTCAGCTAGAGAATGAAAAATTATAAACACCAAAATTTGTATCAACTTGCTTAAGGAAGCGGGGCATTTTCCAGATTGAAGTACAACTTTAAGAGAGAATGAATTGAAGAGACAGTGAATATGCATCATAATTTCAAATTGAGAAGGCAGTTAATAACCTAAGAATAGAAGCAAACCTGAATAATGCCTTTGATTCGCCATACTCCATGCTTCATAACAACAATATGTGAATCATCTGGATGCAAGGATTTTAGTTCTTGTCTAACCTCTTCCATACTAGCATTATGATCCCTGGTCAACTGCTCGGCAACTATCTTATTCGATCTACCTAAAGAGCCAATTACAGCTCGAGAATCACCGAGATTAGCAACAAATAATGTCCCTCTCCAGATGACTCCAACCAAGCAACAAGATCCAACTGCTGCAATCAATGGTTTTATTCCACATGACCTACGGACAAGAGTAAGAAACCCATCCTCAGTTGAAGAGACGGCACTGATAAGGATTTCTTCAGAGATGGTTCCTCTTTCTCTGGCATGCCCTACAAAGCAATAATTGCTCATGGTTCATCGCATAGAGAATGTTGCCTGGAAAAGCATTAAATATAATACATGTCGTAACAGTTTCAACACTGAAAGCATTATTTACTTCCTTTTCCGTAATTCTTTTCCCAAAAACAAATAATCGGTGACGAGCTACCACACAATGGACCATGTTCAATTTTTGTAATCAACAATCATCACGGACATGCAAAAAACTACGGAGCAGGTTGAAGAAGCAACCATCCACATAACCATCATAATGAAAACCACTCTTACCAGTTACCATAGATCTTCAAGATTTTGCCTTACAATACTAAACTTAACCAAACAAACTAATGTAAAAACAGCAACACTAGAAGTAGTTGACACTGGCAACAATCACTCACAAGAAATCAATTCGACTCGCAACAAAACAATAATTAAATTCATAGAGAAACCAATCAGATTGTATCGAAGAGATGTACAAATTCCTTCAAATTGGCACCATCCACAAAAGTAACAGATTCACCTAGTCAAACCCCATACTTACAATCAATTCCACCAAAAAGCCAATAAAACTAACATACAAAATCCAAACTTGTTCTAAAGCATATAAAATCAATTCACATTAACATCACACGTAAAACTACTAATCATACAACAAATGTCATTTCAACTCAACAACTAAGCGCAAGAACAAACCTGAAAATTAACAAAAAAAAGAAGGAAAAAAAAAAACTCACTCATGAGATTTAAGAACAAATGGTCAGATATGAACCGAGACGCATCAGGTCCACCATGACCATCATAAACACCAATAAAAGTAGCATCACGACCGGTCTCTACTTGACTATGATCTTCAATAACCTCATTGGCTTGAACCACAGCAAAAGAGAACTCTCCAAAAGAGTGTTTCTCAAGGTCTCTAGACCATAGAAGAGAGTCGGCAGTAGTAGAACCATCATCATCATTTAAAATGTCATCCTTGCTCATACGTGCATATTGCCTCCCCGGTCTCCAACAAGCCATTGCTATTCTTGTTAGCCACGACAACATCCCTCATTTCCTGTTGAGAAACAAAACAAAACAAAACAAAACCCACTTTTTTTTAATTAAATAAATAAACCGTTTGGCCTAGATATTGTATAGATTGAGAGTTTTCAAGATTTGGGTCAATAAAGATTCGAGCTTCGAGATAGAAACCTCGAAAGAAAGGGGTCAAAGCAAGGCAATGTAAAGAGAACTGTGAGATTTTAATAATTCAAGAACAAAAAACTACAAAAGATTGATGGCCCATGTTGGGGAGACTGGGAGTGAGAGTGAAGAGTGAAAAAATTTGCAGACTTTGGCTCAGAGAGAGAGTGAGACTGGAGAAAGATCTGGACTTCGCGCAGTTAAGACGAAAAGGGGAGAGCTGCGGAGGGGAAAGTTGACAATGGGTTTGTTTCTTTGTTTGATTGTTTTTTTCTCTCTTCTTCTACTACTTCTCTGTTGTGTTGTGTTTTTTTTTTTAAATATTATTATTATTAAAAGAGACAAGAGAGCAGAAGTCCACTTACCTTTGGTCTCCTTCTTCAAAACTTGAACTAAACTTGGAGACATCTAAAGGCTACAGATTGCTGGGGAGTGATGAACCTTGCATGAGAAAAATTGTATGTGCTCGCTTGGTGTTGTAGCCTCCTTGTATGAAATGAAAGATACTGTATTCATTTGGGCAAGTCCCTTTAATAAGGGGAAATGACCTTTTATAAGATTCGATATTTGATAAGATTTCAGCCTATCGAGTGAAAGCTTATCAATTTGGTTGAATTATACGACAATATGATGGATTTTTAATTTTTAGAAATAAATTAATATAATTTTTTATTTTTAAAAATTATTTTTAATACTATCATATTAAAATAATTCAAAAATAAAAAAAATTAATTAAAAAAAAACATTAAATTTTAATGAGACACCATTTAAATCTAAAGATAATCTAGATTGTCTATATATTACAATAATCCACAAAAGCAAAAATGTTATAAATCTATGACAATCATTAGCAAAAATCGATAAGTGATCATTAGAGTGATTATAAAGCTGCAAACACTTTACTCAAGCCCTAACCATTATAGCAAATCATTATTACTAAACTAGTTTTGGTAAGGTTTTAGCACCTAATACATCTTTGTGATCCTTAATCATTTGCAAGCTATGGACCAAACAAGCAATAAGTAACATATTCTCTTCAGTTCAAGATGTTAAAAATCCAAGTTCTCTTGGCTCTCATGCCTGCCTCTGCATTTCACAGAATCAAATAAGAAAAAGGGACCTGGGGAGTGAGGAAGAGGGGAGGGGGTGACAAGCTCAACATGGCCAAGGCAATCTTAACCATCCAATCCAATGAAATGGCTTTGATATAAGACGTGTGTGATTGAGTAGGTGGAATGGCAATTACAACTTTGCTGTTCGTATTAATAGAGGGGAGGAAGACAAGCAAGTGTGGTAGAGGCAAGTTGTTTTCCATAATCTAAAGGTTAGGGCAAACACTTGAGACATGTGACATGGGCTCTTTTGGATCACATGACTGTCATTGTATTTTGGTTTTTTACCTGCAAATCTCCTCCAATCTATTTCTAGCTAAGAATTGCCAACAACATCATTGCAATAAAAGATATGGTTGATTTCTTCACTGTGCATTATCAGATGAAAAAGGTTTTTTCTTTTTGCTTGAAAATATACTCCCAGGTGTGTGGTGCGGCGACTTTGAAAATGGAAGTAGTTCCTGTGGGTTGAGTTTTCTGCTCTCGCCATTTTATAGGTCTAATCTAGCTTAGCTACCAGCGATTTGCCGATGCTCTTGCCTTGGACTTAGGTGATAGGTCTAATCTAGCCAGCTACCAGCCGATTCGTCGATGCTCTTTGCCTTAGACTTGTGTGAGGAATTATATGTGACTTAGGTGAATGGAGCATGGAACTAGCCAATGGATCAAGTGGTGACAAAGAGAGATGAACTTTCGAGGACTGTTACTGCTGAAATCGTGTAATTAGCATCTTGTGATCTTTTCGTGGCGCATCAATTTGCTTTGATAACGAATAAGATTTGCTGCTGATGTATAGATTAATAACATATGTTACTTCATCGATCATGGACGTTGGACCCTTTGGCCATGGATTCTGGACCCATTCTGGCCGCAAGTGAGGTTCTAGTCTAGTGGTGGAAGGGGCTTGTCCCCTTCCTCTACATCAGGGGTTCGAACCTTACCATGCACGCCTGTCATCCTCGCGGTGCTTTACCTGTTCACTGGGCTTGCAGGATGTTCAGTGAGCCGTGTGGATTAGTCGTGGTGCGCGTAAGCTGACCCGGACATCACACATAAAAAAAATAATATTGATAACAACAATAATATAGTGTCATCGTACATGAAAAATATATCTCCCAAAAGCTGGTTGATTTTATCAAATAATAATAACAACAACAAGACAACATCATTGTACATGAAAAATATATCCTCCAAGAGCTAGTGACAGTCACTAATCATGTGTTGTTTCTGCGTTTCTTAGCTTAGTTGCAGGGGTATGTTTAATAATATTTATTTTATTTTTAAAAGTTAAGGCATGTTTGGTAATATGATAGGCTGTGATTTAAAATATTTTTTATTTAAAAAATATTAAAATAATTTTTTATTTTGTTTTTAAAAATTATTTGAACATCAGCCCATCAAAGAAATTTAAAAATATAAAAAATAATTAATTTTAAATATAAAATATTTAAATTTTAAAGGAACGCTTCCGTCACTAATACAATTGGATTGGCAAGACAGATAAAAGATGTAATAAGATTTCTTGATTATCTCACCTACTTATTATTACATTCTCTCAGCAGTTGCTGTGGTGAAGACAACAGGAGGAAAAAAATATAAAAGCAAGATTGATCGACTTAGAATTTAGCTTGAAGCTTGAAAATTAATGAGTAAAAAAAGAATGTGTGAATTTGATGTTTGATATTAACAAAAATTAAACCTCCTTCTCTCTCTGTTTTTCTTTTTTTAAGTTCATACTTAAATAACTGCTATTTAAATATACCACGAGCTAGATCATATCGTTAATCAAACGCCTGTGTCGATTGTAATGCTTCTCCATGAGTACTTTTGAGGCTCCTTCTACAGCTCTGCGCCATGTCTGCATTGTAAGAAGTTCTGATTAGTAAAATAAAACATGTGGATCCAGATTCGAACCAACAACACCAATAAAAAAAAGTAATTAAATTTTCGAGAACGCTATTAGTAGTTAATGAGATATTGCTCTAATGATGAATGACTGGAGAATAGTAGGAGAGCGTCTCACCTTTTCAATGGAACCCAAGATTGACTTGCTCTTGGTATCCCTTGCTTTGAGCTGTAACCTTCCGATCCCAAGTTGCCTCAGCAATACAGATTTCCTTGTCACCGGAGGAAGAAGTGACCTCCTCTCCACTAAGCTGGAACTCGACTTACAGTGTGTTGGACTTACGTATAAATTACCACTTTCGAGATCCCTTCTTGTCTTCCTCCTTTTTCTCCTTTTTAACACCCTCGCCAGCTCCAATTTCTTAGCATCATTAGCATCATCATCACTCATTTCTTCCGCAAATTTCCTCAGCAACTCATCCGAAGATTTCTTGGTTACATGTTGAACTGTAGTACTACTAGAGTCATTATTAGCAGTGACCATTTTGAAGAGAGAGAGAGAGAGAGAGAGACAGGAAGAGGGTGATTGAGAGATAAGAGGGGTATGTTATGGTGACAGGGAAAAATGTGTATATATGGAGGAGCTGGTTTTGTAGGGTAGTGACTTTGGTGTTATATGTGAGAAATGGACCGTTGAGGAACCGGGATGATTTGAATAATTGAAATAGAAAATATAGCCGTTAGAGGAGGGAATAATGGGGTTAACTGGACAATAAGTTGGCATTGACATGGGATTTATTGGTGCATGACAATGATAAGATTTACATTAATTCGGACTTCGGCTAGAAATGCGCGCCACCCATGTTCTTGCTGATAAAATTGTCAGTAGCAAGGTTGGGTGTTTTTTTTGTTCTTCCCCTGAGAGGAGGGAATGGAACATGTAGTAAGAATCGGGCTGCCCATGATTTGGGATTTGACAGGATGGGCTTGCCCACCAGGAATTGTTTTGTGCCCCCCAGTTGATTTATCGAATGCTACTAAAGTCTATTCTATGCAAATGAGACTGCCATAAAAATGCCTTTGCACCCAACGTTTTATCGGTGACGTGCTTTGAGTAGAGGAGAGAGCTCATTGACCGCTAGTTCCATTTTGTGAAATGATTATTATCATCATGCTGAATGATAGAGGGCCTTCTATGAATTCATGGCTACAGAAGTTGTTGTCATGTTCATCAAGACCTAAGCAGCTCAAGCCCACTCTCAAAAGAGGGACATTTGTGAAACTAGAACTATAATCATGGAGTTCAATTGTGCCCTGAAAAACAACAAAGTTCAGACAATGACAATACGCAAACCATTCCTTTCTGGTCCCGCAATGCGTCCTGGAATTTTAAGTTCAGAGAGGTTGAACTACATTTCAAAATGTACAAGACCTACATACAATTCACAAGGCCCTCCAAAATTACGAAACATCCTGCAAG
The DNA here is from genome assembly GCA_015708895.1 of Populus ilicifolia. Lineage (NCBI taxonomy): Eukaryota > Viridiplantae > Streptophyta > Magnoliopsida > Malpighiales > Salicaceae > Populus > Populus ilicifolia. The sequence goes on from SRLM01000138.1 coordinate 382,690, forward strand.
AGAGAAATACCGTCTAGGCAGTTGGAAAACCTGCTGGCAGACATCTTACGATGGAGATTATGTGTAGTCCAATTAATCTACTGGTGGCAGGCTTCTGACAGTGCATTAGGCAGTGATAACGTCCTAGCAGTTCTAGTCCCTTCAGTAACACAGATATCATACATCATAGAACGTTTTTAAGGGCTGAATTGAGCACCAAAACTGAGAGTATGGCATTCCAGATTTCTCAGATTAAGCTGCAAAATGTATGAAAATTACTGTTAATGGCAAACATTGTTGAAAGAAAAGTTCATAGAAAGAAACTGAAAAGAAGAAAAGCTACAAACTTTGTGCTCCCTATCTCAAAACACTTGAGTAATGAAACTACATTCTTGTGCCCATTTCTAACTATTAATCTCTCTTATCATACTAAACGAATGAACCAAAATTTAAAATGTAAAGAGGATTGGTAATCAGAGGCCTTGTTCAGGCAGAACTACATATGTAATATAGTTTCACGTATCTAATCTAGAGTCATTTTAACATTGTTATTAGCAGTGTAATAATATTAACCAAGTAACTGATGATTTTAACATTCCTTATTGTCCCACCAAATCCATCTCTTGCTTTCATCTTTCTGATAAACTTATTTGAGTAAACAAAAATAAATTAACTAAACAATCCTAAAATGTAGGTTAAATGATTCTATCTTTCATCTTTCTGACAATAGACTTATCTTCTCTCTTTCTTTTTTTAATTTTAACATAAGCGTTTTTTACTTCCCTTCTAAAAGAAAAAAAACAGAAGATCCATAATGCCGACCACAACCGGTTTGCAATGGAGGCTTTGTTGTTGTTACAAAACAAATGAAACAAAAAGATAGGTAAATCAGAAAGAGCAGGAATTACATATCTTCCAAATCCAGGAAAGGAACAAAATGCAAGACATGGATCCACATCTAATCATGCATGCTAAAAGTTTGCTTAATAAAGTTCAGGTATGGTTGTTTCAGATCCTTAATAACTTTGAGTATTATAATAACATACAAAAACTTACCACAACCGCAATTCCAGTATTACAGAATTTAGGAATGGAAATAAGTCTCACAAACTGCCCTTCTGAACCTGCAATTTAATGCAACATTAAATCTAACTGTAAATTTAAGAAAATTCAACTACAGATTAGATGTGTTTTTCCTTATTTATTATGTATGAGTTCATGAGAGAATACCGTTTAAAATGCGAGTTCCATATTTATCTTGGTTACCAACAAAGTAAACATGCGGGCAGCTCTCAATCAAAAAAGGATCTTTATCAGTGAAAGGGTAACAACCTGAAAGACATTGATTAGAGTGGATTCTTGAACTAGGAGCTCATGGAAGAAATCAGAATTTTAATTGCAAGTATTCCTGCTCTCTTTGTTTGAATATAGTGTTATCTAAGTTTTCAAACAATCAAGCTAACATAAGAAAAATGAATCGCCAAATCATAGCAGGTGCTTCTACCGAGTGTGTTAGGTGCTGTCGGTGCCAGATGCCTCCACTTTAATGTCCTTTCCATAAATTCAAGCTCATCCCTTGCTTCCGAATACTTCTTAAGATCATCAATGTTCTGGCCTGATGTTCCAAGAAACCTGAAACGGACCAAAAACAATTGTCAAAAGGCATCTAATTATCACAATTCATTGTTGAATTATGCACTCATTTCTTACCTGACACCATCAAGCTCAAAACAATGAGGATTAGTGCACGAATTAAAAGTGTTATAAGCTCTTGATCCAGGAAAAAGGCATCTGTTCAAAGGCTGAAAAGAAATGAACAGAGAAAAAAATCTTTCAAGTTGAAGTGAGGATGCACATAAATTCCCAAAAGAAGGAAAAAGATAAAAAAGGGCAAACCTGTTGAGGTAAAGCGAAGTTTGCTGGATCATTAGATCCTGGCATGATATCCACAGACACACCAGCAGCAATCTAAACAGAGGTTTTAAACAATGAGACCATGACAAACAGATCCAAAAGAAAGACAAAATGGGAGAACAAAAGGTAAATAAAAGTTGTTAGTTATCAGTCAAAATAACAAAAACAACCTGAGTCAACAAAATATCCAGCTCCTGAACTGGTTCAGAGAGCCTAGATTGATCCTTTGAAGCTAAATTCTGCCAAAATGACCAAGGGACAAGCATTGTTAAGGTGACATGACATAAAAAATCCCATTAAATATTTGAGCCCATCAAGCAAATTATTTACATGTTTTTAATTCTTATAATAGTTGGTTAGTATGCACTCTCTCTCCCCTCCAGACATTAATATCTCATTCAGGTTTAATCAATATTGCAAAAATAGCATCGCTACCATCAGGGAAGCTACTTCTTACATCCAAGCAGAGCACTAGCTTTCACTTTTGCACCATTTCAAACAGGTAAGAAAATACAAAGACAATAGCACAGAGCATCTCATGAAAAGATGAGACAAGAATTGAAAAGGAACTTCAGATCTGAACATGCACAAAGTAGACAGAAAATATATAAAACGTTACCTGTCCATTTAGAAGACCAGATGGAATTTCCACTGAATTACCTGCAAACACAACATGAACTATCTCTGCCGCAATACCCTGTTCCTGGTCATTTAAGGATTTTAAGAATGCAAGATAAGCAGAACAACCTTTGGGAGAGAGGGGGGGGGGGTAGGAAAGAAACTGTAAAAACCTGATCATCTCCCAGATGTCCTGTTATATGATCCACAAGAAGCTGAAATTGGAGAGGATTTGATTTGCTGCTTCCAACACTTACCCCAGAAACAAAAACAACATACTTGTCCTCGCCTGTGAATAATAAGTGCCAGGTCTAAAAGACAATTTGACTTCCGAAAGAAGAGTAAAAGGAGGGGGGCTTCCAAAAGATGACATGGTAAATGGAGTGCAAATATCGAACTTAAGAATGGACAAAGTCTACTCTGTTCAAATGGGCATTAAGTGATTCATCTACAAAGGAAGCAACTTGAAATTCCCATTTGGTGTTTCAACAGCTAAGTAGGTGTCTGGACGACATTTTTATGATCTTTCAAGTAATATTTTGTGAAATTAGTCCCAGATGCATTTCTCATATGTTACAATACCTTGTACAAGAAACTCCATGCTAATTCCAAAATACTTGTGTCTATATAATCTGTTTTCTGTTAATTTCAAATTTATCTTCAGTTGTATGTAATTCTTTTAAATAGATGATGATTACAATGCAGTTGAATACATCTTCAAAAACACTTAATGAATAAGGATGTGACAACCAAGAAACAGAAAGATTTGTATATATCTGATCCAAGTAGAAATCATGAATATGGATGCCAGAAATATAATTTATATCATACTTGATTTAAGTTGGGGCTCCATTTGTGGTGCTAAACCAGCTTCAAAGACATCTAGAACCAAAAAGTCACCAGCAGTAGTTTCCTTTCCATGCAAAGCAACGACACCGCCTATCAAATGCATCATATCAATGTGAAACCGGTTTGTGAGACAAGTAAAATATTCAAAATCATATTGCTCAAAAGGTTGTGAAAAACAAGTATTTCCATATACACCTGTTTGGAAGTGTGATAGGGATTGCTTTTCAAAGTGTTTTTTGCTTGGAAATACATCAAAATAATTTTTTTTATTTTTTAAAATTTATTTGACATCAACACATTAAAACAATTCAAAAATATCAAAAAACAAATGAAGCTAAAAAAAATTCATAATTTTTCAAAAATATGGTTGGACATCAATGCCAAACAAGGCTAGCCGTCCACACAATTCCAGTCCAACCACAGATTCATCATTAAATACAAAAGCATGAGGAGACCGAAATTATTACCACATGATTTTCATGTCATAGAAAGATAATGCTTGACAAAAACATGAACACAACAACTGGAAAAAACATTGATTAAGCAGGCTTTACCAATTTGTTCCAAAACTAAAAAAGTTGTACCTCTCTAATAGCTGCCAACAAACTGCATTTGACATCACAAGAATTTATTATTTTTGTACATGAGAGGTGATTAGTACTCAAAAGTGCATTTTTATCATGGTTTTATATCATCATTTTGCACTTAAAGTATCAATAACTCCTTAACTAAAGTACGTTTTATAATAATCTATCTAATAATATAAGATACCTTTAATTTGTGGTAAATGTCCATTTTAAATGCAGGCCTATCACATAAATGAAAGGATTGATTGATGACTTTAAGAANATTTATCATATCATTCTGCAGCATAGAATTTTTTTCCATGCAAAGCAACGACACCGCCTATCAAATGCATCATATCAATGTGAAACCGGTTTGTGAGACAAGTAAAATATTCAAAATCATATTGCTCAAAAGGTTGTGGAAAACAAGTATTTCCATATACACCTGTTTGGAAGTGTGATAGGGATTGCTTTTCAAAGTGTTTTTCGCTTGGAAATACATCAAAATAATTTTTTTTATTTTTTAAAATTTATTTGACATCAACACATTAAAACAATCCAAAAATATCAAAAAAAAATGAAGCTAAAAAAAATTCATAATTTTTCAAAAATATGGTTGGACATCAATGCCAAACAAGGCTAGCCGTCCACACAATTCCAGTCCAACCACAGATTCATCATTAAATACAAAAGCATGAGGAGACCGAAATTATTACCACACGATTTTCATGTCATAGAAAGATAATGCTTGACAAAAACATGAACACAACAACTGGAAAAAACATTGATTAAGCAGGCTTTACCAATTTGTTCCAAAACTAAAAAAGTTGTACCTCTCTAATAGCTGCCAACAAACTGCATTTGACATCACAAGAATTTATTATTTTTGTACATGAGAGGTACCTGTAACATATTTTGAAGGTGAAAGCATGGTGCCACCAAGCTTAACCCTTCCACTTTCATCTTCCAAAACCAAATGATCATCCGGATGCATGAAGTTGTGAGGCTTGACAAGAGGCACTGCAGATCTCTGCACATTGCACTCAAGTTTAAAAAAGCAAACATCCTTGCAATCGTACAATTTCTTTCTCAATTTCAAGAAAAAAAGATATAAATGACAACGTCATGAAATTCATTATTAACAACCAAATACCTCCTTAGAATATTCATCAAGGACACAAGGTTTAAGTTTCATGTGCTTGTACAGGGTCCCAACAATGATGCATTCCTTGCCTTCTTCCAACCCCAAAACTGTACAAACTACAAAAAAAAGAAGCTGGTCAATAAAGACCACTTCATGCATCTTATAACAATGTCACATCATCACATCATTAAGAATCCAAACTACCTGCATCCAAGACCTTTACAAACGAGGGAAAAGAAGAAATTGAAAAATACACCACTCAGGAAATTTACCAACACCATCTACAATTGGCCTCTGTCAATCAACATATCAAACCTCACAACCAATTCCATTGAAATACTAGGAGCAATTACAGAAAGACAAATTTTCCATGAAATAAATCAACAAAAACCAACAAAAAAAATATACCAAAACCCTAAGCCCTAAATACCACCATAACCTACAGATTCCCTCTTACCTACCAACCAATCAGCAAAATAACAAGAAACCCACATAAAACCCCAACTTTACTCTTAAAGACAACTCCGTTAAAAATTAAAATGCTCTAAGAGAAACATATCAGAAATTACTCCTCCCCCACATCCAAAATTACAACCCTAAATGCCATAAGTAAGCTAAAAACACAAATCAAACACCTAAATGCCATAAGTAAGCTAAAAACACAAATCAAACACACATCACCTAAAAAGAAAAGAAAAGAAAACTTTAACTTCAATTCAACAAGGGGAAAAGGAAAGAAAGAAAGAGAGGTACCAGGGACATGGGGTTTCCAATGGGTAATGAGCGAGTAAAGCAGTGTTCTCATCAAGTGAAGACGAGCAAAGTATATTTGACTATATTGCTGGCCTCTATAGGTCTCGTTTTGAATATCAAAGGTCTCATCCTGCAATTTTAGCAATTATAAGTTCACACTTCCTAGAAAACAAAAGGAAAAAGAAAGAAACTAATGATATTTTTGGGACGTAAAAGAAACTGGAGAAGAATGAGAAAGAAAGAGATAATGGGAAATAGCGACCAGAGATTGGTAAGCGGAATGCCTTCTCTGGATATTTTTCTCTCTGCCGATTTCCATTCCAGTCATGGCGGGAAAACGGAAACAAGTAGCGGCAGCAGCCAACACTAAGATTATGTAAGTTTGTGCTCAAATATATTATGTATATAAAATGTTCCTAGACAGTTCACGCCGTGGGGTTGTAGCTCAAATGGTAGAGCGCTCGCTTTGCGTAGCTGGTGGGAGACAAAGTAGTTTTAGAAAAAAAAAAACGTTTCTGTTAGTAATCAATAAATCGTTTTTTATTTTTATGGGTTATATGTTAACTTTATTATTAGAGGTAATCAATAAATTTGCATAACGATAAAATCTACTTTTTTAAGGTGTTTTTAAATTGTTTTTGTCTTAATAAAACATTGTATTATTATTTTTTTAGTATATTTTTATAATTTTTATTTTTTAAATATATTTTTAATTAAAAATCATTTTAAAAGCATGCCTGGCATGTTACCGAACGCACCATTACACTCGTTATCATGACCCAGCTACCCTCCTTTGAGTACTGTAATTTCCCACTTCGAGGCCCGATAAAACCACAAGAAACTTTCCTTGTATTCTGCTCTCGTCACTTTCCAATATAGAATTATTAAAAATAAAATCAAAAGGGTCAAAACCGGTTCCTGCTCGGAACAGGATAGAACACACGGACACAATTCACAGCACTGAAAGAAAATCTCCACAGCTCTTGGAATTTGGATGGCTTCTTCTTCTTCGTCGTCGTCATCATCTTTAATCCATGGAGGCTCACTTCCTTCATTCTCTGCAATTCGCTCACGCCATTCATCTTCGGCACATTCTTTTCTATGTTTGACCAAGTTACCGGATAAGGGCCGGAGGAGCTCAGGCTACCGTCGAATGGCCTGCACCTCTATGGTACAACAGCAGGCTATACATGGGGCTCGAGCTATTTATGCTAAGGAAATGGAGAGACTCTCTGCTAAAGAATCTCTGCTTCTCGCTGTAATTACTCCCTTCCTTCCTGAATTATAAGAAAGTTTATTCATTTCTCTGTATTGAAGTTAAGTTCGATGCAATTCGATGATTTTGACCTACGGTTGAATGCTTTGGAGTGGATAATCTCGAATCCTAAAAAAATTGAAGTCATTTCTTAGTTTGCAGTTAGTGGATTCAAAGTAAGAAATGAATTGAAAACGGAGATTTTGTGCAAGAAACTGCTTCTTCTTTTTTCGTGCGCGCGCGCGCTATGCCAAACATAATAAAATCCCCAATTCCTGAAGCAGAAAATGGGAAACTAAACATAATAAAAGGTAGAAAGCAAAAACCATGCTGTACAATCGACTAAAACTGAAGCAGCTGAGAAACTAGAGTACCAAGTTTCCAATTGCTGCGAAAAGAAAATGTTGACTTTTATCAAAATATTTAGAACCGCTCTAATAACCTTCGCTACCTGTTTTCTTTGTAAAAAAGAAAAAAAAAACAATGTTCCATTTCCTTCGAGACAGCATATGTACAAAAGCTAGCGATTGTGGGATGCTAATTTTTACAGAACAGACACAAAGGACTCTTTCTCAGATTCTTCTTGGCCTAGATGAATTGTATATCCCAATCCCGTATGTAAGATCATGTGCCAAACAAATTATTTTTTGTATTTAGACATGAGAATAATAAGTGAATGTTCTTGCTCTCTGATGCTTGATTACTTAGGATATAGACAGGATTAATGCTTCAACCCATACAAATCTATCTCTCATTTGTTGATGCTACCTGTTTAGGATAGTTGATGTAGCTATAAAACTGGTTCTTGGGAAAGTCTAGAGAGGCCCATAACAGTTTGTGCCAATCAACCTGATCTGAACTGGAAAAGATTAAGCTGCAAATTTTGGTCGTTATTCTGCCATTGCTTCAGAGTTTCAGGAAGCCATTATCAGTCATTTCCTTGAATAACAGAAACAACTGTTGCATCCCCTTGGATACCAAAATGAAAAAAAAAAAAAAAAAAACCTTTTTCCCACAAGCCTTTATCAGAAGGCCCTCGTTGCCAATTGTCTCACCAACAGAATGTCATTTTGACACTACAAATAGCATAGTCAATATGACTCCAAGCTAATGGCCTAATATTTCTCCAGCTTTGAAAGGAATCCCTAGGCAATTTCATAGTCCAAGTGTTTTTGCTTCCTTGGTTTTACTAGTTCACTAATTTCACAGGATTAATGCAATAGTTTGTATAGCAGACAACAAAACTCTTGCTTTAAATGTAGGTCATTTATGGTTTGTTTCATTAATGGAGTAAATAGTATTGCTTTGGAAACTCTTGATGTTTGTTAAAGGTTTTTTTTTTTTCTTTTGCATGTCCAATGATTTAGTTCAAAGATTCTGGCGGTTTTGAAGCTTTGGTCACTGGAAAGACAACAGATATGCAGCGGATTGATGTGAATGAAAGGATAAATGGTCTTGAGCGGCTCAATCCAACTCCTCGACCAACTACGTAGGTGCTTAACAAAGCACTTCCATTTGCTTATATGTTATTTTTGTCATTTTTTTTGAGATGTCTACTTGTTATTGAGCTACTCAGGTCACCGTTTTTGGAAGGTAGATGGAATTTTGAGTGGTTTGGAGCTGGAATCCCTGGTTTATTCGCTGCCAGATTTATATTCGAGTGAGTACCGATGGGTCTTTGTTTCTTATCTTCATCTTCCATCCTTTTCTATTGCCTACAAGGAATGTGATATTTTTATGGTTGGAACTTATATGGGAGCTTTTACTTCACTGGGTTAGTCAATTTAAATGACAGTTAATTATCTTGGTTGTTGCAGGAGATTTCCTAAAAATTTTGCTTATTTGTCTAAAATGGACATGGTGATTAAAGATGGAAATGCAAAGGTTACAGCAAATATGAAACTATTATACTCGGTACCCTTCTATCTTTTAATGCTCTTGTTGCAATACTTGCAAAATTTTGCTACCAATAATAGGATTGGAGAAATTCTCTTGCACTGAATTTCTTACAAATAAAGGAGGAAAGTTTGTCATTACCTCTCATGCAGTAAGCATAATCTTCCGGAGATGCATACTTCATGTAGATGTTGGGTAGTTGTATTGAAATCAAGGCTGAAATTTATGCATGATCAAAATCACACCTCAAAATTCTGAAGTTCTCAACATATATAATAACAACATACCTATTGATAATAATATATGTGTAACAGAAATGTTCTCCCAAACAATTACTTGATTCAACCTGCCTGTAAATGTCATGGAAGGTTTGAAGTTATAGCAAACATGAACCCATCCTTGAGATATATCACCAATCTTTTCCAAGCACAGATGAAGACAACTTCCAATTAATAATGGTGTGACTATTTTATGTTTGCTCTTGTATATTTTTGAGCTTTTGTTTGAATTTTTCTCTTCTGTGTGATGCAGATAGAAAGCAAATTCATTCTGCTCTCCAAGTTAACTGTGGAGGGACCTCTTAGAATGAAAGAGGAATATGTTGAAGGGATTCTTGAGACACCTACCATCATTGAAGAAACAGTACCAGAACAGCTAAAAGGTGCATTTAGTCAGGCTGTCCAAACAGTGCAACAACTTCCTGTTCCTATTAGGGATTCCTTTTCTAGCGGGCTGAAAATTCCTCTAAGTAAGCATTTTGATGTTTGGATCATTTTCTCTCTATCTCATTTGAGAATTCTCCTTCCTAGCCAACAAAGAAGAACAGGGTACCTCTAGACCTCAGTCATAAAAGACCTGAAGCTTTAGCCATTTTGTTCTCCCCGTACCCTTCCTATCATTGTCTTGGACATTTTGGGGATTCTCCCTTCTAGTAACTCATTTAGCTGTAATTGTAGCTTGACATTTATATTGCTCATCTGGTCTCCCTTTTCAGGTTGTTTAACTCTTTCTAGGAAATGCTTCTGCTACTCTTTTATGAATAAACTCAAATTTTGGGTCAGAAACCTAGCCCAAGAAGTTTGTAAATATCATATGCATCGCTGATGTTTTCATTGGAATTTCTTCTTTGTAGATATATTATAGTTTCCAAACAAAAAACTGTTTTTCTTTTTAATTCATCGTTGATTAGTTATTTATGTATACTCTTTTTTGTGTGTTTGTGAACTTTGTTCCATTGCTATACCAAGGGCACTTTTTGAGAACACTGATTGGAGGTCATGCTATGTAAAGAACCTCAAGGCTGGTTTCCAACACTCTTCTGTATTCATGAAAGTTGAACCTGCAGCATATATCAAGACTTGATTCATTGCCGTACCATTTATGTGTGCTGCTGTTAACCACCTGCTTGTGTTGTGTTAGACCTACAATTATGTTATAGCAATTTAGCATTATTTCAATCTATGAAGTTTCACAGGTCCAGAAATTCCACTCTCTTTCAATTTATTGGAATCCCTTGTTGAACTTGGAATACGAGATGATGATATTGTTTCAAAGTTCTACCTTTTTCTTTTTTGTCACAGTGGCAGTTACTCACTGCTAATATCCTGCTCGGTACAACAAGTTTTAAATGAAAAGAAACTCAAATTTCAGGGGTTATAAACTTATAATACTTCATGATGCCCTGTGCTTTTCGTGCTTGGATTTTTTAAATTGCTAAAGTTTATTTGTCTATGCCTGCAGCCAGTACTTTCCAGAGACTCTTCATGATTTCGTATCTTGATGATGAAATACTTGTAAGTACTCAACTTGTTATAATTTATCATATCATTCTGCAGCATAGAATTTTTTTCCCTTGAATTATTATTCAAATGTTCTCATTGCAGAAGTGGATGAAAACTGCACATAGGATGAATCTGCCATCTGAATCTTGTTTCAGTAGCACATCAAGAGTAGTCTTTGCACAAATTTTAAAAGGAATTAGATATGAAAATGTCAAAAGTACATGCCATATTTCATTCTCATGCGATAATAAACAAAAAAGGAGCTTTACGAATTCTAGAGGACAATCTTTTGTATTTATTAACTTGGGAGCCCTATCATGGATGGATGTCTCCATCTACCAAGATTCATGAAGGCTCATACATTCTCTCCCAGCTTTTGTCTCGGGTCCCTTATAAACAGTGGCGGATCCTAGAAGGCACAGGATGGGGCAATAGACCCCCTAGGTTTTGAGAAAATTACACCTTGGTCCATGCGCTTTTAAAAGTAACCAATTTTATTCTTAATGTCAAACAAATTTGTTTAATCAGTTGTGTTCTTGTAAATAGAAAAATTGTATATTGGTCCTTGATTTTTATGAATAACATTTATGTGTATTTAGGAAATACATATGATGAAAGAAAATGATTGTTTTAAATCAAATATTTTTATAAAAATTTAGATTTTTTTTAATGCACATGCAAAAATATTTGTTCAAGCTGATGAAAAAAACTCTGCATGTGATTTCCACTAAAAATGATCAATTTGTAGATAAACTATATCTATGAACAATGAAATAGATAATATCATATTATTGATCTTTCTTCCTCAAGAATTGTTCTCAGGATCCGCCATTGCTTATAAGGAGCCTGGATTTACCTATTTGGTTTTCTTTCATTACATGTTCCTAACTTTCTATCATCTCTTGCGACCATTCTATATTCAACACATAACATGGCGTTCACTACAGATATGGCTTGTCTAATATGACCACTTGCACTGCTGTTGCCAAAAGGATGGTCATGCAAAAGTATCCATTTTGCATGGTCATAAATATATATTTGCAAAACAAGAGGATACTTTCAAAGAACTAGCAGTTAGCTTTGTGAAAGATATGTAAGTACGTAAACCAGGAAAGTAGACATTATCAAAATTTGAGTATTTTTCCTGTTTTTCAACACAGATAGTAAGGGATGCTGCTGGAGCACCTGAAGTTCTTACAAGGCTGGATGCACCAGCCTCTCCAATGGCAGAAACAATTGCAGGGTATGAGAGCTAGAGATGTGAAAACTGATTGTTTATTGTTTTTTTCTCAACCTTCTAATACAATGTAGACTCAACAGCTTCCCTCGCATCACTCTCAATAAGATGGGCATTCATTCCCTTTCATGCTTATTTGCTGGTTGGTTTCCATTCACTAAATGCTTGCTGATTGGAAATAAAATAATCCTTCACTAACAGAAGTGATGAAACTTTCTTCTTAAAAGTGTTCTCTGTTAGGTTGGTTGTCATTTCATGTAAGGCACCAACCATTGACCATTGACTATGGGTAACCACCATTGTTGAATGAGTTAGAGTTGGTGGCCACCAATATTGACAAAAATACAAGAAGAATGCCTACAAATAGAGGCATATGCAAGAGAGCAAAATGAGAGAAGAGAATTGTGAGAAAGTGAAGAGAGTAGAGAGGAAGAGAGAGCTGCAATGGCAGCAAAGAGAGGGCTGGGAGTAGAGTAGAATGAAGTTATCATTCTCCTGTATTTGTTTTGTATTCTTTCTCTATCTCTAAATATATTGACTTCTCTCGTGGATGTAGGCGGTTTTGCCGAACCACGTTAAATACCGTGTTTTAGTGTGCTTCTCCTCCTATGAGCAAGTATCAGAACATCACCGGCGGGATTCCCCAACAATTGGTATCAGAGCACCTGGTTTAACATGATGTTTGATTTTGCTCAAAAATGAAAGTTGTCAAAATTGTGTTTTGACTATATCATTGTGTAGAGGAGGAAGAGACGAAGCCATTGGTGAAAACCGCGTCGAAATCGAACGTCGGAAACCGTCGCACGCGCCAGCGGGGGTGACTGTCCACGTCACCTGACATATCAGCACTCTGACAAGTCAAATTGTCATGTCATTAGACACGTCATCGGCCACGTTAACCATGCCACGTCAGCACCAGTCAGCAGCCACGTCATCATTACGGGTCTCGCGACCACGTCACCAGCACCGAGCCGAGCCGCGAGCCGAGGGACAGGATTCTGTGTGGCGGAGTCTACGTGCAACCAGATCTGAGATTGAATTTGGACCACTAATCAGGAAATTTTTTTTTGATGAGATCTCAGCTGTCTGAAGTGCAATTTGGATGATTTCAGACTTGTTTCCAGCTAATTTGATCGTTCCAGATGCAATGGTATGGTCCGATCGTTGAGATTGAGATCAGAAATGATGGTGGTGAATTATTAAAGAGAGATTGCCCGATCAGGAAGCATCTGATAGTCATTATGGTGGTCGATGAAGATGAAGAAAAAGGAAATCACACATGTTTGCCCAATTACATGTGTTGAACTGTTATATGAGAATTTTAATTGCTTTGAGGGAAGGCAAAATTGGGACACTCTGGACACCCGATCGTGGACAATTTCGAGGTGGAGAGTGAAATTTGATGAAGACCAATCTTGATGAATCTGAGCACTGGTAGTCTCGCCAGATGTTGAGAAATCAGGTATAAAACAAGGATACCCCAGATCACTTGTAAAGAAATGCCACGACAAGGCTAACAAATGGTTGTATATATGGAAAGACAGTACGATGAATAGATATGGCCTAAGAAGTTCTGTCTAGGAGATTGAGTTTTAAGCGGGACCGTTGTGACCCCTTCAATCTTTCCTAGGAACTTGCTTAGTGGAAGGATTATCCATACGGTACTATTTTCGTATATGTGATAGTTTGTTATGAAACTATAGAAGACTAGCAGGATGATGACACAAAAGAACAGATGGGTTCCATATGATCAAGGATCTGATGGAGTGGTGATTTCTCCAAGGAAGTTAGATTCGGTGATTGTAATTTCTTGAGGGGAGAATTGGTGAAGACCCTGATAATGGTAGAGAAATACATCAAGAAGATAAAAGATTGGCACCCTATTTTGACTTGGTTAAATATTGTGACAGGATGAGCTGCTGTCAAACATAAGCAAGGAATAGGGAGAAATCTGGAGAACAGAAAATGCACGAGGACACACGGAGATTATGTAGGAGTACCCGAAGGATCCAACGAGGTACTGTAATGAGACAGTATGTGCAAGAAGTAGAAGAGTTCCCAGACGAAGCTCAGAGCAGAGACTATGAGAAGTTGTACAACAAGAAGTCTATTGTGCTCTTGATAAAGGCAACAAGCGAGGACCTTTCAAATGCATGCAAAGATGGAAGGATCAGTTGTTGTAGAAGCACCTAATTGAGGGGGTGTAAACGCCTGTGATAAAAGGCGACCGCCTATGATGAAAGGCGAAGACACCAAAAGGAGTTGGTGTGGGTGGAGCTGTTAAGCAGAAAGACGTAGAAGCTCCAAACATAGAAATCAAGATGGAGGATTGCAAGGAGTATACTGCAATTTTCTGTTGCTATGTAATTAGTGGCAGTGATCTCTTCCATAGTCCACATGGTGGTAGAGAATTTATGGAGCCACTTTGAAGCATCTCAACTAAAGGAGGATGCGATCGCCTATGAAAGGCGAAGACACCTTAAAGAGAAGGTGTGGAGGCTATTAGATGAGCCCATGATTAGAGTGCCGCATGACAACGAGCGGAGACACATCAGGAGAAGGTGTGAGGGCCGTGGAAGGAGCCCAGTTCAGAATGTCCCAGAGCCAATATGATGGCTAGGTAAGAGTGGACAGATGGATAGCCAATGAAATGGCTATGATGAGTGTGGAGACAAATGCAGGATTGACTTTCATGGATATTGTCCACATGCTAAAGATCAATGAGTTAGAAGACATTTGCCTTGGACAATAAGTGGATGACTTATGGAGCATTAAGACGCGGCTGCTATGAAGGAGTAGAAGGGCATGCGCAGGTTTCGGGAACAAGTTGACTCTTGTCAAGGTGGTGGGCTCGGTAATGACATTGTAATACTCAGAGTATGAAGACAGATATAGATCAACCTTTTATGGGCTGCCCCCATGGTTAAAGGTGGAAAGCTACCTGGACTCTTGAGACTAAGAGTAGGAGACTCATGGAGAAGTAAGGCGTGGTTTCTAGGGTGAAACAGAGGGCAGGCGCAACTCCTGGATGAGTAAACTCTTGGAAGAGTGGTGAGCTTGTGATCATATTGAGATACTCAAATAATGACTGTCGCACTTGAAATATCCGTTTGAGGGGGTGTTATAAGCCTTGATGTGAGACTTGATGAATCATTTTGGACTGAGCATGGTTGATACACTCGAAAGGGAATGTTGTTCCAGAGACAAGCGTTAACACTATTCAGATGTGATGTGGCAAACCATCTGGTTATAGTGATCCTTTTGTGTGAGAAAAGGTGTGCTTAGGTTACTCTGATGATTGAAAAGTTTAGGAAGTACCTGTAAACTTGGCCACAAACGCTCCCAAAATGAAAAGCTTGGAAGAGCTGCAAGATGCAAGCTTGTGTTGAAGAAGAAAGAGGACAGTTGCCCCACATGAATGGCAAAGGGGGTGATTGTTAGGTTGGTTGCCATTTCATGTAAGGCACCAACTATTGACCATTGACTATGGGTAACCACCATTGTTGAATGAGCTAGAGTTGATGGCCACCAATATTGACAAAAATACAAGAAGAATGCCTATAAATAGAGGTATATGCAAGAGAGCAAAATGAGAGAAGAGAATTGTGAGAATGTGAAGAGAGTAGAGAGGAAGAGAGAGCTGCAATGGCAGCAAAGAGAGGGCTGGGAGTAGAGTAGAATGAAGTTATCATTCTCCTCCATGTATTTGTTTTGTATTCTTTCTCTATCTCTAAATATATTGACTTCTCCCGTGAATGTAGGCGGTTTTGCCGAACCACGTTAAATACCGTGTTTTAGTGTGCTTCTCCTCCTATGAGCAAGTATCAGAACATCACAGGTCGGGATTCCCCAACAAGGTAATTACTAAGATTAAGTTGTTGGTTTCAATACAAAATTAGTGGGTGGATTTGTTTGAGGTTCGTTATCAGCACATACTTTAAACCCTCGACGTTCATGTCCATCTTTCAAATTCACTGAATCTGCAAACTGTATGGTTCCATTCTATGCATAAAATTGTGACCCAGGGTATGTTTTATTGGTTCACATTGAAAGCCTTTTGGCCAAAAATTATGGAGGATTGAAAAAGATAATGAGAAAAGTTTGGTGACGAGTGTGAATATGATTTTGATTAAGAGGGGGACCGTGCTGTGTGACTCCATGCTTTGCTATAAAACCTCACCACGTCAATTGTTTCAAAACTTTGCCTTTATTGATCATTTAATCCGTTTGTTTTTTATATTTTAAAAAATTATTAAAATTATTATTTATTATTTATTTTAAATTAATATTTTTAGATCATTTTGATTTATTAAGATTAAAAATAATTTTTTTAAAATAAAAAATATTATTTTAATATATTTTCTAAAATTTCTTTTTTTAAAAAAATAATCATTACTATATTTTTAATCACCTTCTTAATAATTAAGAGAGAGATATTTACCTTATTATCCATGGTGTCTAGATTTTCCTATTCAGGACTTTCCGAAGACTCCAATGGATGGATAGATATATTCATCCTACTTTTCCAATGACTTGAGCAAAAGAAATGGTTTGGTCATTGCCAACAACCATTAATAATGCAGGAAAACAATCATCAGTGGGAGGGAGTTTATCCAAGATTTATGGTACCAAATAGAAGAGTTTAGGTCATATAGTGTTTTGCATAATAACAACAACGATAACAATACTTTCATACAAAAAATAACAAAAATAAATAGATAACAAAGAAAGAAAATGGGCATGGCAAGCTCCATTTGTGGCCTTCGGAAACAATAAAGGAGCAAAAGGGTCGATAGTATTGATTGTAAGCATGCTTAGCCCCTTTGACATGCGTTCTGTACGTTCCCATGGGGGAAGCACGTCCATGATGATCATCTGTATGTGTATGTAAATTGCTTTTAGCTTCTCGAAAAATGGAGGGAACCTGTAGCCTCCCTGATTTATACTGCTCTGGCTTGCATCGATCAGGCTATAATGGCAAGCTTTACGCATCAGAATCAGATATGCCATTTCCTGAAACAATCCCAGTTCTAAGTTCTAACCCGTAATGCCTTCAAAACCCAGTGGAAGCTTTCCAACATTCAGTTAAACCTAATCCGCAAGTGTGAGCACAAGTTGTCAGGACTTGATGGCCTAAGGTACGAGGAGTTCATGGATTAAAATCTTAGCTTTCCTTGCATTGCCTGTGAATTTCTAACCTCTTGTGCTCTGCTGCAAGTATAATGGAGCCTATTTCTGAAAAAACGTTAGGGTTTTATGACCTCAGGCTGCTAATCCAAACCGTGAAGTAGTTGTAATGGCAAAAAATCATCCACATTATCGCATGTAACAAAGTGGAGGATTCTTCCTGCGGGGATTTCCGGAAATTCATGGGAAGTACATCATCTTGACATGTCTCAAATACTTAAATGCTTGTTCATTCAAGAACAACACATAAGGAATAAAAACGATATTTTAATTTGCTCCTTATGCATAATTAACTGGAATCCAGGTGTTAATTTCTTATTTGTTAAATGAAAAGTGATTTCATGGAATTAACTCTCTAAATTTACTTTCTAATATTTTATTATTAAAAAAATTATCAATTAAAAGCATGATTTCTTAAAAAGTATTTTTATTTTATTTTGGATGAAATATACTTTTTAAAAATCATAAGAAAAATCAAAAATGTAATTTTATTTATTGATTATATTAAATTCGATCTTCAATTTTTTTATTGTTGTATATTTTATTTTAAATCATATTTAATTTAATTTCATCTATGAGAATTTGATTTTCATATCAATTTTAATTTATATAAATTTTTTCATTTATTTTTCTCTTATTCTTTTATTAATTGAAACATTTTTATCTATTAAATTTATTTTTTATTTCTTTTTATCTAATTTGAAATAATTTATGAAATTTGTTAATTTTATCCTCCTTTAACCTTTTCATTTATCAAATTAAATCTTTATTATTTAAATAACTTTTAAAAAATAAATTAAAATATTAATGGATTATTTTTCAGTTTATTTTCCATCACATAATCAAATATTAAAAATTATTTTTTATTAATTATTTCATTTTTTAAAAATTTATTTTTTATAAAAACTATTTTTTTATTAAAAAAAATTACTTTACAGCAAAAGAAAAAACAACGATTAACATTATTATAGAAACTTATAGGTGGAATTATAATAAAAATTTAAGGAATGCTGAAAAAGGAACTGTACATAGACAGTGGTTCTTCTTTATCTCATTTTAATTTTATATGGTCACTCATAGCCATATCGATACATTCTGTTGTAAGAAATTCCTAATTTAATTGATCATGACTGCAAACGATTTTACGCGGAATTTATTCCACAAAATACTAGAGATAATGCACAATTAATGTACCAAGAAGATGAATAATTGGGAGACGACTAGCTGTAATAAAAATTAATTCTCTTGAAATGCAATTAAGTCTTGCAAGAAAAGTAATTTATTAATAATTATCATAAATGCGTTGAGAGTTTTGCACGTTCATGTTTGGCCTGCCAAACCAGACAACGTTGCTCTTCACCACTGATCAGAGAAGAGTGTGTGTGAGAGAGAGAGAGACCATAGATAAGGCGAAGGTCATAGCCACATCCAAATGAAAAGAAACAAAAGCAATCCACAGTAGAAATTCTTGGGAAATTAACACAGAAAAAAGAGCAGTTCCAGTTTACTTCTATTACATCCACATGGCAGAAGCATATGTGTATAAGAAAATGCAATTTTCTGTCCTGCAATTTAGAAAGCATGAGGTCTTCCTTTTTATTTACATCGAGAGAGAGATGAAATAGAGATAAATGAATTGGAAAAATGAACAAATTAATAAGCAGAAGAATTCATGAGTTAAACCAATATCTAAATTAGATCCATATTATATAATCCCAAAAAAACACAAAAGCCAGATATAATCAAGCATTTGCAGGGATCGTTTAGGCAAGTTGAGTCTCCCCGAACCCTTGCATGTGATTAGCATCCGTTGGCAGCAATGGAAATTCACCAAGCTCTTGAATGAAACCATCCAAATCTGTAAATCCACCTAAGAACCCACCTGAATTTGGACCATTCCATATTTCTTCTTCCTCTTTAACGCTTTCTCTAGACCCCAAAGTACTCCCAAACCCGCTCCTTAGCTCAACTTTCTTGGTCATAACAGGCTTGTTGTCACATAAGTAGTTGTTGTTGTTGTTGCAGTTTCTTGGTTGATCCTGTGTTCTTGCGCTTCTTGCTGTCTTCTTGCAACCCCCCTTTTGAACAGTTGGTTTCCCTGTAAGTCTTTGCACCAACTCTCTGAAGTTTGCAACATCCGTCTTGATGATTTCAGGAGCAAAGATGTGAATTATGCGTATCTTTGGCTTGACTTTGTCTATTGTGTGTGAATCTTTGTGCATGGTTAGTGGTGATGCAGGAGTGATTGAACTATGCATAAACGCTGGTCGTTTCCTCATCATAAGATCCTCCATTAATGAAGACAGAAAGAGAGATCAAATGCGAGGTGATCAGGGAGTTGGTGGAGTTGTTTAAAGGGAAGGAGAGGGTTTCCTTATATACAGAGGTGGGGGAGGAGAGCTGACAGGAAGTGGAAGGACAAGGGAGAAATTTTGAAGAGAAAAACAAGCTAGCTGTCTGTTGTGTGTGAGCCAAGAGATAGTCAATAAAGTAACAGAAGCCATTTTGGTCCCACGATCTCTATAATTAAGATTAAACTCTTCAAATTTTTAATTTGAATGTATACAACTGTACTCTTCTAGGCTTGCATTTTGAGAGAGAAACATGATAATGTTTTCAATCATGCTTGAAATGACTGAAGAGGCCCTGTTCTCTGAATCTTGGTTGATTCTGGGCTCGTTCGTATTGCTTTTAAATTCCAGAGTTCTCCCTTGTCTTGGAAAGAAAAATGTGCTTTAGTGGTTTATTGTCTTCATGACTTCCTCTCATCAAATTCATGCATATACCAGCGCTAGCAAGACATCAGCAGCAGACAAATTGTTCTCCTTGTACTCTACTTCAAAGAGAAATAATTAAGGGTTCACGATCTAAACTATAGACTTTATATGCATATTTAAATATTAAAAAAACATTTTTTTATTCTTTATATTGAAATTTCTGTAGCTATATATAGCGAAATGGCTTGCTTATTTTCTTGAGCGACCAAGGGAAGGCTCCCTTTTGGGTCGATCGAGAGTGTTAATTTAAAAAAAAAAACTATACATGATCGTGGTTTGATATCGGTTAGTCTTGCTGCAACAATATTATTCATTATGTAATGTTCCTTGAATCAAGTTTTTGGGAGCTTAAGTAGGATTTGATTTATTAATTATATTTTATATAGAGAGCAATAGACAGCAATTTACAAACTGGGTTTGCTCAAGACACACACACAGACGTGGAAAATCTTACAGACATTAATCACAGAACAACTAATGCATCATTGTTATTGGACAATTAATCTAAAGAAGAGTTGCTCTCCTTCTTGCAACATATATATGTTAGATTCTTCTTCTTCTTCTATGATCAATGTAGCAGAAGACATACATAACCCCCAACAGGAGGACAAATTAACCAAAACAATTATACTTATCACCATTGTTGACGAGCCCAGAATTGTAAAGTGAGCAACATCCTAGATATGGGAGGGAGGTCATGAAGTGTATAATTTTAGGTTTGTGTACAGTGATTCCACTACTACTACGACTACTTGTGATGACAAAGAATCCGCGTAGTCGGAAGGAACAAAAACGAGTGTCATGGCCTCCATGAACGGCAGCCGTAACACATCGTGAGCGCTAAATGATGTTGGGATTATTTTTTTCAAACAATTGTCTTTCCCTTCATCCATTTATGGTGAAAGATTCTCTGCACCCTCCACCACACATGCATATCGCACCAGCAGGAAAAAGAAAGGCACTGTTCCTTTTGCTATTAATGTGCATGTTGGCCGTTTTTGCTGCTAAAGATTCTCTTTCTATGTTTCCCTCTTTAAACTAAAACGAGTATATCAATTCCCCCCCTCATATTCTTAGGTTTAAGCTAGCTCTAGCTAGATATGTGAAGAGAAAACACGAATGATCAAATTGAGGGGCAAATCACAACCAGCAGGGTCGGTCCATAGACCATACGTAATTTCATATAAAAGATTGTGTACATGATGATTTAATCTGCTAGCTAGCTAGGGTTAATTTGATTTTATAGCTAGAAAACACTCCAGGCAGATGCTTACTCGGTCTCTAAACCGACAGGAACCATACATATCCTCAACGAAAAAGTCCAGGAAAAGTGATATTCTAGCATGTTTCCCATTCAACACAAGACAAGTAACAAATCATATTAACTTTCTCAAATCAAGCTATATACAGATATCAACAAACCAAACCAGTAGGGATGCATAAATTTATGGTATATCTCCATCTCTTCATTCTGTAACTGATCACTTGATGTGTTTTCCTTTGTCTCCAAGCTTTGATCTTGTCAATGCTCACTAATGGAGCTTTCACATCCAAACAACCATGATCTCCAAGAGCTCGACTACAAAACACAACTTTTTCAAGACAAGAATAATAGTAAGGTAGCTATGTCCAATCTTATATAATTCAATGGATAATCTTTAATGATGTTAAAAGACAATCACAAGAGTTTTTCGTGCTCCTAGCTAGCTAGATCTCCAGCAATATTTTGGACAAAAACCACCTATATTTTATTAATGCTTCAAGTGATTATGCATAAACAAATCAGACGGGAGTCTCATGATCAATTAATTTAATTGTTGGGCTTACAATTGACCAAGACAATTGATGGTGATAATTAGTTTTTAGCACCCAGCACCTATACTACACAGTATTATTCCCTTTTCAACCTTAAATTGCATTAAAATTTAATCAAGTTTCGAAGTCCCCGGCCCCCAGTTGATTATATACGTAACTAATTAAAAACAAGCCTATATATATACATATTTCCATTGCAATTTCAGGCTCATCACAATATTTCCAACGAAATTAAGAAGAGTAGCCCGCTAGCTAGCTAGCTAGCTAGCTAGGGCTTTGTGTTTGTGCATTAAGTTCTCTTCAGATGAATGCGTACCCACCTGGATCCCATTACAAAACTGCATGCAGATTCGCATTCCAAATGGAAATTCCATAAGCCTTCAAATCCTGTGGGACAGTTGTGCCTTGGTGTAAGAGCTACAACGCTAATTAAAAACTCATTATTTTAATTAGATTTTTTCATATATATATGATATGATATTTCTTGCCCCTTCATCTATCCTATTGCAGTCTCTATCAATAGATTGCTTTTTGAAATTTTTTCCATCCTGGCATATCCACTGTTATACAGAAGAAAACGCATATTTTAGAATTTATTTTTTTTAAAAAAAAAAAAGTCCCGGAAAGAGGGTGGTGGAGGGCATGATAGCAGGCAATAAATAAATCCAGAGCAAATAAATTGAACGATGCTTAAGACTAATACCTGCTAGCGAGAGAGAGATAATAATCACCGTTGGATGTGCACGCCATGAAGAGATTCGAATAGATCGGACGCTCGGTTAAGGTTCAAGTCATCATGATCATCACAAAGTGTCTCGTGCCGGCTGCGCCAGCCGGCCAAACCGTATAGATCGTGTACATTGACTGCCACGTGGGGACGTGAGCGCCATTGGGATTGAGTTTCCCCGGCGTGAGCCACCCTGCTAAACCCTAACAGACAACAAGAAGGTGTGTCTCTGAGAGAAAGAGAGGGACCCATTTTCTTTGCCATTGTTGAAGGGCTGCAGGACTGCAGTCTTCTCTGCATTTCTGCCCTTTGCATGATCTTCTGTTCTCAAATTAATTTAATCCTCCAATTGATGCCTTAATAATATTCTTAAACACACGCACGATGTAGATCAATCCAGTTTTAAGCATATTATTTACACTTGTCGTGGAAGATTAATCAACAAGTGCAAATTCATATGTTTAACCAGAGAGACTAACCCTTCATGGATTTAATATCCGAGATTTGTCTGTGACATGGTTGTAAAATTAAGCCCAAATAGCAACAAAGACAGAAGAGGAGAAGGCGCGTGGAAAAAGGAGGGAGCTCAGGCCGAGCAACCAAACAATCCTCTCTCGCTCGCGCAACGCAACTCCATTCTCATGAACAAAATTATAAATTAAATAAAATAAGACAACAGTACCATTATAGTCTGACTCTACCTAGAAGCAGCTCTCAAATTAGGTACCTCAATATTGTGGTCTTCAAAAGTAGAGCAACAATAAATCATAGCCATGAGAGTGGCCACCATCATCGTTCCCCTCCAAACCTTGCTCGGGTAGTCTTTTTTAAAAAAAAAGAAAAAAGAAAAAAGAAGAAGACCTTGAGATCAATCGGCAGATTTAACCTCACCCCATCTAATATGAAAATAAAATTGTTTTTTTTTTTTTTTAGTTTTTTCACACAACTCACACTTCGCGCACTTGCTTTCATCATTCGTTGGGTCTTACCTCAACTCTCGATGAGATTTGAGTTTGTTTTAGAAGTTAGTCGTGTGATAATGATTGGCTCACCTGATTTTTTTTCAAGAGTTTACCTTGCATAAGTGAAGACTGAAGAACCACTACAGAAGATGGAAGAATTCTTTTCATTTAAAGGTGATGAACTGCTAGAGAAGATAAGGAAATCTTCATGCGGTAAGATGTAACAAGACCCATCACCTGGTTCTTAAGTTAAATCATCTGCTGGCATTTGGAAGTCTTTTCACCCATAAGATTCAAAATCTTTTTTTTTTTAATTTCAATTTTTCAAGTTAATAGTTTTATTAAATGTCTTCTGTTATTAATGAAAGGAAAACATTAAATAAATTAACTTAATAAAGTGACCTAATCAATTTTGAAATTGACAGAGGGATTTAATTAATTAACCAATTACTGTATTACAAGAATAGTTAACATTAAAAAAATTAAGTAAAATCGGGGATGACATCAAAAGTTACTATAAAAGAAAATAAAATCATACAAAATGTATTTGATCCCATATTCAATGCTTCAATGCTTGAAGGTAGTAACAAAACAATTAATTTTGTTTAAAAAAGTTTAAAACTTCAATAGAAAATAATTTTTTTAATTACCTAACAAGAATATAAAAATAGGGATGGTAATTCTTATTACCTTTCTTGTCGTGTGCCGTGGAGTAATATTTTTTAGAAAAAATCATAAAATATAATATTTTTTAATTAAAATTTAAAAATATATTTTTAGTAAGATCCATGTAATGCTATGATGTATATTTATTAATTAAAATTTTTAAATTTATAATTATCACAATACCTTCACCTCAAAATAAAAATAAATAAAGTTAGTTCAAATACAAAACCTTCCAATGGTTTGAAAATACGTGGTTTTTAGGTGTACATAAAGAGGGATTTAACATAAAGTGTTGATTTATTTTTTAAAACTACATACAATGATTAAGTTTTTTTTTTATTAACATAGGTGTTTTTGCTAACTTGTACGTATCTTGACTAATTTCACAGATCCTGAAATTAATGACTATATAAATTTTTAATAACTCTAAGATTTGAAGGACTCGAATTGATGACCTCTAGAAAAAAACTTGATCAATTGAGCTAACCTTCAGAATAAGTATTTTACTTGGAGAAGAAAGTATAGTTATAAAACCCAACTCGATCACTAAGTCACAGGTCTTGTGGGTCAACCCGATCCACCCGAGTCAACCCAGATAAAACACCAAGACGTATATTAATATAGTTGTTTTGACATAAAATATTATATTAACATAGATACCAACATAATTATCAAGAAAATATCACATTAATATATGTACTAGTATAATTAATTAGCATCAATAGATTAGAATGTGTATTTATCTTTAAATAAATAAATCTTTAATATAATTTAAAGATATGAAAGACAGGGATAATAAAATAACAAATTGTTCTAGAAATAAATAAAATAACATGATAAATATAAGATGACAACATCCAAAATCTAGTTTGTATTAGAATTCATGAATCAACATTCTAACTCCACTTTGCACTAGAATCCATAAATTAACATCTTTAGTTGTATCAAAAAGTAAAAGATTTAGAACATATTAAACACTTGACATTAGTAGAATTGTAAAAAGAGAATGGTAAAGTATAAGACCTCATTGGAATGACAACACTTTTCTAACATAACATCTTTATTTGGGTTGAAAATAGTTATTAAGTTCTTTAGTGTCTATAGCAGCAAAATTTGAATCAAATGTCAATGAAATTGAGCCAATCTCATTAATGCCTATTTAAACATCATCATTCTTCTTTGTATCTTCATCATCGCATTCATCTTCAATCTCATTTATATTTATCAAATCTACAATTGAAACATAATTAACCAATAATCATTACATGTTAAATAATAATTCATTTTTAAACAAAGTTATAACTAAAAGATCAAATCTTTTATTACCTTCATTTAAAGTATCTTGAATGGTCATGATTGATAAATCATGGTGAAAGATTTTTACTTCTTCAGTTGTTAAAGATAATTGATTATCTTCTATTATCCAATTTTCAATGCTAGAAAATACCTCTAGGTCATAATTTCATCCTTTCCAATAATTTCTACAAAATCAAAGTTCACGTACAAAATATAAGTCCTAATGATGCCACTTAATAATATAAATAACTTTTAAAGAATTAGAAAAAAGAAAATACTTTTGTTCTAATCTCAAATTGTAGTGGATGTAAATTAGATCATTAAGTTTGTGATGCTCCAAATGATTTCTCTTCTTATAGTGGATGTGCTAAAAAATATTTCAATTCCTCTCACATCATGAAAAACTATAAGTTTGACTTAAAACTTATATAGCTAGCTTTTGGAGATTTAGAGCACAAGTTCTATATAACACCCATCATTCATCTATATATAAGATTAATAAGTAAGATTATGTTAAGATAATATTTTTAAATTACATTGAATATGAAAATAATAATAATAATATACCTGGAGGTAAAAGGGTGAGATCATTTCTTGCCTACACTCTACCAAAGTCATGTTCTGCATTCCTAAACAACTTTATTTTACATTTAAGCTTGCTTAGCAGAATTGCATTTTCTTTTGCATACTTCTCAACAATATTTAGAAGTCCGAAAATGGTGTTTGTACATCTATCTATTTGATTTACATCATATTAAAATCGAGGACTCAACCAAAATCTCGCTGCATAAAGCTTCCTATATAATTGTCCATCCCATTTATTGTTAACGATGTTTAGGAAAGCTTACACCTTAGCCATTTTCCTTTGAAATCTCCTTAACATTTCTTCCTTTGCAGAATGGGTAGCCTCATATAAATATCCCTAGCAGGTCTGTCATCACTATCAACAATTCATAGAACTCGAACTACTAGTTCAGTCATTCGTACAATTAATGCACATTCTTTCCAAAATATAGAGTTTAACACACTATCTACAAACTTTTTTTCTTTATTATCTTTACCATAAACAGAGAAGATCCATTCTCTAAATGTCATTACAGCTCTCAAATTATCTTTGTGTACTAAAACGTTTTGTAAAGTAATGAAATTAGTAACAAAACAAGTAGGAGTTGGCCTTTTTTCTCTCTAGTGAGCTTCCTCATCAAACGCAATGGATAATAATGATTATAAATATACTTTGTAATACTAGAAGCATGATCAATAATAGAACAAACTAACTGTAACTTACCAACATCTTGGAATGTAAGGTTGATGCAATAAGTAGCACAAAAAGACCAAAAAAATTAAAGGAAATTCTTCCACCAACAACTTGCTAGCAGCAACATAATTGAAAACATTGTTAGTCACTGTATGCATAATATTTTCAGGCCCAACAAATAAAACAATCTCTCTAAACAACAACATAATAGTTTTTAAAGCCTCTTATGCATCTACTGTTTTTAAAAAAGTAGTCCTTTTAGGATAATATACTAAGAAATTAATTAAAGTTCTTCTTTTTTGATCTATCCATCCATCAGCCATTAATATGCAACAAGTCTTTTTTCAAATTTCTTGATAACTCTAAACAAAAATTTTCAATTCATCAACCTTTTTTGCTAGGTAATAACCATGAAGAGCATGCAAATTTGGTTCTTTATAACTAGGACTCATGCCTGTTACAACATATATAGCATGTTGATAGTAAAACAGAGTTAGCACCATTGAATGACACACATGCATCAATCATCCATTTTGCTAATGCAAAATCATATCGTTCGATAACTTCTTTGTTTTTCCAACAACTTTGGACAAACTTTTGAGCACCATGAGTTGTTCTTGGAGTAAAATATGCCCCTCATGTTGCTTTTTATTTTCATTTTCCGCAACTTGTAGTTGATTTTTTACCAACATTAGTGATTTACTCTTTCCTTTATCGACAACTTTTGGCGGTAACATTTGCTTCTTACCATCGATTTCATCATCATTATCATCTTTACTTTTATTATCATCTTCTAATTGTTTAATCATCCTCTCTTCATGCTTTTTTTGTTCAACACTATATAGGTTGAAATCTACTTTCATTTCTCTAGCTTTTTTTTCTTTTCAACATTCACTTGAAGATTCAAAAGCATCTGATGACGAACATCTAGAGGACATTTGCGACATTGTTCCACTTGTCCTTTCACTCCAACTAAATGTTGCTTACATTGATTAATATCTCCACTTGCAAAAAATTTAGCACAATATAAGCATACTAATTTGGTTTTCTTATATCCCACACTAAGTTAAGGAGCTTCTCTTCAATAACCCCATATCAAATCTATTTTTTCTTTTATACCATTTAATATTGATATGAAAATTGAAGGTTCAGATGAAAGAGTAGTTGAAAGATCACTAGTTAAAATGCTACCATGTTGAAAAAACATTTTAAAGAGGTATGATAAACCAAATCAATTCTAAATAACTAAGCACCTACATAAATTATACTAAGTATTTAAGTCCGTAATACTATTTAATTCACTAATCAATTCTTATAATATATGGCAAGTAATACTATTTAATTCACAAATCAATTCTTATAATCTATGCCAATAACAGACAAATCAAAATAGTAAAATTGACTTTAATTAATCAAATTGAACTAATAATCATCCACCACTCAAGAACCAACTAGTAAAATAATATCAAATTAATCAAAGGATAAATATAAAGATTGAACTAAACTATTAAGAGAAAAATAATAAACTTATATTGGTTCTTTTTCTAGTAATGGTAAAATACTTAAGGCTAATGAGATATCAATCTTATGATGAAGAGCTTAAGCCTCTGCTATGGTAATACTGTATATTTGAATCTCTCCATGACATCAAAAGAAGGAAATAATAGCCAAAATGGTAATGGAAACTTTGTTGTTCTAGTTAATTTCTTTGACCTGTATATTTTTTCTTTTAGTTTCTTTTAAATCCCAAAGGATTTTGCCTATCAATGTTTACAAATCACGGGAAGGAAGTGATAAATCTTTATGCTGAAAAGAAAAGCAATTGTGTATCTTTCATATCGTAATGCTCAAGATGCAACAAATGTGTAAATATAGTTGATGTTACTAATTTCACTTTGCAATGAAATTTGACATTTTTCTTTCTTTCAAGAATTTGTTGAATGAAAAAAAAATGATTAATTTGTTTTTCCAAAATCAGATAAAATTAAAGTTACAAGGGGAAAAAGTAGCAATAACACATATCAAAGATTTTATGTTTATACAGTAGTTTGCTTATAATTAATGGAGTAAAGGCTTGGAAATTACTATAGCAGTAATGTTCTCTTAATAACAAACTAAACCAGAAAAACAACACAACTGGCTAAAGCAAGACAGAAAAGGCCAACAATAAAACCATCACTATATTATTACTAACCCAATTGACAAGGGAGATCTGGATGGAGAAAGAGAAATATTCACCTCGATCTCCATATTCTTCGCTTGTAGAAGCTAGATGGGATCGATTCACCAATTGTGTTTTTGGATCAATTCACTAGTGATAAATATTCACCTCAATCACGATATTTCTTCTTTTGCTCAAACAAAAATTAAAGCAGAGTTAAATGTTCTTCTGCTCGAACAACTTTTATTGTGAGTGTGTGTGTGTGTGTCGGGTCTTACTCGAGTTTGGCCGGGTCGACCTGCCAAATTGATTGGGTCTAATCGGTTTTTTACATTTACCGGTCTTTGAAGAAATCCAGACTGATCCAACTCTAGAATCAACCTGCTGGGCCAATCTGAATTTTATAACTATGAAAAAAAGATGCATAGGTGTCGAGTATAGAGAAATAACAAGCTGACAAGAGAAGAAGGGATAGCAAGCTGACAAAAACAGAAACGTGTCATTATTGATAAGACTAGTGAAATACTACAAAATACAAAGATAGAGTTTAATTAATTATTTTTTAAAATGTTTAAAATATTTTTTGAACAAATTTATTTTTTACATTAAAATATTAAAAAAATCTAAAAAAATAAAATAAATTTGATGAGCACTTTGTAATTACCCTTCTCTATGGGAGATTTCTTTGAAGAGCACTTTGTAGTTACCCTTCTTTTCATCGGAGCTGGTGGACAAGATAGGGTCTCGGGTATCTTGAAACTTTGCGCTTTTGGTGTAGAATGTTGGGGAATTCGACCGGTGATGTACTGATATTTGCTCATAGGAGATCAAGCACACTGACACAATATTTAACGTGGTTCGGCAAATCCGCCTACATCCACAAGAGAAGTAAATATATTTAGAGATTGAGAAAGAATACAAAACAAATACATGGAGGAGAATGATAACTTCATTCTACTCTATTCTCAGCCCTTCTTTTGCTGTCCTTGCAGCTGCTGCCATTACAGCTCTCTCTTCCTCTCTACTCTCTTCACATTTTCACAATTCTCTTCTCATACTTTGCTCTCTAATATATGCCTCTATTTATAGGCATTCATGGAGGCTCTTCTTCAACAAAGGTGGCTGCCAACTCCAGCTCTTCTTCAACAATGATGACTGCCAACCTTTGACAATGCACATGTTTGGTGCAATAGTCAATGGTCAATGGTTGGTGCCTTACATGAATTGGAAACCAACCTAACAATCACCCTATTTGTCATTCATGTGGGGCAACTGTCCTCTTTCTTCTTCATCACAAGCTTGCATCTTGCAGCACTTCCAAGCTTTCCATTTTGAGAGCGTTTGTGGCCAAGTTTATAGGTACTTGCCAAACCTTTCAATCATCAGAGTAACCTAAGCACACCTTTTCTCACATAAAAGGATCATTATAACCAGATGGTCTGCCATATCACATCTAAATAGTTTTAACGCTTGTCTCTGGAACAACATTCCCCTTCGAGCGTATCAACCATGCTCGGTGACCGGAATGATTCATCAAGCCTCACATCAATGCTTATAACACCCCCTCAAATGGATATTTCAATTGCAACAGTCATTATTTCAGTATCTCAATATGATCACAAGCTCACCACTCTTCCAAGAGTTTACTCATCTAGGAGTTGCGCCTGCCCTCTGTTCCACCCTAGGAATCACACCTTACTTCTCCATGAGACTCTCACTCTTAGTCTCAAGAGTCCAGGTAGCTTTCCACCTTTAACCATGAGGGCAGCCCATAAAAGGTTGATCCATATCTGTCTTCATACTCTGAGTATTACAATGCCATTATCGAGCTCACCACCTTGACAAGAGTCAACTTGTTCTGGGAACCTGCGCATGCCCTCTACTCCTTCATAGCAGCCACGACTTAATGCTCCACAAGTCATCTACTTATTGTCCAAGGCAAATGTCTTCTAGCTCATTGATCTTTAGCATGAGAGCAATATCCATGAAAGTCAATCTTGCATTTATCTCCATATTCATCATAGACATTTCATTGGCTATTCATCTGTCTACTTTTACCTAGCCATCATATTGGCTCTGGGGCGTTCTGAACTGGGCTCCTTCCACGGCCCTCACACCTTCTCTTGAGGTGTCTCCGCTCGTCGTCATGCGGCGGTCTAATCATGAGCTTTTCTAATAGCCTCCACACCTTACTCCTGAGGTGTCTCCGCTCGTCGTCATGCGGCGGTCTAATCATGGGCTCATCTAATAGCCTTCACACCTTCTCCTTGAGGTGTCTTCGCCTTTCATAGGCGGTTGCATCCTCCTTTAGCTGAGATGCTTCAGAGTGGCTCCATAAATTCTCTACCACCATGTGGACTATGGGAGAG
Organism: Populus ilicifolia; assembly: GCA_015708895.1. Lineage (NCBI taxonomy): Eukaryota > Viridiplantae > Streptophyta > Magnoliopsida > Malpighiales > Salicaceae > Populus > Populus ilicifolia. The sequence continues at coordinate 413,900 of SRLM01000138.1, forward strand.
ATCACTGCCACTAATTACATAGAAAGAAAAAGTTGCGGTATACGTCTCACAATCCTCCATCTCAATTTCTATGTTTGGAGCTTCTACGTCTTTCTGCTTAATAGCTTCACCCACACCAACTCCTTTTGGTGTTTTCGCCTTTCATCATAGGCGGTCGCCTTTTATCAGAGGCGTTTCCACCCCCTTAATTAGGTGCATTTACAACAGCTCATCTTTCCATTCTTGCATGCATTGAAAAGGTCCTCGCTTGTTGCTTTTATCAAGAGCACATAAGACTTCTTGTTGTACAACACCTCATAGTCTCTGCTCTGAGCTTCATCTGGGAACTCTTCTACTTCTTGCACCTACTATCTCATTACAGTACCTCGTTGGATCCTCTAGGTACTCCTACACAATCTTCGTGTGTCTTCGTACATTTTTTTTGTTCTCCAGATTTCTCCCTATTCCTTGCTTATGTTTGACAGCAGCTCATCTTGTCACAACATCTATCCAAGTCAAAATAGGGTGTCAATCTTGATCCTTTTTGCTATATTTCTCTTCCATTGTCAGGGTCTTCATCAACTCTCCACTCGAGAAATTATAGTCACCGAATCTAACTTTCTTGGAGAAATCACCACTCCATCAGATCCTTGATCGTACGGAACCCAACTGTTCCTTTGTGCCATCATCCTGCTAGTCTTCTATAGTTTCATAACAAACTATCACATATACAAAAATAGTACCGTATGGATAATCCTTCCACTAAGCAAGTTCCCAGGAAAGATTGGAGGGGTCACAACGGTCCCGCTTAAAACCCAATCTCCTAGACAGAACTTCTTAGGCCATATCTATCCATCGTACTGTCTTTTCCTATATACAACCATTTGCTAGCCTTGTCGCGGCATTTCTTTACAAGTGATCTGGGGTATCCTTGTTTTATACCTGATTTCTCAACATCTGGTGAGACTACCAGTGCTCAGATTCGTCAAGATTGGTCTTCATCAAATTTCACTCTCCACCTCGAAATTATCCACGATCGGGTGTCCAGACTGTCCCAATTTTTCCTTCCCTCAAAGCAATTAAAATTCCCATATAACAGTTCAACACATATAATTGGGCAAACATGTGTGATTTCCTTTTTCTTCATCTTCATCGACCACCATAATGACCATCAGATGCTTCCTCATCGGGCAATCTCTCTTTAATAATTCACCACTGTCATTTCTGATCTCAATCTCAACGATCGGACCATACCATTGCATCCGGAACGATCAAATTAGCTGGAAACAAGTCTGAAATCATCCAAATTGCACTTCAGACAGCTGAGATCTCATCAAAAAAAAATTTCCTGATTAGTGGTCCAAATTCAATCTCAGATCTGGTTGCACGTAGACTCCGCCACATAGAATCCTATCCCTCGGCTCGCGGCACGGCTCCAACTCGGCTCGGCTCGGCTTGGTGCTGGTGACGTGGCCGCGGGACCCGTAATGATGATGTGGCTGCTGACTGGTGCTAACGTGGCATGGTTGACGTGGCTGGTGGCGTGTCTACTGGCATAGCGGTTTGACTTGTCAAAGTGCTGATATGTCAGGTGACGTGTCTGTTGACTGTGCAGAACTGCTGACGTGGCTGATGACGTGGGCAGTCACCACCGCCGACTCGTGCGACGGTTTCTTACGTCCAATTTCGACGCGGTTTTCACCAGTGGCCTCGTCTCTTCCTCCTCTACACAATGGTATGGTCAAAACACAATTTTGATAACTTTCATTTTTGAGCAAAATCAAACATCACGTTAAATCAGGTGCTCTGATACCAATTGTTGGGGAATTCAACTGGTGATGTACTGATATTTGCTCATAGGAGATCAAGCACACTGACACAATATTTAACGTGGTTCGGCAAATTTGCCTACATCCACGGGAGAAGTAAATATATTTAGAGATAGAGAAAGAATACAAAACAAATACATGGAGGAGAATGATAACTTCATTCTACTCTATTCCCAGCCCTTCTTTTGCTGTCCTTGTAGCTGCTGCAATGGCAGCAAGACTGCTACCATTGCAGCTCTCTCTTCCCCTCTACTCTCTTCACATTTTCATAATTCTCTTCTCATACTTTACTCTCTAATATATGCCTTTATTTATAGGCATTCATGGAGGCTCTTCTTCAACAAAGATGGCTACCAACTCTAGCTCTTCTTCAACAATGGTGGCTGCCAACCTTTGACAATGCACATGATTGGTGCAATAGTCAATGGTCAATGATTGGTGCCTTACATGAATTGGCAACCAACCTAACATAGAACAGCCAACAATGCCCTCATTGCATGATTCTTTGGAGTTGGTAGCAGTAGTGCTTGACTACTATGGACATCCCTTGATGTTTCATCACGTTTTGTCAGAACTTCTTGCCTCTTGTATCTTGTTGATCTTCTTGTATTATTTGACGGTGCCATCTGAGAACTTGATGAATAATCTTGTAATGCTAAATGAATTCCAATAAGAAGGGCAAAAAACAATGTAGCAGCTGGCTATAGATTTTATTTTCGGGTGGATATACTAGATAGATAGATAAGACTTCCTTTTGGCTTTGTGCATGTCACAGACGAGGAAGTTTGAGAAAGAGACACTGGCTAAATAACAGAAGCTCTCACCTGAAAGGCATTCAAGACTTGCAAGACGGCAACAGAAACATTCCAAAGCAACTATCAATAACCATTTGAAAACTTCAAAAGTTTGTGAGATAGATCAACTTTAAAGGTCTGCTTGAATGTTGGTAAGAAGGCCCACTGATTATGATGATATAGCTTGGATATTGCTGAAAAAACAACTACAATGGGCCAGTCATTGACAAAAAGTTTATGGGCCAAGCTTCAAGCCCTTTAACATGTTCGCTCCAAATATAAGTCCAGGCAGTTACTGATAGAAAAAGTACCTGGAAGTCTTGGATTAGGCAATTGCTTCCAAGTTTCAGGCCGAGTACCGTAGATCTTTTACCACTATAAGGACAGTTTGGTAAAAATATTAGATACATGAGACGGGTCTTAAAAATATTAGGAAAATAACATGGTTTAAACACCACTATTATAAAATCCAAAATATAACGACTAAAAAAAAATAAGATGTTATGGCATTAAAAAAAAATAATAATAAAATAACTCATCAAGAACATATCAAGACTCAAGACTCAGGTGTAATAGGAATAGCAATTGAACATTGAGAATAGAGTTTTTTCAAAATTTATGTCGCATTCAAAATTCATTTTTTACATTAAAATATTAAAATAATCTAAAAAAATAAAATAAATTTGAATTTTAACTGTTTGGGCCGCTTCCCAAATGAACAAAAAAAAAAAGCTGCAACAATGCTGCATATCATAACTGAGGCCATGCATGTTATTACAGTATCGTCATGTCTTCTAGAAATAATGAATTAAGAGTGCACTTGAGGATATAACTTAGTGATCAACTGTAAAATTTGACTTGTAATTGTCTTGAGCTTGCCATCTTTATAGTGTTTTATTTATTTATTGAATTTGAATTTATAAAATGTTCAGTAAACCTAGAAATAGTTATCATACGTATAAATTAACTCAGACACTCCAAATTAACGAGGTGTCTCTACTAACATAACAGGACAGACCCAATCGGAATTTTTCCCAACCAAAAAGAAATTCAAAAATCCTGCCATGAGTTATAGAAGCTTCACCTAAATATGCAAAGAAAAATGGTTTCCTTTCCCTCTTCAATTTATTTTCTCCACACCAACCTTTTTAATTATCTGAAGTCCAATCAAACAACTCCAGCACAACTTAACCACCAACTCTAGCACAGGTCCAGTATGAACCCATGAGAAGAGGTGGAAACAAGCCCCATTGAGACACCCCCACACTTGGACTCTGAAAGTGGTGGAAACCTTGCCGGTGACCGGGAAAGATCCTTCATGTATTTTATAAATTAAGGATATACCCAATTTGAATACTTCATATTTTTCACACCTGTATGTAACAAATGTTGAAACTGTAAATGCACTCCATCAGCTTTGGGGAAATAGGAGCATCCTCTTGAATGTCCCATGCTAATGCATGCTGGACCTTGATGCTTAGGATTATTCTAAAAAGGAGCACAACTTAGATTAAGGTTCGACAAAAACAACTGAAACAAACTCCAAGTCGACAAGACAGGGAGGCTATAATCCCTAGCAGCAACAAACAGAAACCTCCCCTCCCCAATACATTCACGATGACATCTTCAATCCAATTTATTTCTGTACCAAAAGACGCCTTTGTTCTTCTGTTTATCGTCGTCGTCGTCTGGATGTACATAAATGCACTCCTTCGCCTCTCTCCACGTTGCCTTACAGATTGGAGTTCCGTCATACTGGTAGTAATCTCCCAAAATTGGTTTGATTGCCTTCGTGGCCTCCATAGCATGGTAGTGTGGCATCATTGAGAACAAATGGTGAGCTACATGAGTGTCTGTTATGTTATGGAAGACCTTGTTCAAGATTCCATAATCTCTATCAACGGTTGCTAGAGCCCCTTTTAGCCAGTCCCACTCAGATGAATCGTAATGCGGCAATGAAGGATGGGTATGCTGCAGATATGTGATCAGAACAAGGAATGCATTCACCACAAGTAATGGCCCTCCATAGACACAAAGAACCCAACCAAGTCCCTTTGCAACTGCAAGGCGGTAGAGCCCATAAGTGACAGCAAGAATACCAGCATCAGATATAAATATCTCCGCACGCTCACGATCATTGTAGATAGGGCCATATGGATCGTAGTGGCAAGCAAACCTATCATAAGGCCTGCCTGAAACATTGAATGCAAGGTAAAGAGGCCAGCCAAGAGTAAGAGTGATTGTAATGGTGAGGAAACGACCTAGTGGGTTGTTAAGGTATTTGGAGTACCAACGGATACCAGATTTCTTCTTGGGGACAAACACTTCATCCCTATCCAGAGAGCCTGTGTTGGAATGATGGCGACGATGGCTATGTTTCCATGAAAAATAGGGGACGAGGAGACAAGAATGGAGGACAAGGCCAACGATGTCATCAAGCAATTGATAGTCGCTAAAGGCATGATGACCACACTCATGAGCTATAACCCAAACGCCGGTGAGGACACATCCCTGAACAGCCCAATAAATCGGCCAGGCCACATAGGAGAGAGGGTGAGGAAGGAGGTGGAAGTAATTGGTCGCAACATAATAGAAGAGAGAAGCAATGATCAGGTCATGAGCAACGTAAGAGAATGAGCGAAGCACAGAACGCTGGAAACAATGAGGTGGGATGGCTTTCTTGATCTGGCCAAGTGTAAATGGCGGCTTCGAGTCAGGAGCTCGCTTCAAAACATCAGATTCCACCTTAGCAGAGGAAGGAGGAACAGACATTCTACCACCAGCACCCATTGTTTCAAGACCTGAAAAGAATGAGACTACAAGTATAAGTTTTCCCTGTGCTGAAGGTTTAGGCGCATTATATCAAAGATTATTTATGGACACCTACTGGCATTCATGTTTGGCTGCAACATTCGGTCAAATCATCGACAGGCCCGCTAGTATGGGACCACCACAAAGCTTTAGGAGTTTATGCTAGAAAAAGATCATGATACCTTTTGTGGTTATAAAATAAAGGCTGTGCTGTCCTGACATCTTGGCCTAGAAAGCTTACAAGTCGAATGACGACATCCCCAGTGTATCGGGCGTCAATCAACAAACGAACTCCTTACAACTTGGACAGAAATCGCATAAGAGGAAACGTGGAAGAGGACCAAAGACGTGAGGTAAGTGCCCTTGAGCACTTTAGAAGGCATCAGATGCCTATGCCACTTGTGGCTAGTGGGATATGGGGTCCCATCGCCGGGCCAGGAAGACACCTTTTTTTTTATGAGGTAGGTGGGGGGTGACAAAAGGGGTGAAAGTACCAAGAAAGGAGTACGTCGGACATAAATGAGGGCCACGATCACCAAAAGGTATTTCGAATCCGTGTTAGACTTTTACCAAAACAAAGGGACATGACACTTAAAAAAAATTTATTATAAATGTTAAGAATATTTTTACTAAAATAAAAAAAATGATATTTTTATTTCTCTTCTTTTTTTATGAAATAACTATTATAATCTACTTTTTAAAAATGACACCCACAAAATTAAAAAGTCAACTGAAAAAAAATAAGGATATTTTTAACGCTGAAATAAAAAATTAATAAAATGACCCCCTTCAAACAAGTCCCAATTAAAAAAATACAGCATTTATAACTTGTCGCTATTCAAAATTTCAACATCCAATAAATTAAAAATATTAAATGAAAAGTAAAAAAAACAACCCTAAAAATTACCAAAATCCTAATCGCAACCCCATCAATACAATTAAAAAATATCATGAAAGTTACCGCACTTCTCATAAAACAAACAAGTGAACCATCCGTCAATTTTTAATGATTATGGAACATTTCTTGATATTATTATTAGCACTCAAATCATAGCAATCAAAGATTTAATATTTCTCTAAGATTTTTTATCTCCCTCCCCTCTCTGTTATTATATTAAATAGCAAGGATTTATAAATATCATTTTTTTAATTTATAAACAGTGCTATTTAATGCATTTTTTGTTTAAATATACTCTTCTGTCAATATCTCTAATTTTATGAGCTAATTTAAAAAAAAAATCAATAAAGATTGTCATGACCCCACACACCTCAACGGCCGACTATCATAAGAGGTACACGAAAGAGGGACATCATGAATCATTGAAATATTGAACAAATGATGCTGACCAGCCGCCGCCTACGTACTGACATTCTTTTTACTCTTTTGCCCTTGCGGGTCTCATACCCGAATTTTCCAAATGAAGAGGTAATTGATATTATTATTGGCATGTTTATTATTATATTTTAAAAAAATTTAATTTTTTTACATTTTTCTTTTAAATTAATATTTTTAGATATTTTGATAGTTTAATATCAAAAATAACAATAACATTTTAATATATTTTAAAATAAAAAATAATTTAAAAAATAAACACAATTTCACTTCCAAACAACTATATATTTTCCATGAATTTTTATATCAAATTTCTCTTCTTCTTTTTCCTCCGATTTTTTAATTTAAAAATTTACTAAAATAATATATTTTTTATTTTTTAAATTTAATTTCATCAGCTACATGTAAAAGAGATATATAAATATAAAATTAAAAAAAAAAAAAGAACTCAGTTTTGCTAATTTGCCAATCTCGCCTCTCCATCAAGGCTATAAAATGGACTTTGAGATTACTGTTTTTATTCCAAGATAATCCAAGTTGGTTTCTTTATTTCCCCCCAGCGAATTAATTATTCACAAGCAGAGCGGCGGCGATGGAGATATTTTTACTTCAAACAACAAGGCCAAAGAAACCTACGAAAACAGCTATAGTCGGAATCTAAGGCCAGCCTCCTTACCCACCACCGAAGAAGAACCACCCACCCGCACCGCACCGTCAATATTAAAAGATTCACCAACAACGTTTGAGATCTTCTTTATTTGACCAGAGTCTACCAAGCTTTTGTATATTTAATTTGAGAAAGTATTAAAAAACAACAACCAGACAAATTGCCCAGTACAAAGGTCGTTAAAAACAAAAACAAAACAAAACAAAAAAAAGGCTTTCAAAGATGCCATTTTCAATTAATTAAAAAAAGAAGAAAGGAAAGAAAGCAGCAGCCCCGGCAAATTGAGAGAATTAAGCAGAAACCAACCTCTCGGAGAAAAAATACAACACAATACCGCACACGCAGATCTAACCAAAAATCAATCTCTTACAAAATAATACTGTAATTAACTCGAATATAATACTAGAAACATCAGAGAAAAGATCATCGTTTTACCTGGATCTGAAATATATAAGACCCAGCAGAGAAGAAAACAAACATTCGCGAGCAAAACCCGCAAAGGAATCAAATACAAAAATGCAGGTTGGTGATTGAAACAGAGCAGAGAGCTATAGAGGAGAGGAAATGTATTATTACCTGATAAGGGAGAAAGGGAGCGCCTCTCCTCCTCTTGATGCCTCGATTCTCCTTTTCCCAAAATCCTCTCTATTTCTACAATAGACGTAGCCGGCCCTTGAGCAAAAGCAGGAGGGGGAGAGGCCAGTATTTTAAGCAACATCGCGACCGCTCCCTGCCACCTTCATTTGCTCTGCACTTGGGCCCCACATATTCTAACTTGTCGTTCAGAAATTTCCTTGGAAATTTCGACTTGCGTAACTACAAATCGGTCCCTCAACTCTATTTATATTTCAGATCGCTTCCAAATTACAAACTATTGTAATTTTCTTGAATGATGATTGATTTCAACGTTTCCTTGATAATTTCGACTAAATTTAGATTAATGTCGTTTTCTTGAGAGTTGATGGATGCAAGAAAGATTTCAATTTTGTTTTAAATACTTGGGTTATTAAAATACAATTTCACTCTCAATAGATGGCTTGAATTTTGCCTTTAGAATAGAGCTTTTTTATAAAATAAGAAAGTATATATACCAAAAGATAATTTACCAATGTGTGTTTTATTATGTATAGTTTTTTATAAAATAAAAAGGGTATTAAGATTATTTTTTTTTATATCAACTTTGCAAATAAAAAAATCAAGTTAATTTATAAAAATGCTTTATAAAAAGTATAAAGCGGCTACTATATTATAGATATTTTTAAAATAAAATGACGGCTGTAGTTTATAATAATTTTTTATTTTAAAAAATAATTTTCAATATTAACAAGTTAAAACTATTTAAAAATATAATAAATTAATTTTTAAAAAAATATTGTTTTAGACGCAGATTTAATGATAATTTAAAGAAAAATTATTGATTTTTTTATTATTTTAAGATGTATTTAGAAACTCGATGCAAATAGTTTTTTTATAAATTTTAAAATTTATTTTTTATTTAAATAAATATTTTTATATTTTTAAATTATTTTGATAGAATAATATTAAAATAAAAATTATTTTATATTTTTAAATAAAAATATTTTATATNGAGTCCAAATTGACATAGTAGTTATCATTTACAAGAGGATGCAACTGACACTGTGTTTTAAATTATAAAAAGTTTTGAATTTTTATTTTATTTGAATTGATATATTTTTAAATTATTTTAACATATTAATTTAAAAAAATTTAAAAAATATTATTAATATATATTTTTTTAAATAAAAATTTTTTTAAAAATATCACTAACCAAACTCTTAAAGACGCTCTTAATTTATATTTCTTAAATGCTTTTTCACGTGGCGCCTTGTCAGTGGAATTTTGGTCGCGTGCGCTGCTTTGCCAGACCTTAACCGCTCCTCTCAACGCTATATGGTTGAGATTCGTGATGTTAAAATATCTGCTGACTATATTCACGGAATTGTCCCTCTTAGTTTGACTAATTTACAGTATATGGTTGGGATTCGTGATCGCACGTGAGATGGGAAGTATTGGAATTAAGAGCCTGTTTGGCTGCTCACCTTTTCTGGTGTGCTGTCGATTAATTCTGCTTGATGATTCGTTATTGTGTTGTTTAATTTAAAACAGGAAATTAGTTTGTTATAAGATTCTTTAACAAAACCACCTGAAGAATCTCAGCTCTGGAAAATAAAAATAAAAAAAAAGTTCGTAATTATTTTCAAATGAGATGTCATTAATGACATCACTATTTAAAGAGTGAAATGACAGGAAAAAAAATACCTTTCCTGCTTAAAATAGATAAATTATATTTGATAAATTATTAAAATCCATATAAACTATACTCGAATTATTTGAGTTTGGTACAGAAGCTTCCACCTTGTTTCCTGGACCCCAGTAATTGTTCCTCTGGAATGGATGCCATTAATTAAGTGTTTTATTCGCGCCCCTTCGGCATCTCTAACTGTGTAACCATATTTCATACTTTAAAAGTGTTTTTTTTAATTATTTTTATTTTTTAAAATTAATTTTGTATAATTTTTAAATTATTTTAATGCATTGATTTTAAAAATAAAAATTAATATATTTTTAAATAAAAATTATTTTAAAAAATAATTATGTAAACCGATAAACTCCGGTAAAATTAAGAATGTATGATATTAGATTTTTATAATTTATTGATGAAGATGCTCTTTTGATTTATGAAAATTGATTTTGTTGGCATGATTTTTGTGATGGGTGTATTGGCAGTTATTGTTTTCTGGAGAGGCTTTTCTCGATGATTTTTATTTTGTATTTTATTATATTGATAATATAATCACTGTTTTATTTTGTCAGTACGAGATGAATTAGAAAAAGAAGAGGATGCAAGTTAATTTTTAATTATTGAAGTTCAGCCATCCTAATTTCAACTTGTTAATTTAAAATTACTTGTAATTCCGGAGATTAGATGCTTAAATTTGATTGTAAATATTTAATAGTTAAAATATTTTAAATCATATTACAATTTTTTATCCATAATGGATGAGTTTAAGGATTGTCCACGTATCTTTCATGTTATAAAATATTATATATTTTTTAAAAAATAAGTAGTTAATAAATTTAAAAAAGATAATAACTTAATTTTTTTTTATTAAAATTCAATATACTTCAAACTTTCAAACTCTGCTATCCACATATTAGAACACTTATTTTGTATGATCATTATTTAGAAATATATATTTCTAAAAAAAAAAAACTTTTATTTATTTTGATTTGAATCCAATAAACACAGTCTACAAAAAAAAATATTAGTTAAACATATTTATATAAAATAATAACCTAAAAAATAGATGTAATAAAAAAAATTATTATCCTTTTTAATACACAACAAACACAATGAATTTACCATCATGCAAGATAATAAAATCGTCAATCTTCTTGTTCCGATGTTAAGATGATTCAATAAGTCATTAACTTTAAAATTAAAAAAAATATTATTGAATTAAATATCAAATAAAAAATATTGGGTGTTATAATTTATTTTTATTTAATTTTATTATAGGGTTTGTTTCAGGTGAATTGATCTATGCTAAAATTTGGGTATTTCTCATTAAATATTTGGTTTGTTTATTTGTTAATTCATTTTATTTCTCCTTTTCTGTTACTTAGTTTTTCAAATTATTTTGTGATTATTTTTTTTTATGATTGAATTTGTAACCTCATTTGAGGCAACTGACATAAGGGTGTTTGGCTGTGCAGAGTACTGCTCCTTGTCCTTTGTGTATTAATTTCATTTCACTTCTTGTACCTCTTCTGCAATTTAATTCATGGGTTTTCTTTCCTATTCCAGTATTTAATACACCAGCTACCACTCTTTGTTCTTTGCGTATTAGTTTCACTTCTTCTTCTTCTTCTTAGTATCATATCAAATGCAAAGATAGTATCTCCATGCTTGTGATATACTTGTGAGATCTGCGACCAAAGAATCCAAAGGGACCAGAACCTCCAATAACTTATACGAGACTTAGGAAATAACTTTTTTATTATTAAAAAATCATCACAATTCAATAATATACGTTAGATATGGTTTTAAAATATAATTTATATTATTTTTTAATATATTTTTAGGCTTGAAACTTGTATAAATTTATATTATTTTATGTTTAATTTTTATTAAATAAATAAAAATAATAAGATTCAAACTCGTAAAAATTTAATCATTAAAATTTTAATATTATATTAAAGAATTATCTCAATCCAAAACCTTAAATTTTTAGTTAAAATTTCAAGATATTTATCAAAAAAAAAATTAAATCTCACTCTAGTTATGGTAGATTACCTGGAAGCTCTGGTTTTTCTATATAATACATGGCCAGAACCTATATAATACATGGTCATAACCTCAGGTTACCCGGGTCAATCCACCAGACTGGACAGGTTTTACCACAATGGTTCTCTAAATCATAATAGAAACTGCAGAGATACAGAAAATCTTGCACAAGGTAATGATTTATGCAGAGAACGCCGTGACATAATTCTAAAAGGCTTTGGCTTCTGAGACATAGGATCGTACTTCGCCTTATAAATTATTAAAGTATTATAATAGAATTATTAAAGTATTATAATAGAATACAGAAGTTTAAAATTCAAGGAAATTAGGCAAAGCTACTATTATCTACTCGGAACATGGAACTATGGACGGCACGGACAAGCCGGCCTTTAATAGCAGACCAAGTAGAGCCATGAGGGACTGGCAGGTGGGGCCGCCATACTTCTGGAATGTTGGTTGACAGCAGCTCCCAGATTCATCATCTGGGTCACAGCATTGTAGTCACCAGGAACATGGTGGAGAAAGTGGCAGCTCTCATCGGATGGACAGCCAGGTGCAGCGATCCAAAGCATAACCAAAAAAAAAAAAAAGGTTCAGGAAGTCAATCCGCAAATAAATGATACTGCTTAAAAGTCCAAAAGTACATCTAGCAGCTGAATACAATTAAGGCCTCCAACTATCATTCAATTAAAAAAGATTGAAATGCTCGACTACAATCTTATTCTTCTAACTATCAACTGCACATGATAACCACAAAGCAGCACACGACCACCCAAATTTCCTGGAACACCTCCAGCAGCACGTGGATTGTTGTGGGATGGAGCAAAATCCCTGCCAAGTTCCCACTCACCATGCGCAAAATGACTTTTATCACCAAATTTGCAACCTTCAGCACTACTGTATTTGTTACATAGCCGGCCTTTAACAGCAGACGAAGCAGAGCCATTAGGGACTGGCAGTGGTGCCGCCATACTTCTGGATGGTGGCGTGACAGTAGGTCCCAGATTCATCATCTGGGCCACAGCATTGTAGCCACCAGGAACATGGTGGAGAAAGTGGCAGCTCTCACCAAATGGACAGCCAGCAGTGCAGCGATCCAAAGCATAACCAAAAAAAGAAAAAAAGGTTCAGTAAGTCCATCCACCGTGTGCAAATAAATGATACTGCTTAAAAGTCCAAAAGTACATCTAGCAGCTGAATACAATTAAGGCCTCCAACTATCATTCAATTAAAAAAGATTGAAATGCTCGACTACAATCTTATTCTTCTAACTATCAACTGCACATGATGATAAAAATGCAGATTCACATGATGAATTCTGTATAACATCATCTCCAAATATTGGGAATGAAAACAGAATAGGCTACCACCTAGAAAAATGAAATGCTGAATCAAAATTCTGTTAGGACCAGACATGAGGAACACAGCTGAAGTGATGTTAAACTAAGACTCCATTATACCGATGAACTAAGTCAACAAAGACTCCAAACTGGAATACCTTCATCATATATTAGAAGATAGCATAGCATAAACTTCAGTGACATGGATGACAATATGGCACTCACAAATTGATACAATTCTAGATAATTGAACTTGCTGCTACAGTAATACAAGTCTGTGCCAGCAAATCCATTATTCTAAATTTTTGACACCATACTGAAAGTTTAACTTACGTCAACATAATCTAATTTATTTAATAGGAAGTTGTGTTCAATCTAGAACCGATAAACTTTAAATGGAAAAAATAACATTAAATGCTATCATCGTTAAAGTAACAAGGAAAGCCAGAGGACATTCATCGGGTATAAAAATAAAATCAATATCCAGAAAAAAAAAGTCTTGCGTCAACGGTTTTCCAGCAAGCAATTATCTTTTTTTGCAGTTCACAAGTAAAACAAAGTCCAATGAAATTCCATTAATAAACTTTGTTTGAACAAAGCACAGTTATGACTAAGTACCTGTATAACAGCTAGAATACCCACTTCATTAGCACAGCACACAACTTAAATTGTGGGGAAAACAAATTACAGTAACTTTTAAATATTAAAACATGAAAGATGAAATTCAAGATACTTATTTAGGTGAGGAAATTTGAACCTGAAAACTTGGTGCATGGCTTCAATTTGCTTCCTACAATAGTTGATAAGGGGTCCATTTCTGTTACAAACATTAATTACTAGTTCTCAGTTAAAATTTCTCTAGATTCTTAATCTACTTATTCTAAAATATTCCCAAGTTTAATACCAGTAGGACTCACTACAAAACACCGAAGTTTTTTAGAATAAAATTGTCTAACTAATATAGAATGTATGGTGCATAATATAGATGTACATTGACAAGTTCATTCCAGCAAATTTTTCTCACCCTTATCTAGCATCCACTCATGCGGTAACCCTGTTTTTGTACTTCACAAATGAACTGAAGTCTCCATTGAAGTTTATGGGTGTTTTTGTTTTGTTGAGATTTTCACTTAGTTCAGGGCATGTTTAATTGAGGTGGAGTTAAATGCTGGGAGATGATTTGATTTTTGTTTGGCCAAATGCATTTATATTTGAGGCTGTTTGATGTTACTTGTGTCTAGAGGAGAAACCAGAAATCTCTCTCAAAGCCATTGAAGGATGCTTGGGTTAATTCTATAAAATATGTTACTCAAACAAAGGACAATCCTTTGACGATGAGTAACAGTTCTTGAGCTTGGGGGATAATTTAATTTGAGTGTTTATATGGTTTTAAGTGTTTTATTTGCTGCCTTTTCACCCTATATATGAATGCTACATTATCGATGCTTTAAGTATAACTTGTAACACAGATAAAGTTTCTCCAGGCTAAAATTTTGCATGTTCAACGACAGTTTAAAAATTGGATTTCTCAAGGACACCAACCAGTGAGGTAGTTTCTGAAACTATTATGCCAATATTCAAGCAGCAGCAGCAGCAGCAGAAGAAGAAGAAGAAGTGGGATAAGCAAGAAAATCATAACTACAATCAAAGCTAATGCGGGTAATTCCTGACTCTACAGTCCTACCAGTGAAACAGCGGCAAAGGTTTGACAATACAAGCAGGCAAAATCACAACTACAGCCAACGTAAAAAAAAAAAGAAGAAGCCTAACCGGCTAACCCCCAAAACAACATAATTTAAACATTCTAACATACAGAAGCATAAATTATGTTTTTTTTTTCCTTAAAAAAAGAACAAAACAGTAAAGATAAACAATCAACCAATCTTTCCACGGAATAAAAGCTTCATTATTGGCATTGACCCCAATTTTAAAACACGCAAATGATTAAGAATTTAGCCTTAGAAACCAAACAGACAGACAAAGAAAACTTGAGGCTAAATTCTCCCTTAAAACACCGTGCAAGCTAACAAATTCTTAAAAGCCAAGACGCATAAATCCACAAAAAGTTAAAAACATACTGAAAGCATAAACAAATCAGTAAGACACCAAAAGAAAACCAAACAACATGAAAAGCCCAGATACCAGTTGAAGAAATTGACTGGCTAAATCTTGAGACTAAGAGAAATAGTTGACCTTGCTTAGATTTCTTCAATCCACCAAAGCCATTAGTTTTGAAGTCAGGCCTCCCTCTCTTTCTTCTATCCATCATCGATTTAAATCCTGGATGCAAATAAAAACAATCGCGATGGAATAAAGAATGGAAAAAACTGAATCTGGTAACAGAATAAAGAACAGAAGCCAAAACCGTGACCCTGGAGAAGGGTTTCTTTCTAGGGGAGCAGGTTAAGCTGATAGGGGTCGCAAAGAGAGATGGAGAAGTGGAGGGTGAGAAGCAATGACAGCTCTGCTGTCAAGGGTGAAGATTATCCATCGATAATTATATCCTGTTCATTTAGATCTCTCTACATTATTAATAGTTTTATTACAATTTATCAGTTTGTTTTAGAAGTATGGTAAAGATTATTTATATTAAACATGACATAGCTAATGTGTCGCTTTTTGTATTTGTATAATGTTGATTTATATAAAACACCCTTCTTTTTTGCTCAAGCAATAGTACCGCAGTGAACTTTAGGACTCTGAATTAGTAGTACAAGGTAGATTTCAACTTCTTCTGCAAATTCTTGGAAGAACTTGCTATAGTTGATGTGGATAACTTCATCGCATTGTTGTATAATGTTTTTGATCTTTCTAATTTTTCTCCTTTGCGAGTTAGAAATTACTTTTGGGAGGGTACATGAACAGGTTTATGTTTCAATATACGGCCTTGCCATGTTTCTGCTTTGAATGCATATGATCTTTTCAATCTTGCAGAGACTATTCTGAGATTTAACTGCACAAAATGGCTACAGCTGCAACTCCTGCAACAAACATGGCGACGATCAGGCCTTGCGTATCTTCTTCTCGAATAGTCTTTATGTCAAGTGCAGCTAGTTTCAGTGCTGAACATGGAGAGGCATCTTGGAATACGCTTATGAGCTACTCTCGCATCTCATCAAGGCAACCATTTTTCCAGAGCATTTTTTCAGCACCAATGAAATTTAAGAAGATTGTTACAATGTCTGCAGCAAACGAGGACAGGCCTCTGCCAGGATCGCCTGTTGATTTAAGAGGTCACGCATCTCTTTTATTCCCTTTAGTTTCTAGGCCTGACTGCATAATTTGTTCATTTCAGGGAGAAAAACAAACCTCCCTCAAGCGTGCACAGATCCATCCTTGAGGATACTTACCCACATAAGACTATCCCCGGATTTAACAAGTTCTTCCTCAGAAGGAGAGATGCATAAACAAGAAGAAGGAAAACAACAAAAAGAAAACCCAACAAGTTTTAAGTGTTTCAAGTCAGGTGGTGTTTTGTTTTTTTTGTCTCTAAAAACGCAGGTATATGTATAGGCTTGTAGCCCACAACAGCACAAAAATAAGTAACTGTGAGAATTAAAGTCTACGACAGTTAAATGATAGAATTAAGGTGTTGTTTTGTAATTGGTTGTTGTTACAACAGTTTTTCAAAAAATAATTGTTAGAAATGTTAAAGAGCGTTTATGAAATATATATACCTGCTAAAATTAATTTCAAGAATTTAAAAAACTGCAATGTTAGTTTAAAGGCACAAAATAAATTATCATTGAAGATAAAAAATTTAAAATAGTTTTACATGTAAATAAATAATTAAATATTATATCTTGCATGAGCTAACATTATGCTAACATTTAGTTATTAATCTATATTAAAATTTATTATATAAATATTAAAATATTTTATTTTTTTAATATGTGATTAGAAATCTATTAATATATATTCATGATAAAAAAATTATGTTTTTTCAATATAAAATAAAAATATTTTAAAATAATTTCTAAAATTTTATTTTTACAACAATCCATCTTATATTTCAAGAGATTTATTTTTTAATAAGAATATACTTACTGAATTTCTATCTATTCTAGTACTTTTTGGATTATAAATCAAGTCATGAAAATAATGAGATTTAATATAAATAATTATTAGTGAAGTTTTAAACTTCTACTAATAAAAATATTTTATTGTAAATTAGGTATTTCACTAATTAAATCAAAATCAAATTATACCTCTATAATTTTTTTTTTGTTGGACCCGATCTTACTTTAATAAGCTATGCATGTGTTTGGTTATTCATGAGTGCTAGAGAGATTTGCTGGTGTCTAATAAAAATGGTCTCGCTCCACACTCTTATAGGTAATTCCAGTATCTAATAAAAGTGGCTCCTCTCCACATTTATATAGGTATTTCCATCAATGAATAAGTATTCATTGCAACTTGAACATGATTTATAAAAAAATGTAAAATTTATTAAATACTTTTTAGTTACGATCTCTTTAATTACAAACTAGTATTATCCTCACATAATAAAAAATGACTTGTTTTATAGTGCTATAGACAAAAAATAACTTTGGTATTAATTATATGAATCTAATTTATAGAATCTCTAATGTTACCATCATTTTGATTTTTTTATTAACATTAGTCTTATTCTTGTTGATATTTTTAATGTCATTTTTCTAGATTGACCACATTTATTTGTTACTTCATATAATCAATTAAAATAATTTCACCTTTTAGCGGCTGTTTTATAACATTATGTTTTAATAATATATTGATTTTTACCATTGAAGAATTTATTCTTAGTAGTGGCTATTATTATTTGGCAATCACAATGCATTTCTATATAAGTGTCGGATATACTCCTAATGGAATTTTAGTTAAAAAAATCATCAACCAATTAGCTTCATTTCCTACTATAAGAATAAAAATATAGTCACTAGTTGATAAAAAAATAAAAATATAATCACTAATGGATTAAATCTCATTTGAATATGGAATCTAGGTAGCATCGATATATCGTTCTAATAGAGTAAGAAATCCATTATATAGAATATTATAATCCATAGTACCTTTCAGATATTTTATCAGTTAGACTATTATTGCTTAATGCTTATAATTGAAATTTTATGTATATTTATGTAATCTACATATAACATATGCTATGTTAAGTCAAGTAAAGTTAAATAAAGGTACCAGACTCCTAATAATCATACCATGCTCAAGTTAAGCAAACAACTTTACCTTTATGTTTCTTTAATTAAGTATTAGTATTATAAGCAATACTTATAAATGTCACATTAAATTGACCAAACTTCTTGAAAAGTTTATCTGCATAATATTCTTTTATTAATATTATATCATTGTTTTTTTATAATTTTAATACCTGATATTACACTAGTTTAAGAAATGTTTTGTGATATGCATAACATTTATGTTAGTACAAAAAATAAGCATATTATCTATATAGACATATTATCTATATAGAAACTAATGATCACATATTAATTATTAATAAACTTAGTATATATATATATATATTTATCTATTCTAACCGAAGAAAAACCATCACTCAAATCAACTCCATCAAATTTCTCATGCTACTATTTAGGAGCTTGCTTTAAGCAATATAATGATTTTATTTTTTTGTTCAGGAACTAAACAACATTCAAGTTTTAACATATATATCTCTTCTTCTATATCATTATTTAGAAAAGCAATTTTAATATCCATTTGATGTATATAAAGGTTATAAATTGAAAGCTAAAACAATTAAAACTCAAATTGAGCAAATTATACTTATAGGTAAAAATGTATCAAAATAATTTCTATTTTGTTTTAAAGTAAAATCCTTTTACAACCAATCTTATTTTGCATTTATCTATATAACCATCAGGAAAATATTTTCTTTTAAAAATTCATTTGCAACCAAAAGGTTTTGCATTTTATGACAAATCAATAATCTCTAAAGTTTAATTTTATATAAGCAAATTAATTTAAATTTTAATTGTTTTTTTTTCAAAACCAGAACCAAAAGCAGAGATAGCTTAAAAGAAGGTCATTGAATTTTTATATACCAAATAAGTGATAAATCATTTTCAAATGAAATTTCTTTTTTTTGTCTCTCGTTTCTTCCTCAATATGAGTTTTATCAATTCTATTATCATTAATAGATGCATAACAAATCTTTTATTTTAATGGATAAATGTGTTTAAGGAATTCTGTAGCTTTTGTTTTAATAATAACATTGCAATTTAAAACATCACTTTTTAATATTAAAAACTTCTATGCAACATTATTTTCAACATAACCAATAACTAATAAACATACAATCATAAACTTATAAACCTATCATTTTTTTTTTTGGTTCAGGTAATATAACATTGGCTAGACTCCCCCATATTTTTAGATATTTTAAATTAGAATAATAGCCTCTCCTTAATTTATAAAGTGTTATACCAATTTTTTTATAAGGAATTATATTTTGTAAATGACATGTAGATAAAATAGTTTCACTCCATTAATTATTAGGTATTAAAGAACTAATTAACATAATATTCATTATTTTTTTTAAAGTATTTTTTTTTAACTATCCTATTAGACTCGAGTGAATAAGGTGGAGTAATTTCATGTATCCTACCTTTCTTTTTATAATAGTAATTTATAAAAGAAATATTTACTTTTCTATCATATCTAACTCGCTTGATTTATTTATTTTAGTTGATTTTGTTTTACTTTTATTTTATATAATAAAACATGTTATAAGCTTCATCTTTAATTCTAAACAGAAAAAAATTTGTATATCTTGAAAAATCATATATGTAGGTCATGTACTATTATCTACCTCATCTAGTCGTAATTTATTTTAAATCACCCAAGTTTGTGTGTATTAAGCTAAGTAATTTAATTTTTCTTTTAAGAGATGCATATGTTTTCTTGGTAATTTTAGCCTTAACACATATTTTATATTTATTCATAGATGAAAAGTTTAAATCATAAATTAACCCAATATAATTCATTTTCTTAAAATAAGATAAAGTAACATATCCCACTTTAGCATGCAATAAATCAATACACTCAAGCAAATAAGTAGAAAAAAATGCATTTGCATTCATTTTATTAGCAACATTGAGTATAAAAAGTTCATAGTTACAATATTCTTTCCCTGTAAATAATTATTCTTACATTATTATTAGTCATTACAATCTTATCATATTTAAATGACATTTTTGTTGTTATCTACTTTTGACACTATAGAAAAATCAAGAAAAAAAAGGATTTAAAATATAAGAGAATATACATGAAAAAGGCGTAGAAGATTATCCAAGTCAGTAGTGAAGGACCAAGATGACAAGTTAAAAAGTTGGAACACCAAAATGTATAAATTTGATAAAATTAGCAGCTCAATTCTAATTGACAAAGAGCCTATTTAGTGAAAATATTTTTATTTGGAGTATAGAAATACAAATCTAGATAGGTAAGAACTTAATAAGAATTCTGGAAGGCTTAATTAATTTTATTAAGGACTTAATTGTAAGAAGAATTGATATTTGAAGTCAATTTAGGCTTTGATTGAAAGAATTTAAAGTTCGAAGGTGAATTTATAATTTTAAAAAGTTAATTTGATCAAATTAGAAGTTTGATTGTATAAATATTGAAATCTAACCAACAATTAGGGGCTTCATTGAAGAAATTTAAATCCAAGGACAAAACTAAAAAAAAGAAACATGATTGTAGGGGATGAATTTGACCAAATTAGAGGCTAAATTAAAAAAATTAAAAGTTTAATAGTCAATTAATGATTTAAATACATAAATAAAAAACTAAAAATCAATATAAAAATGGTATTATGCTTCGAGATTAATAATTGAGATTGACAAGGGTGACATTGCATGAGATTAAGAGTTTAAAACACAATTACAGGTGTAATTAAAAGCAATTGAAAAATTTAAATTTAAAATTAAATTTATTACATCCTAAATTAAAAATTTTAATTTCTAGAATTTAACTTAAATAATATGTTGTTTAGCCACTGTTTTGGCTAATTAAGCATCTATTTTTAGATGAATAAATATAATATTTTTAACTATTTTTTCAGTTATAATTACCATCATTAAACTGAAAATCACTCCCTTTATAAATATTATCTTCTTTTATAAAATGTTTACATCTTATTTCTTTCAATAAACTCAATAGTGTCCCTAATTAACTATCAATAAAAAAAATATTATTTTTAATTTGGTTTTTTCAATTAATTCTATGTCAATTTCTTTAGCAAATTCAATTACTCACCTGTATTCTTTATCAATTAATTTGATACAAAAGCCTCGCGCTTTAAACTTTAATCAAAAGATATTTGGGTGATTTTATTTTTATTTTGACAAAGCAGTGGATTAAAAAAAAGTTCCTATCAAAAGAAAAATTATGAAAAATAAACTCACCTTCGATATAAATAACTTATTGTATACTTAATTCCAAAAAAAAAAGTTTGTACGGATAAAAAATCATGATAATTAATTAAAAAACCATCAAAAAATATTTATGGAAGGGACCCAATGCTGAAGGACGTGACAGAACGCACTCCACATGGCTGATGGACGAGCTGACAGGCACACACCCTCTCTCAAGCTGCTCAGCAAGCTCACAAGAAGCCTGTCTGGTGAAGTGAGTCACCCCTAGGTATTTTAATCAAACGGTTCAGTAGAGACAAACGCTAAACGCGCCGGTCATAGTCGACCAGCTTCAAAAATTCAAATTATATGGCGAGATTTAATTTATTTGGAGTTAGTTGAAAGTTTTCTTGTTTTAATAATATATTAAAGTAAGATTTATTTTGAATATTAATATATCAAAATAATTAAAAAATATAAAAAATGTATTTTTTTAAATAAAACGTGATGTCAAAAAAAAAACAAAATCCCCTCCATTAGCCACCGATCAGAAAACAGACCGCATCCCCCGAATTCACCCTCTCCCTCCCACAAAAATTACACCCAAAACCACCCCTATCAATCCGCCAGCGAGTGCCCCCAAAGCTTGAGCTCCCTCGAGGAACGTGTTTCCAAATTTTCTCATCCGAATTTCAAAATCCCTCCAAAACCTTCACACATTTAATCGTTATATAAATTACGCGATCATCACTTCACTGATCATTATTGAAGAAACAAAAAATGAAAGCCTCCCTAAAATTTCGTGAAGAGCAAAACCCTCTTTTTAGAGCCAAAGTGCCTCTAAGCATCATAGGTTTACCATTCCAGTCAGGGATTATAGCCGGTGAATCCAAAGAGCTTTCTTTAAATCTCTCTACTTTCTTTGAGTCAGGCCCCTCCGTCAAAATCTCTTATCGTCCTAATGACACCTGGAACCCCTTCTCTCTCGTTATCAAAACCGGAACCGGCCCTTTCGGTTCTCCGGCCTCTAGCTCCATGATTATGAGTGCTGAATTCAATTTGTTGGGTAAAGGTAATAATAATAATAACTTGAACCCTAGCTTCATGCTTCACTTCAAGCCTCAATTTGGGGACTTTTCTATTAAGAAGTCGCAGTCGTCCAGTCATGTCAGTCACGTTACGAGGTCGATTCAGAACGGTGGCGTGTCGTCTGATGATGATGGATCGGTTGAGGTTGTCGAGCCTGCGTCTCCGAATACGACTCCGGCTGTGGTTAATGGCATGTTTTATGGGAAGAGGATTGCGGTTTTGCCTCCTGTGACGGCGAGTGCGGTTGCGGGGGTTTTTTCTGGTCTCGAAGTGGCAGCAAGGACGAAGTTGCCCGTGAGGAGCAGGGCTGTGGTGAATTTCCGGTGGGGAGTTCGGGTCCCGGCTGATATCAAGAGTGGTAGTGGTGAATCAACGGCTGGGATTAATTTCAGGAAGATACCGTTTCTGGTGATGAACAAGGTTGGGATTGAACACGTGGATGGCGGAGATGGGAGGAGTAAGAAAGAGGTGACCACTGGGAAGGTGGGGATGGACTCGGGGAATTCTGACGTGGCAGAGGCGTGTTTGGGTGTGAAAAGGCAATTAGAGGTACTTCAAAGCGAGAATGGGCATCTGAAGAAAGCTGTGGAGGGATTGAGGGAGGAAATTGGTGGAGGGAAATTGTTAACTGGGGAATTGAATTCTGGGAAACTTGAGAGAAATGGAATTAAAAGTGGGAGTAGTGGTTATAAAATTGAAAGGAGAAACAATGAGAAGAAATCAGTAGAAGGAGATGTTAACGAGGAGTTGAAGAAGGCGTTGAAGGGAGCTACCAGTGGTGTTGGTGCTTGAATTTGTTGAAATTACTGGTGAAACTTTAATTTGGTTATGTTAAGATAAGTAATCAAAACTCATTTCGCTTTGGAATGTTGGTTTCTTTCTTGTTTGAAGTATTATTATTATACATCAATTTTGTAAGGTTTGTTTAGGGTTTTATGAACTATGTTGTTTTGTGGGCTTGGGTTATTTGTTTGGTTTAGTAATGCAAGATAAAGATGTAAATTGGTTAATACTAATGGGTTAGCATTGATTTGGATATGGAATTTGAAGTCGAGGTTAAATTTTAAATGAATCTGAATTTCAATTACAATAGCAAGGTCTAGCTTTTCTTGTATTTTCACGGGGGTGGAAAATGTTTCATTTTCAGATTTGCAATAGAATCCCAGCAATCAATCAATTCCTTGATCGGCACTTTCAACATTTTTTATTTGGAGAAATGATGAGTTGACTATAATTGTGTGTAATATGTATTGATGATAGAGACAATTACCTAAAATACTTGATGTTTGTTTGAGCTTCCCTTGAGCATCTGCTAGTACTTATGAATTTACGGAAGGAAATGATGTTTTGATCAAAAACTGCCGAAGGAAATGAAATGATAGGGTAGAAGCTTTCCATTTCAAAACACTCAGGCTCTTGCTATGAATGCTTGGCATTGTTTCCTTCCAAAATTGAAAAACATTTGGGCACTTTGTTTTTGTAGATGCCCTTGATGGTGGTTTATGTGATGACTGTGGAATGTACTAGCCTAGTTTGGGGTTGCCTGAGATGCATCTGTATTTTAATAATGCAATTCAGGGGAACGACATGTCCTGTGCAGTTCGGTTCTTGGCCCTGAATCATTGTGTTAGATTGGTGATCATGTCATTAAAGTTAGGCCTGCTATATAACCATACTCATTCAGTAATTTAACCAAAATGTTATATATCTTATGGTGTGAGTATATCATTTCATTATACATTGGGTGTACCTTGATTTATCTTTCCCACTTGTAAAATCTCTGAACCATCTCTAGGGGAGCTTTGATCTCAATTCGCAAATCTTTCTAGTTAAACAATGTAAATATCACTGGTGTTCCCTTGTAAACTCTTTCAGGATTTCTTTATACTTTTAATATGGATCTCTTTCTCTCTCTTTCTTTTTAGATCTTCTGGAGTTTCTTTTGAAAATCCAAAATGACATGGCATTGTGTTGTACTGTGATCCTCTGCAAAAAAATAAGCCTATGGAAACTTCTTTTCTCCTAAAATTAACAATTCTTTTATCCTGCCACCTAGATGTCTGCCTTCTGCAGCTCATTAACATCAACAAGACCAATAGCTGCCACTCCTTAAAATCATCAGCCTTGCTTTCTATGATCCTTAAACCCCTACATTATCCCTCTTCATTCTCAACTAACACAGCCATTAAGTGTCTGTTCCAGGTTCTTGTTTCTTTCATTTTTTTTTCCTTTTCCCTTGAACAACAACAAAGATTGCAATTGAATCTTGCTTCATTTCAACCCCAGATGGCACAAGTCTTCGAGCCATCTCAAGAAACCACCCAGATCAAAAGCAATGCATAGTGCTGGTGTATCCATACTAAAAAATGGGAGGGAGCCGGACACTTGTGCATGGAATTGCCTCGAGGTTATCCATCAAAGGCTTCACTGCAATCACTTTTGACATGAGAAGTGTCGGGAGATCAACTGGTGTTTTTGTTAATGGTTTTGCTGAAATTCAGATGTCGGCTGTTTGTACTCGGGCCTCTTAAAAGTTTCCAGCAAACAAGATTTTGATGGTAGGTTCTACAGGTATGGTTTTGATCCAATAACTATTGCGTTTGAATTGGTTACAACCAAAGGAAACATCTTTTTCGATGTTTTATTTGATGTTTCTGTACATGCCTGCATGTCTTCATCACCCACGTTGATGAGTGTTTTGAGATATTTCTGACATTTTTGAAATATATATTAAGCTGCCAAATTCATGGAGACAAGAATCACATGATAGGGTATTCTAGTCTGATTTAAACCTTCTCAAAAAGTGGTTGGGGACCTATTCTGTCAATTAGTCCTTCAACAAAAGTTCCTGAAACCTTTCCTACACTTTACTGAACATATATTTACAATTTACGAACTTCAAATTGAGCGCTAAGGAATTTTCTCTCTCGCATTTCCTTCTTTCGTTGGCTGAGATTTACACACACACATGTAGGAGCTCCAATTGCGGGCTGTGCAGGAATTATTGGTTATGTAAGCATGGATTGCCGTTTGGGGCAGATAAACTGCTCCTATACTGTTTGGGAGGCACCGTAAAACAATTATATAGTTGCCCAGACCAAAACTCTTCGTCATGGGCACTAGAGATGGGTTCACGAGCGTGGGACAATTGGAGAACAAGCAAAATCTGCTGTTGGCTGTGTTGAAAACTCATCTCATTGAGAGGGTAAGCCTCTTTGAAATGGAAGGACCTGCTTTTGATGCTCAGATGGTGGATTTAATTGTGGGTTTTAGCCACTTTGAAATGGAAGGATACCTACTTGTGGTGCTCAGATGGTGGGTTTAATTCTGGGTTACCTTCACATTATTGAAGGGATCAACAGCTTGACTTAGTCAAAACATTTGCATCACTAACCTGTAGAATCAGCAGAAACATAAATATGTCAGCGAGGTATTGAGGATTAAATTCAACAATTACAACAAAATTGCATAAAAAGATGATCCTGCGCTTAAGCATAAATGGAAAACATCATGTTTAGATCCACTGCTTTTCACCTTTACGTGGACATTGATCATCTTTCACTTTGCCTATGTTTTGATTTGCAAGATTGGCGCAGTTAGGTTTGATGTCAGAAGGAGAATTCAGGATATACATGGATTAAAGAGAAGTGAAGAAACACAACCAAATAGGAAAAGCAGTCCCAATATCATAACGAACAAATTTGCACACTTGACAAAGTCTTTCACGCTATATAGTGGAAAAACATATCTTATTTATTTATTTCTAGTTAATGTATTTATCAACCTTTTGATCTTTGTTAGGGTTTATGAAGTTCGTTTTTCTGGGCATCATTTTTTGTTTCAGTTATATGAAACGTTGGTGTAAATTGGATTATAGAAGTGGAAGTTCAGTGCGCACAAGTTCAAGCTATCTAGCATCTGATTCAGTGAGTAATGTTCCTAGTGTGATAGAAACCAATCATGCAGTGATCCAACGCTTAATAGGCACATTTAACATCTTAACTTGAAAGAGATTATCCTTGGCATAGCTTCATTGCCTGGCTAACAGTTGAAAATCGGGAGGGTTATTAATCCTCTGTGTTCTGGGTAATATGGAGTTTCATTGGGCCAAATCGCACCCGCGTGAGAGGACCACTTCTACACTGATCGGAGTAGCCTGGTGCTCATCATCTAGATGGAAAGAGATTAATAACAGGATTCATTGAAGATGTCATTGTGAAGAACAGTGTGTAGTCTGTTCAGTTAAGGTGCACAGTAAAAAGTTGCTGCGGAAAGAACTTTTAAATCAGAGTCTCATAATACTGGACCTTCTGTAGCTGGTGATCTAATTGTCGGAGTTCTGTTTGTTCTTTCTTTTGTTTGATCATGTAACAAACAGCAACTGTGTAGGGAAGGGCCAGATCCTGCTTCTAGTTACCATCGATAATGAAAGCCTTTCATTCATGGAAAAAAACAGATAATATTCTCGGAATTGTGTCACAACTCACAGGGTATTTTTGTGCATGCATTCCACGTGCACTGGTGAATCGCGACACCAACCTTCCATGAAATTATATGCGACCCCAGCTTGTGGATATCGATTGCAACGTTTCCCTGTTTGAGATTATAACCATGCCCTACAACAAGGCACTTGCAGTTGCAGATAATTTAACTCTGTTTTTAATTTTGAATTACACCGAGTTACTCTTTCCCACCTTACAAATCTCTTGACCCAATGGGTTTTGAGCTCAAACTGCTACAATAAAGTTTCGATACTTCATTTAAACAGAGTTATAAGAGCATGAATCCTCGGAAGTGGATGGACAGTTTGCCCCTTTGCATTGGTGTCTGCAGCATTCATCAACCTTCATCAGGTTTTTCGAGTGCCCAGCTAGGTTTGATAAGGAGGCTTAAGCTTTAAGTGGTTAACTCTATGCCTCCTAGATGTGCTCGTGATTTAGGAAATCTCAATTCCAGACATGCACCTCTGTCTTGCTACGTGTTCTAAGATTGCCGATTAAACAATGCTCCTCCTCCACTAATGACAGATCTAACGATGGGGCCATACCAGGTAAGAGTGCATTTAGTGTTGATGTAGCTGATGATAAAGGATATGGCTAGGCAATAACAAAACCTGCTGCTGCAGCCTGCAGGTGCTCACATTATGGCTGGGCGATGGATGCCTGTATATAAATTCATTTATCTTAACTCCATGTGCTGTTTATGATGCTCAAATTCTGACAGACCACTGTTTTTGTACTGTTTTTGAAAGCAGTTCAGGTCATTGGAAAGTCACTTGGTTTTTTCTACAATGCTTGTAAATATAAAGGTTGGATCGTTATTCTTCATTTCGGCTGCTTGGATTATTTCATGCCATAATTTGCACGAGTTAGGAAGCCAGCATTGGATGCTAGTGGTGAAAGTCAATATATTCCATGTTTTGTACAGTGATAAATTCATTTCCTTGTCAGTTTGTCGTATATGACGCTGGAAAGCATCGTCTTGTTCTTATAGTTCCTTCCTATGCAGAATGATGCCAGGGGACCACATTCAACTCATTATGGTAGCTGGCATGTTAACCAAAAAAAAAACCCATCTCATTTATAGTATTTACATTATATGTCCTTAAAGCTAATGAATATTATAAAATGGTAGGAGGTTAATAATTTTTGAAAATAGATACTATGAATGGGATGGATGGGAGGACAAGATTTTTAAAACTTAGTTAAAATGATGTAACTTGTATATTCTATATTTTTCTTGTTTTTATATTTGATAATTTATAAATTAAGTATTTATTTTTATTTTATTTAAAAACATTATGACTCTATTCTTTTTGTTATTGGGCTTTTTATTAGATTTTTTTAAATAACAAAAAAATTATTAAACTAATCATTCAAGTGCTGTGGCATATATAGTTCATGTTATAGGTCTTCTACTATATATGAACCCGTAAAAGTTAGTAATATAATCCTAATTTATGAATATAAGTAACATTTATAAAAAAAATTAGTCTGATCCAATAACCAATTTGCTTGAGTACAAAAAAAGTGAACAGGTTAAGTTTATAATATGTAAAATATTAAAAGTTGAATTGTATATAATCATGAATCCAAACCCAACCTAACTATGTATATGAAAATCTCTAGATTGTAATTAATAAGAATTAGTTTTTGTTTCTGTGCTTTGAATCGGATAATGTTTGTTGATAAGTAAAAAATATTTGTCAATAAGTAGTAGCATTGTTCATAATAATGAATTCAAAAAACATTGAAAGTTTTAATTGTGTTAATAAGTTTTGTATCCAACATTTCGATGGAATTTATAGTTTATTAGTTATTGGACCTGCACTTTGTCATGGGTTATAATTTTTTAAAAAAATTATGTAAGTAGATTATTTCAATATGTGCTTTTTTAAATAAAAACATTTAAAATATAAATTGAAAAGCTTATGACAACATCTAATTAAATAAATTGACAACCATTTTTGTATATAAATGAAACAATATATATTAAAAATAACTAAAAGAGAAATTAGAAAAATTAAGAGATGGATGTAGAACAAGATTTTCCACAAAATGAGATATTTACTCGGTTGTATTTACTATTTTTTTTATTAAAATCAATAAAAGATAATATAAATAGAAACACATATAAAATTGATTGAATAAAATAAAAGAAAAAAATATTTTTAAAAATAAATATTTTTACTTTTAAAAATAAAGTCCATATGTATAAACATAAAACAAGGTAATTTAAAATGATAAAATTAGAAAAGAAAATGAAAAAAAATGATGTCGAACCATATTCACTTTTTAAACTTGTGACTCGGGTCATTAGATCAGAAGCACTATAAATAGAAAACTTGCCTAATAAATCAAATAATAAAGGATGAAACTGGAAAAATTAATTACATAAAATAATCTAAAACAAAAAATATATAATTATACCAATGGGTTGAAAATCAAAATAAAAAATAAAATAGAGAACAACCAAAAAAATCTTAATTGGAGGCAAAACTTTTATAAAAGGATCATTAACAAAAATTAAAAAAATCAAAAGAATATAAACTAAAATTCAAATAAAAAATAAACAGGACAAACATATATTTTTTTAGATAGAAGGGACAAAAACAAAAAAGACACTAGCGACAAACCACTCATCATTTGCCACCACACGCAACATTAGAAGAAAGAGGATATAGTGATTCTTCCAGGAATATGATAAAAAAAACATACTTAGTCACTCGGTTGAATCTCATGTGCTACCTAAATAGCGCGGTTGCCACCCACTTACTAGCATGTAATGAGCACATGTTAGCAACTTTTTTGAATAAAAAATCAATTTCCTAACATAAAAAATACCAAAATACTCTCTAAAAATCGGGAAATTTAAAAAAAAAAGAGTATAAAATGATAAAAACTCCCTTTATATTCATGCCTTGGTTTTTACCTTTTTCTAAGAGTAGAGGTGTCGTTTTACTGTATTTTAAGAATTAAAAAAAATAAAAAAAGCTTTTGATTAACCATTTTAAATTTTATTGATTTTGAAAGTAAAAAAGTTATTTTTATTGTTTAAAGTTTTTTTGAAAAAAAACAATACACTCTAACAATCTTTTAATGGTCAATAGTCCATTTAAAAATACCAAATTACCCCTAACAATAAAACTTGTATTATTTCCATCCACGAATTAAACAATAATTTCATCATACACATTCTATAAGGTTTTTATTAATTATATATATTAAAAAATATTAATTCATGAATTCAATTATATAATATACCAAATCACATATACTAAGCAGCATAAAAAATATTAAATGTTGCACTCACTTTCTCAATACTTAAACTTTTAAGAAATAACTAATTTCTTAGTGTTGTGAGCTCTACTATTTCTTGGAGCTTTCATGAACTTCTTAGAAGTTATATATTTTTTTACGTGTATATTTTTGTTGTATGGAATTAGTTTGAATACGATAGATGGGTTGCTTATAAAAGCATAGGAGGCATTTGTATGCTAGAAAATCATGCAACATGTACAAATTTAAGATGAATATGACCAACACTATCTTTAAATAAAAGTTGCAAATTAAGTTTAAATATATGAATCAAATAAAGAGTTGCTTCATTGTAGGTCAACAAAACAATTTTAAATTGTGAAAAAAAAAAAGTCCAGACCATATGAAATTCTTTATAATAGTTATTAAATCTGGTATAGTAGGTCAACCTTAAAAGCTTCTAGTCTAACACTTTACCTAGTTGAGTTTTAAAATAAACGATGAAGGAGTTGCATAGATATGACCACATTGATTTGATGAGTTTAAAGATAATCCAGACAACTAGTAAAAAAATGGTTTGGCTTTAAAAAAGTTTTTGGATTATATTTTTTTAAAATAAACATTGAAATTGCAACATACATATGACATTTTAAAAAAACATTGAGATTGCAACATATTAGATCGCCTTAGCTTTGCAATTTATCTGGCCAAAGTTGTGACCTAGATTAAATACTTCATTGAGTTTAATAACTTTATTTTTCTTAAAATA
Organism: Populus ilicifolia; assembly: GCA_015708895.1. NCBI lineage: Eukaryota > Viridiplantae > Streptophyta > Magnoliopsida > Malpighiales > Salicaceae > Populus > Populus ilicifolia. The sequence goes on from SRLM01000138.1 coordinate 444,946, forward strand.
TTTTTTATTTAATTTTATAATTAAAAAACTCTTGCAAAATTAAACATCAACTCTATACCAGGATGTTTGTTTGAAACCACGGTAGCCCTATAAAGCAAAAAACAATAATTATAAAGACTAATTCTTAATCATTTTAAATATATAATTCAAATCATGAACTCAATTTAGTTTGATAACTTTATATTTTTTAAAATTATTTTTATTTAATTATATGATAATAAAACTAAACACCCGCAAAACTAAATATATAGTAAGATATTCTTGAGATTATGATAATTTTATAAAACAATTATAAAGATTATTGGAAATCTATTAAACGTTAAGGATAAAATTAGATAAAAAAAAAGCAATGAAAAAAGCCAAAAAACAAAATAAAAATCAAAGTGAAAAAAAAAATGAAAGGGGGAGGTGCTTTTAATGTGAATAAGGAAGCATCATTACCAAGGCCATATCATTTAGTGTTAGTGTGTGTAGGTAATGGGTAATGCCTTGCACAATGTTGAGCTTATTGAATAAGTGAAATAGGATTTCCCTGAGAAACATTCTCGTACAATCATTTGCCAGTGGCCATAATTTTTTTTTTAAATTAACGTAGGTGTTTGGGCTTGCTTGCGCGCACCATGACTAATCCCACAGGCCTTGAAGTTAACAACTATGTAAGTCTCCAGTGGCCATCATATAAGCAATTAAGGATTCAAACCTGAGACCACAGAGGGAGCAAACCCCTTAATCTCAAGTCCTTACCACTTGACTACCACCTAGATGGTTACTAGCAGCCTTAATTATTAAGCCTAGTCGGGGGTTCATCTGACTAAAAAGTCAGGTTATGGATTATTAGATATATCTACACGGATTAACTTAAAAAAATAAATAATTTTCTTTTAAATAATATATACAAATGTAATCTATAAAAACAGAAACATAAACATCATATTTGTTTGTTGAAAAATAATTTTAAAAAAATAATTTTTTAAATTGTTTTATATTTATTTATTATTATAAAATTTAATCAATAAAAAATACTTTTTAGTAAAAAAACTAACTTAATTTTTAGAAAAGTATTTTTTTTAAATACAAAATGTAATATAGTTATTTTATATTAAAAAGTTGAGAAATAATTCATATGAATGAAAAATATATATAAAAAATGAAGTATATTATATTTATCTTATATGAAAAACTCAAAAAACAATCAATATCAATATAATTTATATATATTTATTCCACATCAAAAAATTAAAAAATAGTACATGTAGATGTAATAAAAAGTGTATAAAATATAATAATATTATTTAATTTATTTTGATAAAATAGCATACTTTTATTTTATTGCATTTTAAAATAATATATTTTATTAAATGTTATTATTTTTAAATGTGATAAGATAATTATGATGCTTCAAAATATAATATTTAATCAATATCAAATGTTAAAAACACAAAAATTTAATGTGTTGTATTTTTTAAACTTAACATGCTATGAGATATTAAATATTTTTTTAGTTCAATATCATGATTTAAAACTATAACATTTAATTAATATAAATGTTAAAACAATATTGAATTTTTTTTAAAGAGAAGTTGGAGCGGTATTAATTTATCATGTCTTTAAAGTTTCCAACTTGTCCTGCATAGTGGGAGAAAAAAGGGAGTGTGATGGCTTACTTGTGCTGCATTCTAGAGCCCATCAGGTTTCTTCCTTCTACACTTTGAATACAGAACTAAATACAGTTTGGACCCAACAAGCCGCTTCAATCCCGTGTCCAAATAAATATTTATCATCGACACGGCGACGATTATGACATGATCTGGGCACTTTCTCTTGTGACTTGTCGAGGAATGTGTTGATTTTTATTTACAAATATATTAAAATATTTTTTAAAAATTAATTTATATTTACCATAGAATAAATATAAAGGGTTTGAGTTTCACATCCCTTAAATCCGGCTATCTATCTAGTTTTTTTTTTGGGTAATTTTGAATACAAATTATCTATAAAATCCGAACAAACCTTCTTGAGTTTAATTATGTTGTTTACCATAGAATAAACCTACTCGTACAATTTGCAAACATTTCCTGCGTACCCTCCTCAGTCCCAAGCCCCCGCCATTCATGCCCTAAAAGTTATTTTCCCTCCTCCCTCCTCCGCCAGCTGCTCCTCCTCCATTTGTTTTTTCTGTCTCCTTTTAATTGGTATTACCGGAGGAAAAAAGGGTTTCAGATATCACAAAATACTACTGCATTAACTCCGCCATCAAAGGCCATAATGTTCGAGTATGATTGTTAAGCAGTCTAGTTAAATAAAGTATCTTGAGGAAATATTCTTGCAGAGACGCCGACTTTTCAAGAATAAAAGGGGAAAAAGAGCGTTGACGTGGTGGTTCTGCTAACTTTGATGCATTTTTGGCATGCTGTTGGGGGCATACCATGTGCTTCCTAGTATTTTGACCATCATGCGTGATGAACATCAATGCCATGCCATTCCTTGCTGACTTCACTTTCATCGTTTGGTATCAATGGCTTCTCCTTTACATGTGCGCGTCTAGTGCACATCCTGTTTGTCTAGACAATGTGTTTTAGAATCTGTTTGGAAATCTCTTGTTATTATTTTTTAAATAGTTTTTTATATTAAAATATATATTAATAATATTTTTTATTTTTTAAAAATTATTTTTAACATCAACATATTAAAATAATTTAAAAATAATAAAAATGTATTAATTTAAAATTAATAAAAAAATAAAAATAATAATTTTTAAAAAAATACTTTTGAAATGCAAAAACAAACAGGTCTTTATAATAGCTTCTGTGGTAAGATAAATAAAAAAAATTTATCCTGTTTTAATATATATAAAACGAGGGCAATTAATATCTTAATAATAATAATTTTTATGTATTTAAATTTTTTTGTTATTCCTAACATAGTTAACAAATTTTAAAATATTAATTTATAATAGAATCCAAAACTACAGCGAATCAAGAGTTTGTGTTTTAATAGAATAAATTTTGTTCATTGAAATGATAAGATAATGTTCATGTTAACTATTTAAATTGTTCTGCATCCTTGATTAGAATCTATATAAAAATTTTGCATTTCTAATTAAAAATAATAATAAGTTACAGACACTATTATTTATCAAATCATATGTATGTATTTCTACATGTAAATAGTCTATGTAGAAAATCTAAGGAGTTATTGGAATATAAATACAATACATAAAAATAAAATGTGAATAAATTCTTTATCATAAAATATTTTAAACTCTCAATGATTGATAATATTCATGAATTAAAAGTCTTTATTGCTAAACTTTTAAAAACTTGAAAGTGGAAATTCTGGAAGTATTATTAGTGAAAGGAATAATTGTAATTTTTTTTAATTGAAATGATTACAGCAAGAAGTTATAATATATTATAGAAATTTTTTCTCCTGAAAAGATTAAAACACACCTTCAGATTGAAGAGATACCATAATTCATGTAAATAAATCACTGAATCTGTAATAAAAATAAAATATATTGAAGTAAAACAGAATGTTTAAGAGAAAAATGCTATAAAGAAGAGGAAATTTTCTCAGGCAACAAAGAATTTTAAAAATTTAGACAACCCCAGGGATTAAAAATAAATAAATTTTGTTACAATTATGACAAGAAAGAGCACTACAAATATGAGTGCAATTTTTTTTTTTAAAAAAAAAACAAAAGCAAGAAGATTCTCACAATGTTTATAACTCCAATAATACAACTATAGTTAAATATGAAACTGAGTTGGTTGCAATAATTATGATGCAATCATTAATTTACACAATAATAAAAATTATTTTAAAGATTATAAAGTTATAAAAAATGGATAAAAAGTTCTAATAGGAAATTATAATGTAGTATAGATAATGAGAAGAGGAAGTGTTGAGCTAAATTTCACTTTTTAAAATAAATTGTTACCAGTGAATTTCTTATATATACTGTAAATAAAAATAAAAATAAAAATAAATAAATCTTATATTGATTACTTTGTAATAAGGGTTTTGAAATTGTTTTAGAGTCTAATAAAATTATTTTGTTAAAAAATAGAATATTTGTATGGAAGGGTTATTTGTTTAATGAAATGTTCAAACTCATTATTAATAATAAAATTAATGTTTTTGTTTATATAACTAAATTATCTTTATCTTTATGGTATGATCGTTTGATACGTGTTAGTTTTAAATCATTAAAATATATATTTAAACTTGATTTAATTTTTTATAAAATTAAATATAAAAGAATATATAAAATTTGTATTTAAGCAAGGATGACCACATGAACTTTTTCTAGAGTTGAAAGAAATATAAATTTATTAGAACTTGTATATTTTGATATATGTGAATATAATGACATATTAACTAGGAAAGGAAATATATATTTTATAACTTTTATTAATGATTATTTAAATGTTTATTTAATGAAATGTAAAAAGCTAACTTTTTAAATGTTTAAGAATTATAAATTAAAAGTTGAAGATCAAATGGGTAAGAAACTTCAAATTCTAAAAAGTGTGATAGAGGTGGTGAGTATTTTTCCATGGATTTTTCTTTATTTTGCGAAGAAAATGAAATGACACATCAAACTAGTACTCTATAAACACCTTAATAAAATGATTATATGAAAACAAAAAAGAAAACAAAAAATATTTGTTGATATGCTTAACTTTATATTAGTGAATTCCAAGTCAAGTACTAGTTTGGGAGGGAAAAGCTTTATTTACAACTTGTCATAAATATAATATATTTTTTTAGAAAATTAAAGGTTTATCTAGATGAATTATGAAAAAAAAGAAAATCAAACTTAAATTATTTTAGAGTTTTGAGCTTCCTTGTTTTTTACTGAATTTCCAATCCTAAAAAGTTAATTTTATTAGCTATGCTGAACATTCAAAAGCATAGAATATTATATTTAATTTCTAATGTAATTATAAAATCTAGAGATGACAAGTTTATTAAAAATAAATTTTAAACTGAATCAAATTTAATTAGTAAATGAATCAATAGCATTGAAATTGAAATACATTCAGCAAATTATCCAGGTTTTGATCCAAGTTATAAAAATAAAAAAATTCAAATGAATTATTCTACTGAACTTAGAAGGAGCTAGTGAAATAAAAAAAAATAATAATTTGCATCTCGATTATATATTTTCACAATCTATTGAGCTTGAAGTATACTAATTTGTGTATAAAATTAATATTTAGAGAATTAATATTTAAATTAAATAAAAGAATGAGTCATCAATATTTTTAATGAAATCTCCATGTGAGAAGGAAATTCCATCTATATAAATATAAAAAGCAGTGCTACATGAGCAAAAAATAAAAAACAATTATAAACGTTCATGAATTCATAAAATATCACAATGCTATATTAGTGCTAAATTAATACTAAACTTTTGCTTAAGATTAATTAGATCACGTGTATATTATTTTTAATTTTATTAAGGTCCTATTTGTTTCTTTGAAAACAGTTTCTGGGAAATCACTTTCCAAACTTTCCTGTATTTGTTTGTCATTAGAAAAGTTGGTCAACGGAAAACACTTTCCGGTCAACAAAAAATACTTTTCAGTAAACGAAAAACACTTTCCGGTCAAGAGAAAACACTTTCCGGTCAACGAAAATATTTTTTAGTAAAAAAAAAATTTGGCTTGGTTTTCAGGAAAGTGTTTTCCTTTTGCTATGTTTATTTTTTCGGAAAGTGGTTTTCGGGAAAACACTTTCCAAACTTTCTTGTGTTTGTTTGCTGTTAGGAAAGTTGGTAAATGGAAAACACTTTCCAATTAAAGGAAAATTTGGCTTAATTTTCAGGAAAGTGTTTTCCTAAAAAATTTGGGAGAAAAACACTTTCCGGAAGTTGTGAAAAATTTAGAAATGTCATTATTTGCTGATTATATCAAATTTGATCCTCAAACTTTTGATTGTTGTATATATTTTGTTTTGAATATTTATTTTTTAATTTCATTTCTTAAAATTTATTTTTATATTTACTTTGGTTCTTATTTTTATAATTGTTATTTGCTTTTCTCCTATTATTTTTTTATTGAAATTTTTTTCTATCAAATTTGGTCCTCGTTCTTTTGATTGTTATTTATTTTATTTGAAATACTTTATGAAATGTTAATTATTATTATTTTAATTTCTTCATTTTTTTTAAGATATGATTTTTATTGTTTTGATAATTATTTATTTTATTTGAGATAATTTATGAATTTTTTTTAATTTCATTATTATTCAACTTTTTAATTTGTAAGATTTATTCCTTATTATTTTAATAAAATTAAAAAATAAATTAATAAATTATTTTTCAGTTTATTTTTTATAACATAACCAAACAATGAAAAGTGTTTTCCTGTTTATTTTTCATAACACTGCCAAATATTGGAAAATACTTTACTTTTAAGGAATTTATTTTTCTCAGAATTCACTTTTCTAGAATTCATTTAAAAAAAAAATAATTGTCTTGTAAACAAACGAGACCTAAATAAAATCATTGTTTAAGTTTTAGAGATTTAAATAAAAAAAATACTTTTTTTTTATTATGCATGATACACAGTACACCCTCATGTTACAAGTCAAGCGGGGTTGTTGCCATAACAAACAATACTATACAACATGAGATGAGAGATATCAAATCAATCGATTTGAATGTCTGAGGGGAGATCTGAAGTGAAAGCCCGAGGGGCACATTCATTGCATCCCTTATGTAGAATGCATTGCTCGAAGAAGATGAAGTATGAATAAATAGATAATAAGGCATGGCTATTCGCTGCCCTCCGGTCAAAGTCTTCAAGGCAGCTGAGAGAATACCTACAGCTTGTTGCTGCGATGAAAATGCTATCTATGGTAGGGAAAGCTAGAATTCATGGACCATTGTACTAGCATTTGTAGAGATCAGAGATGGGGAGGTGGTGCCCACTATTTGCTGCAGCCTCCTGGCTAGCTGAGACCACCCTGAAACAGCCCCAAGGAGAGGTCGATTTCCACTTGCCAAATTGGCAGCCAGATAAGTTGAACCATTCAAAGAAATACCTTGAAAACTTCAACAGCCAGTTTTTCCCCGCGACGCTGCTTCGTGTTGATGGAGTAAACATGCGATTCCCATCCTGTACTTGCGAGCGTCAATCTTAGGTAGATGTCGTTTTCAGCACTGCCTCTGAACGTGCATCCGTTCGATTGTCGTTCACAAGCTGTCATGGATTAGATTCAATGTTTTTCGTTTCCTTTTTCTTTTCTTTTTTTATATATATAAAAAAATACTTGTAAGAAAGTCTGTCTAGAACAAACCCCACGAGCAAAATGAACTGCTTGTGTATAATTTGCGTACGTACAACGAGTTTTAGAGGGTGTTTGGTAGTATTTTTTGATTGTTTTTTTTAAATATTTTTTATTTAAAAAATATATTAATAATATTTTTTATTTTAATAATGAGTTTTAGAATGCGTTTAGTAGAATATTATAGTTATTTTTTAATATATTTTTTATTTTAAAAATATATTAATAATATTTTTTTATTTTTTAAAAATTATTTTTAAAATCAGTAAATTAAAATATAAAAAATATATTAATTTAAAAAGAAAAATTTTCAAAACCTTTTGAAAATATTTTAAAAAAACATTCTCAAACACCCTCATAGTGACACGAGGAATTTTTATTCGAAATATATTAAAATAATATTTTTATATTTTAAATAATAAATCTAAAAACATAAAAAATATTTTTAATAAAAAACATTTAATTTTTCATAAAACATGGTTTGAAACGTAATTTTAACAATGGAATAGTTCTCGTACATCAAGGACCCCACCGGCGCATTTACCACGTAATTGTGAGATAATAGGTAATTACCGAGGTGGATCCCACATCGAAGGGTCCCTGTAATAATCATCACACACAAGAGAAGGAAAAAGAAAAAAGAAAAGAAAAGAAACAAAACCTTTGGACCACCATAATTAAAATCCCACTTTAACTCGGTAAGGTTGTCATTAATCAATGAACCGTATTCACTTAGAGAGAAAGGCTTGGTTGTATCCAGCATGTCAAGTTTAATGATCCGAATATGCATTGATTTCAGGTCTAATCTGAGTTAGATTTTATATTAAAATAGATAAAAATTGATTTATTTATTTATTTTTATTTCTTTTAAAACCAAACCTTTTAAAACTTTTTTTCCTTAATTTAATAATTTTATTTTTGGCTAATCTAGATTGATTTCATCCAAACCATCACTGGAACAGAGCCACGAAATATAATAAATTTTATAACTATATTTACAGCTACAATACGAAATAAAAAGAAATAGATAAGAGTGTAATTATTGTTATTTTTTATTTATAAAAATATATTAATAATATTTTTTTATTTTTTAAAAATTATTTTTGAAATTAGTATATAAAATAATTTAAAAAATAAAAAACAAGTTAATTTACAGTAAAAAATTTAAATTTTCTTAAAAATATTTTTAAAATGTAGTATCAAATATACTAGTATAGTTTTGAAAATCTGTTCGGTTAGGTCGGTGAATCTAGAATCCCACCCGCTCGAGCCGCAATCAAACTAAATTAAAAAAAAAATAGAAGAAAAAACACTTGATATAATTAAACTGGTGAGCCAAATTGATTTTAGTTATAACTTATTAATTTTTATTTTTTAAATTAAAATAATATTATTTTAATTTTTTAAAAAACTAAAAATTAACTTAGATTACCAAATAAAAATACGATAATCTAGTCAAACCTAGATCTAGATCTTGAACGGGCCGGATTCATAATTCATGTAATGTTATTTATTTAAAGATTAATTTTATTTTTTTAATATGTTTACATGAAAATACAACTTGAAACGTGGTATCTGTCACTGTCCCGTAGGAGCACTTAAAAACAATCTACAATGGAGAAGAGGCTCCTTCTCCTCCCTTCACGCGTTTGTACATTTGACATTGACTTCTCTATTTTGTTTGGATTAGGAGGGACGCTCTCCCAAGCCCTCGCCTTGCCTTCTGGAAACTTTTATTTTATTATTTGATTTGATTAATTGATTGCTTAACATGTAGCGGGCAGTAGATAGTACAAAGCTAACATCACGTCGTCATCTTCAAGATTAAAATACAAGAATTCTCGCAATTACCAAACCGATCCTCTTGATCCTCGCTTTTTTTTGGTATTTTTTTAATAAACTGTAAAAAAAAATAATGAAGAATGATACTGAGCTTGGAGGAACATTATATTAGAAGGAAGAGGTGGCTGCCTTCTTCCCAGCCAGCCACACAGCTGGTTTTGATCCATTTTAAATGATATTTTTAGGCTCTTTATTTACTATTTATAAATATAGGACCATAGTAATAAATAGTAAATCTTAAGATCTGATCCTTCTTCTCAATCTCAAATACCACCACGGCACAAACACTCCTCCGCTTCTCAGCTCTCTCTTTCTCCCTTCTCCATTTCCACATTCTTCCGCTCCCGTCTCCAACCACCGACTCTACCGTTCCGGTGACTAACTCTGCTCTGACAATATCTCGCCGGCCGAGATCTGTCTCTTTCTTTCTCTGATCTGAATACTTGATTCGTCTATTCATCTTTTATTTTATTTTAACAGCAGTAGAGGGTGCAATGTCGGCGGATTTGAATGTGAATCAAATAGAGGAGAAGATATCTGTATTGGATCAGCCTGAAGAATCCGCTCGTGTTGATTGTAATGGGAATGGCAAGGTTAATGATCATCATGGCCCCGATCCTGTCTGTGCCGAAGACTCTGTGGCTGATCGAGTTGGAGAATTGAAGGCTGATCGTGTCGAATCCGAGTCCAATACTGGGTTCCGTGACGATGACGATCCGATCGAGAAAGAAGAAGATCTTCAGGCAAGGGCTTTGCTTTTCTTATTATCCGAATTATACGTCCATTAGAGTGGCTTGGCTGTGTTTCTTGATTTTTCTGACTTCTTTGGATTAATTGTAAATCCATTCTTTTTTTTTTTTTATAAAAAAATTGTAATGTGGTTGCTAATGGAATAAAGGTTGATGCTTTGAATAATCAAACATGTCGAATAGGGGTTCGAGGCTCGTCCATTTAGAGTCCGAGTCTGTTCGTTCCTTTTCTTTACTCTGAATCAGAGGTGTCATTCAGGATCTTGGATTCCAACTTCCGAGCTGTTTTTGGGCTGAGTATCTAGGTAGCGGTATTGTAGGTTTGTAACCTATGAGTTTGCCTTTTGTATCCGTGCTGTATGGCTGAGTAATGAGGATGCGCTCTGTTTTGTTACTTTTACACTTTCCTCTTGTTCTCTTTTTTTCCATATGCTGATAAACTTACATTACTATTAACTAGATGCTTCTGTTAAACTCATATTTTATATTTCAAGACAGGCTGTTGAGAAGGGGAGGGAGGAAAAGCTGGCGGATATACCAGAAGATCATGATGTAGAAGGGGACAAAAAGGGGTTAATTAATCATGCTGAACTCTCAAATGCAGGTAACTTATCGATGTCCTGAAATGATTGTCTAAACCATAAGCAATGAATAAAGACTGTACTTGCAATAAAACAATTAAGAAATTGATGCCTTTTTCGAACATCTAGAATCCACATATGCTCCGGCTACTAAACTGTTCCCATTTCACTTTGATAGGTTTTTATTTTCACCATGGGGCTTTTGTTTTTTTGTTCCTTTGAAGTGATGTTTTATATCTTTCGAACTAATTTTTGTTCTTTATTTGAACTTTCTGCCTGAAAAGTGGCAGAATCTCAGGAATCGCAAGACACAAGTGTGCATGTTGCTGAATCTGAGCTAAATCAGTCAAATAATGATGAGGAGAGGGTTGAGGAGGAAAGCAAATTGAATTTGACCATTGATACAAAAGAACATGAAGATTCTCAGGCTGTAGTTATCAATGGTGTTCATAATGATTTGGATTTGGATCAGCAGAGGGACCTGGCTGAAGCTCAGGAATTGCAAGACACTAGTGTGCATGTTGCTGAATCTGAGCTAAATCGGTCAAATAATGATGAGGAGAGGGTTGAGGAGGAAAGCAAATTGAATTCGACCATTGACATAAAAGAGCATATAGATTCTCAGGCTGTAGCTATCAATGGTGTTCATAATAATTTGGATTTGGATCAGCCGAGGGACCTGGCAGAAGCTCAGGAATCACAAGACACTAGTGTGCATGTTGCTGAATCTGAACTAAATCGGTCAAATAATGATGAGGAGATGGTTGAGGAGGAAAGCAAATTGAATTTGGCCATTGAGATAAAAGAGCATGAAGATTCTCAGGCTGTAGTTATCAATGGTGTTCATAATGATTTGGATTTCGATCAGCAGAGGGACCTGGCTGAAGCTCAGGAATCGCAAGACACTAGTGTGCATGTTGCTGAATCTGAGCTAAATCGGTCAAATAATGATGAGGAGAGGGTTGAGGAGGAAAGCAAATTGAATTCGACCATTGACATAAAAGAGCATGAAGATTCTCAGGCTGTAGCTATCAATGGTGTTCATAATAATTTGGATTTGGATCAGCCGAGGGACCTGGCAGAAGCTCAGGAATCACAAGACACTAGTGTGCATGTTGCTGAATCCGAACTAAATTGGTCAAATAATGATGAGGAGATGGTTGAGGAGGAAAGCAAATTGAATTTGGCCATTGAGATAAAAGAGCATGAAGATTCTCAGGCTGTAGCTATCAATGGTGTTCAAAATGATTTGGATTTGGATCGACAGAGGGACCGGGCAGAATTGATCACCACTGAAGATGTTTCTGAATCTGAGCCCAGTCAGTCTAGGAATGATGACGAGAAGGTTGAGGAAAGCAAATTGGGTTCTGAAGATTCTCAGGCTGTAGTTAGCAATGCTGCTCGTAATATTCTAGCCTCAGACCAAGAGAAGAAACTGAAGGAATTGATGAATAATGATGATGTTACTGAATTCAAGCCAAAACAATCTAGCAATGACGTGGAGAAGGTAAAGGAGGAAAGCAAATTGGACTCGGCCATCTATGTAGAAGAAATTGAAGATTCTCAGGCTGCAGTTATCAATGGTGTCTGTAATAGTTTGGATTTGAACCAGGAGAAGGAACTGCCAGAATTAATCAAGGATCTTCCTCTGGAAGATTCTGTGGATTCCTTCAAGCAGAATCTGGAAACAGCTCCATGTCCAGTCATGGCTGATGACAAATTGGAAGCAGAATCTGCTGAAGGCCCTACATCTGATGAAAATAGAGATGGCTTGCCTGCTGGTCATGCTCAAGATACTGCTGCAGAAACTGAGGTTGTTGATGACCTGGTTGATGCCAAGCAAAATATATCTAAGAGCTCTTCTGAAAATATTGAACTTGTAGCAACTTCTGATGCTGAAACTGGTCAGAGTTTTCCAATTTCTAGTGATAATGGTACAGCAGGAGATGAAACAAGTCACATCCTTATGGATGCTGTGCAATCAGAAGTGCCAGATGCTAATGGCCTTGATATTCATGAAAAAGGAGGATTGCTTGGCTTGCTTACTAGTCAGGAAAGTGCTTCACAAAATGTTCTTGTTAATGACTTTGTTCATACACCCGAGCAAAACCATACCTTAGAAATCAGCACAGAAGTGTCCTCCCCTGCTGTTCTCGAGGAAGCACCTGTTGAAAGTAGTGAAAGTTTCCCAGTTTCTCCTATCAATGATTTTGGAGCAGAACCAATTGTCAGAATTGAGGATTCTTGTCCAGTAGAAGATTTCAAGTTATGTGATATTGTAAGAACAGAGACCAAGGTTGATGAAAGTGCTGATTCTCATCCTGTTGATGTTTCAAAAGTAGAGGCTGAAGTTGAGAATGTCCTTGTTGCACCAAGTGGCCATGCTAATGATGTGAATCTAGATATTGGGGCCAGTTCCCATTCCATTGAATCTGATGAGGAAGTATCTAATTTGTCAATCGGTAATGTGGATGTAGAATCTGAAGTCACAGAAGCAGTGAACGAAGGTGATAGCAACAGAACTTCTGTTTCCTTTGACAATCCAGATGGCGAAACCGTTAAATGTGATTCAACTGGGAATGAAAGCTACATGCCCAAAATCGAAGTCCAAGCAGACTCAGAAGTTGAAAATATATCAACTGCAGCAAGGGAAGAAGTGCCCAACAGAGATCACGTTGTGTCTCAGCTTGAGGGTGAGGTTGGTAAGAATGAAACTCCCAAACCTACCATGGAAGACCCTGCGGTTGTTACCTCTGATGAACAATATGTTGTTGCTGAGCTGGGGAAAGGGCCATTCTACATAATTAAGGTTCCAAGATTTGATGAAAGAAATTTAAGAGAGAAGGTTGAAGATGCTAAATTTCAAGTTGAGGAGAAGAGTAAAATCCGGGATGCTATTCAAGCTCAAATCCAAATAATAAAGGTTAGATTTTTTTTTTTTTTGCAAATGCTCCATTATACATCTGAAATATTTTAATTATTTTCTGTCAACATGATTGGTGAAATGTTTCCCTGTTAGGCCAAGCGTAAAGAGTATGAAGATAGCGTTTTAGATGCCAGATCAGATGAGAAAGCTGCACGGGACTTGCTTAAGGCCAAGCGGAAGGAAATAGATTCTGTTCAATATATAATTAACAGAACGAGGAATGTCCTTGAAATTGAGGAAATTGATGGCAGGGTATGCATGTTTCGTATTTGTTTTTTTAATATTTATTTCCAGTTTCTTAACACACAAGTTCAAAAGTTATTCTAAAATGCTTTTGAAACATGCAAATGTGCTACTATTTTGGCACTTAATTGGCTGCAAACAGATACGCTCTATGGAACACAAGATACAACATGAAACCCTGCCTTTGAAGGAAGAAAAGCAGTTCATTCGTGATATCAAGCAGCTGAAGCAGATTCGAGAGCAGCTCTCTTCTAATATGGGCAGCCAGGATGAAGTTCAGCAGGCTATGGATCAGAAAGATCAAAGTGAAGAGCGCTTAAAGGTAGTATTTGCAGTTACTGTCATTGCTTAGCTAGGGTCATTTCCGCCAGGTGCAGTACCAGTTGACTGCTGTCTTCTACTGATTATAGTGGAAGTGGAATACTGACTCCAAGACAATTCGTGTTTCAGAAACCTAATAATCAATTGTTTTTTTTCGTCACTTTATTAATCACACAGACAGGTCTTTTATTATTGAAGTAGCATGGTTAACTTGTTGAATTGTTTATTTGCATACAGTCTTTGAGGAAAGAAGCGGATGTATTGAGAGACAGCCTTCTCAAAGCTGAAGCAGTCACTGAAGATGCTAAGAAGAAATATAATGATGAACATGAGAAGATAAATCAATTGCTATTTCAGCATAGAGCTGCTAATGATATACGACAAGAGGCATTTGCACATTTGCAGAGTTTGAGGAAACAATTATATGAAAAGGTATGCTACTATATTGTTTGCATGTGCATATTTTGAATTTTTTAGGTTAAGAACTTTTGATAAAACTGGAATAGTTTTGCTGTGGTGATTTAAGAAAAAAAATTATGACAAGCAGAATACCTTGAATATTCTGTTATAAAGTCATGAATGTTGATATAATCTTTTCTATTGAGTTGGTGTCAGGAGGCGAGCACGAGGTGATTAAGACTTTAATTGAGTTTTTGGTTGAACATGGATAAGGAAGCATTATAGGAAATAAATTTAACTACAAAGGATCTGTAGTTGATGAGGCAATGAAACTTTTGCAAACAGTTTCTATGTGCTATGCCTTCTGAATTGTATGTCACTGGTGTTTCCTCCTTTTTGGTTATTCCCACTGCACACTAGCTTTATACATGGGGAAACACAGTTTGATATGTTTTATTCTTCAAATCTCTCCCTCTTGTTTGTTGCGAGAAAGGTTTGGTAGCTACTGTAATAACTACTTCCTTTATTAAATGCCTGCTGCAAATAATAATTTTAGGTTTGTGTCTGAAGCAAAGATTAGTCAAATTACACAAACTGAATAGACTAACGCTACATTTCCCTTGAATTCGCAGAGTAAATTTTTTTACAAGTACAAAGATGATTTAACAACAGCAACTAATTTGGCATTGAAGGGAGATAAAGAGGAACTTCAACGTCATTGTGCTAACCAAGTGAGTAAATGCAGTTTGCTTTTTCTTTCTGTCCTTTCCTTTTCTATTCTCAGCCGTGTTTTGACTTATTAATCTACAATTTAGGTGGAGAGAGTTATGGAATTATGGAATAACAATGACGAGTTCCGGAAAGAGTACGTGAGTTCCAACATGAGGAATACATTGAGGAGACTGCGGACATTGGATGGTCGTGCACTGGGCCCTGATGAACAGCCACCCATTATTCCAAATGTTGTTAGTCAAAGAGTGACCAAACACAATGTTGCACCATCAGCTCCTCCTCTTGAAGTAGAAAAGCCAGTTACACCTGTGGAGACCCAAAGGATAGATGAAAAATCCACAGTGAAGCTTGGGGACAAAAAGAATCAGACTGTTAAAACTAAAAAGCAGGCAAACCCTGCTTCCTTGGAGAATGGTTTGCCAACTGTTTCTGGAAGAGATCAGATTGAAGAATCAAGAAAAGAGGAGAATAAGCTTACAAAGGAGGAAGAATCAAGGCAAGAGAATAAGCTTACAAAGGAGGAAGTTGAGTTAGCCAGGAAGATAGAGGACTTGAGGAAGGAAAAGGAAGCAGCCATGTTAAAAGAGCAACGGAGATTGGAGGAGAAGGCCAAAGCAAAAGAGGCAATGGAGAGGAAAAAACGAAATGCAGAAAAGGCCCAGGCCAGGGCTTTGCTAAGAGCGCAAAGGGAAGCTGAGCAGAAAGAGAAGGTAAATACCGAAAATTTTCCTATATTGAGTATGGTACTATCGATGTCATTCCAACCTTGCAAATATTTGGCCAAAATTTGTCTCTGTTAAATTTTGTATTTTAGCTATTTTCCCTGTTTTTCTGCTATCAGATATATTGGCATGTTAGAATTTAGTCTTTTGGCTGTTCAGTCTTGTCAATTAATTGGCTGGGGAACTATACATGAATGTAGGAAAAGGAGAAGAAGGCAAAGAAGAAGGAAAAAAAGAAGGCAGCAGCGGAGGATACTAAAGATACCGATGAGGTTGAGTCTGCTCCTAGTTCTGAAACTCCAGCTGAAACCAATGAGTCTGAAAAAACCGAGAAGCCTGTGACTGTGGCAAAGAGGCCTCAAAAGCAAACAAAGGCAAAATCTATGCCTCTGCCTCTTCGCAACAAGGGTAAGAGAAAGATGCAAACATGGATGTGGACCCTTATCACACTGCTGGCTGTTATTGCCTTGTTTTTTATGGGGAACAGCAGCTTCTTTAATCTTGGGCTGCAACAAAGGTTTGGCATCTAAATATATAATATTGTTTTTCTTTAGATAATAATCAACATTCTACAAGAGAGGTTTGGCGGGGTTTTCCTATAGATATTTAATTAAGCAATTCTTTTGTACTCTTCCAGTGTTCTTTTCCATCGAAGTATGATTTACTTACTCTCTGGGTTTTATTTCATACACCCCATTAATAGGTTGGTTTTTTCTGTTATTTGCCAACATTAACACACATGTTCTGGTATTGCTTTCATTTATTTAGTGTGCTATATATAATACAATAAGTTTTTTGGCCTCTCTTTCTGTGAATTTGTGGATTCTACTGCTTCCCGTCGAGAAAACCAATGATTTCAAATGATGTATGTTAAGGCTTCATGCTAATCAACTGAATGATTGAATGCATTCAAAATCCCAACAAGATTCCTGATGAGCTGTTAGTTGCTTTACTCTTGTATCGTTGTCCTACCATCTCAACCTCTTCATTCTGCAACCTTTTAGCATCGTCATCTTCAATCTCTATCGCCCCTCTAACATCAACATCCTCAGTTTCTTCAACCCTAGGCATCAATTCCCATTCCTTTTGTGTGAACAGCCATTGAGTGTTTGTTCTGGGTCCCCCTCCCCCCTCGTTTCTTCGTTTACAACAAGGAATGCGGTTGAATATCGCATCATAGCATACCATACCCAGATGGCATGCCTCTTCATGCAAGAATCTTTAAGCCCATCCAAGGAACCACAAGACTACAAGAGCTACACCACCTCGTTACTCACTGCTATGCTTTAGTGCTGCAGTACAGATGCTTCCGTGATAAAAATGGTTGGGATATGATAAAAGTATGGAACTTGAGAAAACTTCTAAGAGCTGTCCTCATTGTCTAGCTTAAGGTCAATGACGCCTCCCAACGATCAAGGAAAAAAAAAAAAAACCTTAGAGAATTAGGCTCATCAACGTTGTTAATTCAATCATATTGGCTATTAAGAAACAAGACATGGACTTTTTTCCCTTTTTTCCATTTATCAAGTAAAGAGGAAGCTTATTGCACAGAACTTCACAACGAAGAAAACATAACAAGAATTCATACCCCTATGCATAGAAGCATGTAGTTGGGAAAGACGCCACATAAAGTGGCAAAATCGACAAAATTCACTCCAGCCACGCCACTATCCCAAAACAACAACCCCTCGTGGAAACACACCATTTTCGCCACCAGTTTGTTTTGTCCAAGTGGAGCGAAGGGGATTTACAAATACCAAAAAGAAGAAGAAGAAGAAGTTAGAAGAAAAAAACAAAAGAGAACATCAGCACAAGTACATCAACGAGGGTTAATCTATAATTATTATTCGGCAATTTGATGTAAATTTATTTACTTTTTAATTTGTTGAGTTATACTTTTTTTATTTTTATTTTTATTTTACATCTAATATTTAAAATTGTTGATAATATTATTTTTTGTGTTTTAAAAAATATCACATATATTTTTATCCATTAATCTTTCCTCATCAACCTCTATTATTATTATTGATATCTAGCATCTAGTTCTCTTTGATAATTGTAAGTCTTTATTTGTGATGTTGTGTTTGATTTAAGAATCTAGCAATACACACTTAAAATTTTACTGATATATCTTGTTCTTAATTAATCCTCACATTAAAAAAATAAAATTAATTTTATTTTTTATATTGTGATTTCACTTGCACGAATCATATGTAATCTTAATTTCATTTCTAAACTAGAGTTTTATGCAATTGAGAATAATCATCTAACATCTAACTTTAAATTTACAATTACCATGAATTTATCTTAAATGATATATTTAAAACCAATCATGAATAAAACACCATAAAGTTTAAAATAACTAGATTAGATGTAGTTAGATATTTCTTGACACAACTTGAGGGAATTGAAGATTGGAGACTATGTTTCACAATTATATCAAAAATATAGAAAGATCAAACTTATTGGATTACCATGAATATATGATTTAGATGTCATCATTTCTACTTCACCTAGCAATAAGAACAAGAAAAAAAAAGAATGTGAATGAACAAGGACTTAACATTATAAATCTAAATGAGTTTTAAAATAAGATTAATAAAGAATACAATAATTTTTCTTTAATAATGGATGAAGAAGTTTTATGATACTTTTTAGTGGAATCACCGTAAAGATAAATATAGTTTTAGAATAGTCTCATGATATTAGTTCTTTTAAATTACTTAATTCTCCACCCATCATGCTTGATGTCCATCATGTTAAAGGTTTTGAGCAACATGCTCTTTACCCCATGCTTGATGTCTAACATGTCATAGATTTAGAGCAATATGTTGAGCTCTATAATCCCTTACCCATGACATATGATGAGGAAGATAAAGATAATCTTAATTTTCCAGGTTATTTCTGAACTGTATCTTTTTAAAACTTTAAAAAATATTTGTTCTACTCCGTACCCTTAGTTGTATAATGTTCATAGTTACAAACTTATAAAGCATGTATATCTCCTTTCCAAAGGCAAAGCTAGGAATTTTAATTCAGAAGGGCTAATTAGATAAAAAATTAGGGGGGTAAACATTAAAATTTTCTATTCTTAGAGCTAAAAACCTATTTATTAGGCAAAACTAGGAATTTTAATTTAGAAGGGCTAATTAGAGAAAAAAATTAGGGGGGTAAACACTAAAATTTTCTATTCTTAGAGCTAAAAACCTATTTATTAAAGGAGAGGGGTTGGGAAAAAAATTTTCCTTGTAGGTTTGGGACCCCTATCAATTCCTTCAATTTCACCCTTGCTTATTTCCATGTCTCCCCACTTTAAAATGTTTAATTAAACTAAGTTTTTTACGTGTAGAGTTTATAATTTGTATGTTGAGATCATAAGATAAATTCAAGTAATGCATAATATAAATTTCAAGCTGATTTGTATAAATATCATGATGCATATAATCTTGAAGATTATTTAATGATACAAATTAGTTTTAAACAATGTCCTTTCAAAACCACTCATACATTGCAATTAAGTAGTGCTAGACTATTCAAAGTGTTGTATATGATTGAATTAAATAGTTATGTTATTAAATTTTCACTAAACTTTGATATTAGTTTTACTTGTAACAAGAAGAACCTTATTATATAAAACACAATAACCTATCCTTGATAATTATTTTGAAAACCTTACCCTATTATCTTTATCTTTAGCATAATAGGAACATATTATGCTATTTTGGATGCACAAGTTTACCCTATTATTTTGAGAACCTTACCCTATTATCTTTATCTATTGCATAATAGAAACATATTATGCTATTTTGGATACACAAGTTTATCGAGGATGATGAACTAAAATGAATCCTAGTATATGAGTTAGACGACTAGATTCAAACTATACTTGGATTACAAACAAGACATTATGACAACTTAATCCTTATATTTAGGAGTGTTATTGGAGCTACCTTGAACTATTCTCAACGGGGTTAAGTTCTTCCAATATCAAGAGAGTTGATGAGGATATTAGACTTTTATCGAGCTTATATTATTGGAAATTAAACTCTTATTAAACTATGCTCGACGTGGTCGAGTTCTTATATGTTCTTCATATGATCCATAATGATCGAGGATAGTTCAACCCTTATGTTATGGATTTTATTCAAGTTTATTTAGTGAGCTTAATTTTGTTATTTTTAGATGTTTTATCTAGTGCGCTATAAGCCAAGTTGTTTCTTTTAATTACAATTTAAGTGTGTGTGTGTACATGTCAAGTAATTTTTGATGAATTGAATAAAATTTACAAAGTTGCTGACTTTTCCAACTCTTATTCTTTCTCTTCTTCAATGTTATCTTATCTTTTTTGGCTTCTTTTTCTTAACTTTTTATTTTGAATTTTTTTTTTACTTCAAATATCTTTCTTGTCTTGCATTAGTTAGCCATACAAATTGCTCAAAAGCTTCAAAATAGTATGTTGAACTTAACACATAAACAAGATGTAAGTTGACACATCTAAACCTAAAGTTTCAAAACTAGAATAATTCGGAGGTGTGAGGTTAAGGAGTTGAAAAGCTTTTTACGGGACATGAAACATTGTTTCTACATTGCCAAGATGAGTTTAGACAAACAAGTGGACATGTTGATAATGTATTTTATAGGTGATGAAAAGTTATGATAGCAAACCAAGAATAAAAAGGATTTGAACATTGGACATCCCAAGACTAAGACATGGAAGTGTTTGAAACATGAGATGAAATAATAGTTTTTACCTAATAAAACATTTTGAATGGCAAGGGAATACTTGAAGGAGTTTAAGTAAGATAAGCTGGTGGGGGATTATATTAAGATATTTAGTTTTTTAACTAGATTTGTGGCCTATACTTTACCGTGGGTAGATCAATTTTTTTTTAATTTTTTTTAGTGTAAAAAAATGCTAAATAAAAAAACCCAATACGAAATTCAACAATTCAATTGGTAATTTAAATAATATGAATTAAAAAAATTATAATAAAATTGATAATTTAAATAATATGAATTAAAAAAAATATAACAAAAAGGAGGTAAAAATATTTGAGCCCATTTAAGGCTTAAAAAACCAATGTTTAAGGTCAAAAATGAAAAAAAAATACAAGCTAGAAAAAAAATCCAGTTAAATTGAGTTAATTTACAAACTCCATAACAATAAATATAAGATTGAAATAACCTCATAAAAAATAAACAAGAAAAAAAAACCACTTGAAAGGAAAGGGAAAAAAAGTATGAAGATCAATTTTCAATACATAAATACTGAATGATAAAATAAAAAAATAAATTTAAAAATTAACCAAAAACAAAGTCAACTCGTGTTAACATTTGAAAGTGGTGTCTCTTGCCATGAATCCGAGACTAACCCTATAGAAGTTAAACTAAAAAAATAACAAAATAAAACTCTATAAAAAAAGATAAAAAAAACAGCTTAAAAAGGAAAAATAAAACCTAAACAAATTCTAGTAAACCTCCTAAACTTGGTTAAATATCAAAAACTCATAACTTCTGAAATTTGATACTTGAATTTAATTAAAAAGCTTAATTTCAAATCAATTTAATTTTGAAGGATGAAATCGTAAAAAAATATTAATTTTATAAACTTGTAAAGACAAAAAGAAAGCAATAAAAAGTACGAGGATCAAATTTGATATAAAAATATCATAAAAGATGAAATTGTAAACAGAAAATCTAAAAATAATCCCTAACAAAACACATAGCAATAAAAATAATAATTACCAAATTTAAAAGATAAAAAATGAAAGAGGGTGAAAATGAAAAATAGATGTAATTTTATGATGCAAGTATGTTTTTATTTATTTTTTTAAAATATGACTTGGGGTAAAGACACAATCAAGGGAAAAAAAAACCCTAATATGTGGACAAAAATTAAAAAAAAAATGATAAAAAATACAAAGTTAAAAAAATCATATAAATAATGAATAAATAATAATAATAATAAAAAAGCTTAATCACTAATAATATAAATGTTGAATAATAAAATTAAAAAAATATAATTTTTTTTAAAATATACCTATATAAAGTTTTAAAAAACTTTCTAAACTCAAACAAATATTTTAAACTTATAACCTATTAAATCATACAACTTGGTCGAATCCAGTTTCATTTATGAAAAAAAGGATGAGCTCAAGAGGAGTGCCAGCTTTACGGAAACATAACTGCGGGTGGATTTTGGCAAGTGGGATTGCCAAGAGGATGATCACAACTTTGTGTATAACTAAGGGGGGTGTTGCATTCAAATTTATAGACATGGCATGGCATAAGTAGCAAGGGAGCTTCACACCTTTTTCATTCCAGGGAGATTAAAGGAGACGAGCAAGGCCCTAAAAAGGAGCGAAGTCACAACATGCCTCTATAATGGTTCAAAATAGGTCGACAATGGGATCGTCAAGTTCTGGTTGAATAGGTGCTGAACCAGGATGTTTATGTGGGAGGAAGCACCACTTGTGATAGCTGGAAGAGAAGGTGCAGGCACTAGTACCTTTAAGTTTGATCCAAGGAGGGCATTCAACTCATCTGGTGGGGAGATTCGTTAGACGGTCAATGCGCCTGGGGTGCACAGTGAAAGCATACTACTAGGACGATGCCATTAGCAGCAGCAGACCCTGTCGACGGCGATGAAATCAGCAGGCATCGTGCAATTATCCACGCGACCATTGTGCTGGCGTAAATATGAACTCGGGGGATGGATTGTCCAAGTTGTGCAAAAACACATCAATTCTGGCTCTTTGGATGAAGGTTGAAACAATCAACTTTTTCAATTAAAAGGCTCCAAGTGTGCATAGAATGTTTTTGCATGGGTATGCTATGATACATGTAACGAGTTTTATATCAAGAAGATCACTGGGATAAAAAAGATAAAATCCAACAAAAATAAATGGATGAAGGTTGGGAAAAAAATCATAGTCTTGCTGTTTGAAGTAATTCAATGCTACTCAATAAACACTTCTAAGTACTATTAGGCCTTACTACGAGCTTCCAATGTTAGCTGGTTTCATCAACCTCATTCCTGCTCCTCCATTGCTTGTCCATGCAAGAATCGTGGATCTCCATCTGATTTGAGGGGAAAAAGGTGCAAGAATTTTAGAGAAATGAACATCAATAATCGTTAGGAGGGCAAACTACTTGTCAGATGCTTCATTATAGTTTTACTTGTAATTAGCTGACGAGTCCAAGCAAAGCCTTCCATTGGCAAGTGCTTTAGACACAAGTTAGGTTCTTAACTGCTCTTTCAATGTTATTTCCAGCAATCCAAAAACAGTAAAAAATATGCCCCACTTACTGGTACCCCACTGATGTTATTTCCTAGAGAATTGGACACCGCATCTTTAATTTATGAAGCATACAACGAGTGGATAGCAATTAAGTGGAGTATATCTATTCATATTCCACATTTAATCACCCAAAAAGCGAAGGAAAAATTAAATGTTTTCCTGGATGCAAGAAAACAATAATTTCTATTAGCCCCCAGTGAAACTATTCACTTAAACACAGGATATTGCCAGCTCCAAAGACAAAATACAGCAAGATGCAAACTTATCTAAAATGTAAACATATTTATTACCACTTTCTCCATCAGATGCATCTGCGAGCCTTGCAATTGCATCAACAAGTGCTTGTTCATGCTCCTGCATCAAAATACCAGTCAAGTCTGCCGTTCTAAAAAAACAACAGTTAGTCTGTACTCAGCATGATATACAAATTGTCTTACTTTTAACATTTTTTTAGCCTTCTCGAGCTCAAGAGGATCAGGATAGCTGACACCAAAAACCCTCTCCACCTGTTTAAGGTTTCAACGACAAATGAATAAGGTAATGTTTACACATAATAAATGTAACAAATTCCAAGCTATTTCACACACCTCCTTAACTAGGGACTCTGTGTTGAGCAATTCAATATTGTCAGAAAGTTTCCTTGCAATACCATTCTGTGTTCGAAAAAATTCCCTTTTTGATTGATCCTTGGTGGATCCCCTCCCTCTTACAGAACTTGAAATAAGACCACCATGGCTCACAGATTTTTTCATTACATGGCCTGGCCTGCCATGAGAAATTCCAGGATCCACAACTTCCCAACGAAGGTCCTCTGGAGCCATCTGTAAAAAGAACAGGAGACCATTCCTTTTTTAAGAGAGTAAAGATAACATGGATAAACAAATGGAAGCCACACCCAAGCCTCTCTTTTCAGTTTTTTTTAGTTATATGGTACGAGCATCAAACCAAATTACAATTCTAGCACTTGGCTATTTCCAAAAAGCTTTTCAGAATAGAAATATTGGAACATTATACAAGCAATTATTGGGAAGCAGAAGAAGAATAAATAATTCAACTTCTCACCCCTCAACAGATTGGAAGGTAACACCACCCATGCCAATCCCATCCAAACCTTCAGCTCTAAAACATGGCTCAAGGTTAATAAACATACCTAAGATCCCTAAATCAACCAAAACAACCTCGTGCAAACAGAGATAGAGATGGGGGTTGAATACACTCAATACATGATCAGCAGAAAATCTCTCTCTAAAAGAGTACGCAACTTACTTTCCAAGAAAAACTACAAAACCATGCACCAACAGCCCCATCTTCAACCTATTGCTAGACTCATTGTTCACCAGCCATACCAATCCCATGACACAATTCCAAACTCAGAATTGATTTTTTTCTTTTTCTGTGCATGTGTCTGTGGGCAGACACTGCAGGAAGTTACAAAGTGCACATTTTACACGCGTGTGAAAATAATCTTGGCAGTCATACAGATTTACAAATTCTATCGTCTTTGTGTAAAATGGCTGCTGCAAAAAGGTGGCGACTAAGTAGGAGGATAAGTATTTTAGCTCATGAAATACTATAAACTTACCTCATTGAGATCAACCCATTCCCATGTCTCATTTTCAGTATTCATATCATAGACCAGAGCATGTCGAGCCTGCAAATTATCAAAATCTAGTCACTACAGCTGAACATCCACCACCTAAAGAACTTACTAAAAACAGTGAACATACAGGGAACCATAACAAGAAGGTATTTATGTTGTTTTCAACATACAAATTAACAGAATATTATGACAGAAGAAATATAAAACAAAGAGCCTTTTAACAACAGAAATATGAATATTGAAACAGAGATAAAGAGGTCATGTTTCTTCACAAGGGGAGACTTTCACAGCTGCAAAAGTAAAATCTTGAGCTGGCCATTGCTTTCAGAACATGCTAAAAATATCTGTACTTTTGACCGCCATTGCTTCATTCTATGATGCGACTCAACAAGAAATATCAAACATGCCTTTTAAAACCTCAAACATACCTCAGCAGGGTTATATCTAGTTATGACAGCCTTGTAGAAGTTGTTGTCCTCAGGCCATCTTGTCCACACTTCTTTTCCAATTTCCTTATCATCATAGGCGGAACCACGGTTGTTGAAATGTTGATTTCTGGGAGGACCAGTGGGGTACTGCATAAAATTAAATAAAGGATACGTTAAGGCATGGTTGACCCGGCAAAAGAAAATGGGAGGAGGAAATGCAAGTGAAGACAACGTATTTTTAAAGTTATATCACAAAAAGTCAGTGCACAGAACTAGGTTTTCTACTATGGGATTAGCAGCTTTTCAGCTTGCAGCTGAAGATGAATGCATGGATCAAGGTATTGATGAAGGTTACAAAGACAGTGTCATTGCATGAAACACTAGAGAAAATACCACCAGGGAAGTCTTCTGTTTTTTACGGGATGCAGAAACAGTGGGACTGGACAAAACATCATGAACAGACTGTGAAGCAATGAACCTGGGAACTTGCTGGCCACCTGCCTCTCGCCACTCCCTGTACCATTACCAAGACTTTAGCCATTCCATACAAGTTATACTGATAATCAAGTTTTAGCAAACTCATAGAGCATTCAAACCTTATCCTTTGAATGATATCATCTCTATTGACCAATGTTAAGATCTCTCTGTGTTCATCATCTGACACCCTGAGCTCTTTCCTAAGTTCTGTAATCAAACCCTCCTTATCCTGAAAAAAAAGACATTGCGGAACATCTAAATCTTATCACATATAAGAACGTTTCCCCCTTCTTATGATATGGGAAAAAAAATAAATCCTCAAGTATAAGAAGATACATCAACAGAGAAAGTCATTACCCAAGAAAGTTGATCAGACTGAGCCTTAAAAGCACGAAGTACAGCCCTATATGCTTCTTGTTCGAGATGATGAATTTGGGCCTCCATGTCAGCTTGAACTCTAGAATATGTTGCAGAAATTACAGCTGATTGCCCACTTCCTGGAGCTCTTCCTCGTCTTACAAGTCTATTTTGATTTGAGGGCGGGAGATCATCATCAGTACCTGCATTTTCCGCAAATTCTTCCACTAAACATCCATAATTCTATAATTCCTAATTCAATCTTCATGCAACATATCAGCTTCACATGCACAGAATCACATTGAAGCTCAAAACATTGTGATGTAAATACGAATTTGCTTCTTTCACTTTAAATTCTAGAAGCATATTATTACATATTCAATGACATTTGGCAGCAAGGTAAATCTGGCACAATCTAAATCAAGTGAAACAAAAACCAGAATCAAATTCTGATGCTAATTGCCTTCCAAAAAATAATCACACAGTCAAAACTCAACTCAATCTCCAAAATGAAAACACTATTCCACATTCAAACTCTAAACCCTAATTCCTCCAAAACCCACGTCCCAAACTCCCTCCATATCACAGACTCGCCATAACAACAATACCCCTATCAAATTTAAGAAATTTAAAACCCTGGATCACAAAAAGCAAACCCACATAATTCTTTGAAAAGAAACAAGAAGAGAGATTGAATAATACTAATAAAACAAAAAGCTTCATGTTGCATACAAGGTGACAAAAGCAATTCAGGGAAAGAAAAATAAAACAAAACTGAGAGAAGGAAACAAAAGAACATACCACTACTGTCTGAAACTTCATATTCCATAACAAGAAGAATCACATGAAAGATGCGATTTTTTCTATTCCATTGCAATTCCCAATAATCAAGACTTAAATTTGAGAGGTCTTTCAAAGGTTAAGAAATGGGTTTCTTCAAAATTCTTTATGGGAGGGCGCAGGGTTTTGAGAAAAAGAAGAAATGGGTTAAGAGAGCGGAGCGAGGAAGAGGCAAAGGAAACGACTTTTTATAGTTGTTGTTGTTGTTGGAGAGTCTTGGGTCTTGCTCTAACGTCTCTGAGCTGCGTATCTTTTATATAGAGAATTGCCTTGGCCTGTTATGAAACTGGATGGTGGGGTTCTTTTTGAGTTTTTACTTCCTAATTAAACCCTTTTTTCCCCTGTAGATTCATCAATCTACCCCAGCAGTTTATAATTTTCTAATAGTGCCCATCTGGTTTCCAAGAGTTTCAATGAAACCCCTGACTATTGAATAGCCTTCTTTTTTATTTTTTTTGAATTATTTTTAGGAGATATTATAATGTACTTATCGGACAAGATCGAGATAAAAATGATAGAAAATAATAATAATAATAATATAGGAAAAAAGAAAAAAATTGATTTTGTATGTTATTAGTTAACCTTAAAATGTATAGAAAACCATAAGAAAACATTGGAAATTTTAAATTAGAGGTTAGAAGTGAAACTTTGACAAATTTGAAAGGTAAAAATATAGTTTACCTAATTTTGAAAGTATTAGTAATAATAAAAAAAAGAAGACATTATTAACTAACGTTTTCCTATACTCACATTTTTCATTATCTTACATTAAATTGTTCACCCCATTGTTTATATCTAAAATTTCCTTTTAGATTTATGAGTCTTTTTTTTTCACTTCAATTATTAAACTTTATTTATTTATATTTCAGTCCTTCTAATTTATATTTTCATGATTTGATGTGTTGACTTTATTTGGCATTGTTATCTTGCATATGCCATACGACAAAGAGTGTTACTAAATTACACTAAATATTGATATTATCAAATACAATTATGAGGTTAAATTAAAAAAATAATATTAAAAGAAGAATTGATATTAACAAAAAAAACCTTTTTTTTTTAATTCAAATGACATTTTACACTTTAATCCCTGCAATTTATTACTTTTATATTTCAATTATAAAACTTTATTATTTTTTTTTGAAGAGGAAAAAACTTAATAAAAAAGGAAACGAAAAGAGAAAACTCTTAAGTACCCAAGTTTCATCCACCAACAACTCTGAATTTGATGGTTATAAAATCTTCTTTAAGAGAAAAACTCCATAAAGGTGGTCTTTATATTTAATCATGTTGGAAAAAATAAATCAAAGCTTTAATTTGTTTTTGATTTAATTTGATTGTGAATTTTCATATCAATTAACATATATTTTGTGGTTTTAAATGAGGTTTTAGAGGTTTATAGGATTTTATTTTTTCATATTTTTAGATAAAAAAAATGTTAAAGTTTATGTGTTTGGATTCAAAAACTCACAATTTGATTTTTCAACAATCTTTTATGATTGAAACTTGTTATAGAGAGATAACTTGTTATTCACTATTTTGAAAAAAAAATATTATGGCTTGTGTTCAAAAGTCTAAGAGAATTGTATTTTAAAAAAAATATTTTTTTGTATGGTTGGAATTATATTTGATACGCTGATTTTAAAAAATAAAAAAATTATTTTGATGCATTTCTACATAAAAAATTCTTTAAAAAACAACTACAACTATACTTTCAAGTAAATACTTAGTAGTGTGTGGGTTTAAGCTTTATTTTATTATAACTTCTATTTTTTCTTCTTTCTATATCTGAATAAAATCCTATTTAGATAAATAGTTGTAATATATTTAAAAAATTATTCAATCATCTCATGCTTTTTAAATAAGATTTGATCTATGTTTTAATATAATACTTATTATAATTATATATGAAACTAAAATTCACAAGTTTTAAACAAATTACACATGAATATTCAATGAGGATAATATATATATATATTATAAATTTTTATATTATTTCCTAGAATTAACTATTCTTTCATTTTTTACATGGTCACTAGAAAATAATTGAAACATTGTATCCTATTTGTTGATTTAAAACTGCTTTACAGATTATGATAAGATTTTATTAGAAAATCCATGTTTTTGATTAAAAGAAATAAATGGGTAATGAAAAGGAAGTTTAGGCTAAAAAATCATTTTTTCCAACTGAATTTAAATCATTTGAGTTAAATTTTTGTTTTAATTACTTTGGGTTTGGGTTTGGGTTTGTGTTCAGATCATCATCGTATTGTTAAAAAACAATTATGGTTTTGTCAAAATAAAAAATAAATAAACAAGAAAAAATATTTTTAATAGAAGAAATATTTTTTTCTAGAATTTAAATCCTTAAAAATTTTATAAATATTTATTTTAATTATCACATGAGAAATACAATTTTTCTTTATGTGATTTTAATTCTTTTAATGTACCTTGTAAGTTTCAATCAAGACTCAACAATACTTTTCTAGTTTGTCTAAAATAAAATAAAAATATTTAAATTAATTTGATAAAATCAAATCTTTTATTCCAATTAAAAGTTTAAAGTNNATCTTGGCATAAAATTTTTCATTTGATATTTATTTTATTATTTTTATGATTTGTGTATATATATTTTAAATGTAAATGATGTACATGGTATCATTTAGACGTTGTAATTAAAAATAGAAGATTTTATCTTGTTAAATTATTTACAAAAGGATTTATTTGATAAGATTTTAAAACTTTAGGGAATAATTTTTTTTATTAATTAATTCAATATTAAGACTTTAAGGGGGACATGGATATAATAGACACCTTAGAGGAAAAAACCAGAATTGCCTTAAATCTCAAGAAAGTATATTGAAACTAACCCTTCATAAATCACTACCTCTAAGATTTGAAATTTATTTTCTTTAATATATATCCATGATATTAATTTTGTACTGAAACAAATTTTGAAAAAAAAAAAAAGTTTTCAAAACCAGTGTTGTAGTTTGTTAAGTGGTGTTTGGTATCTTTGTGTTCTTGATTTTTCAAAAGCATTAAACCTAAAACTTTTAATGGCACCACTCACCCTCTCACATTATCAGCATATGTTTTGGGAATGAAATTGGGTTCGAGGGTCAGGAAATGAGCATGGATTGGGGAGCACGACTCAACGCCCTCGAGATTCAATCACGGGCATGTCCGAGGTGTCTAGCTTTCAGTCAGGACTGTTGCTTAGGTGATTAGGGTTTATACCAATATTTGGTTCAAGATGTCTAGGGTGTAGATTGGCACTTGGTTTAGAAAAGGATTACCATCAGTAATTATATAAAAATATATTTTTTAAAAATCTATTTAACAAGATTAGAAAAATAGTAATACTCAATACTACTAAAAAAATAAACAATAGTAACAAATAAATAAGTTAACTAAAAAATATATTCACCTAACCTAGAAAACATATTTCATAACCCATAATCTAGTAACAAATAAATTATTTAAATTGAAATAGAACAATATGATTGAAAAAAATCCAACTAAAATCTAACAAAATTGATCTCATATGAATATTTTTTTATAAAAACATTGATACAATTATTATGAACAAAAAAAAAATACAATGGCAAAAAAAAAAAACACAAAAAAGAGAAGAAAAAAAATGAAAATCTTATCTTAATTTAATTAGAAGGGAAGCTAAGAAAATAAAAGAAAAAATAAATTCATAAAGTATGTTAATTAAAAAAATACTAAGAAGAGAAAAGAAGATGAGAGGAGAACAGATTCTTGTATGTGGAAGAGAAGAAACGAGACGAGAAAAGAAGATAGGAGAAGGAGTTGAGGAAAAAAGAAAAAAAAAGATATTGGTGTTTTGTACACAAGAGAAGAAAAAGAAAAAGAAGCACATTTGTTATAAAATAAGAGATTTTAATCTTTTTATTAGGAATTTTACTTATATTTTTATCGATGAATAATTAAATATTAATATTTTTAATCATTCTATCAATGATTCTGTTGGTATTATTTAATTTAAATTTTTAATTTCTTTAAAAATTTTTAGAAACCCCCTAGATATTACCAATGACTTTTTAATCCATCAATAATTTTGTTTGTAATATTAATTAAAATGTTAATTTAATTGAAAATTTTCAAATACCTCCTAAATATCACTGATGATTTTTTAATTTGCCGGTACTTATGTTTGTAATATTTAATTTAATAATTTTTTTTTAAAATCACTAATAAATTTTCAATCCGTTGTTGATTCTATCTGTAAAGAATAGTAATTAACAATGTAATTGACAAATGAACAATATTAGAGCTCTCTAAAAAATAATAATAAAATTAATTTGTCAATAAATCTATATGTAATTGACAATATAAATAGTATAATTGAGAAGTGAATAATTTCAAAGTTTTTTTGAAATATATTGATATAATTTATCTATTGGTGATACCCATTATAATTAACATAATAAAAAGTGTTAGAGAGAATGAAATAATTTACCGATGATATTTAATACTATCAACAATGTCATTTGTATAAATAACATGTCATTATATTTTTTATTTTTTATATTGTAATTTTTTTATATGTACTGAGAGAATAGTTTCTTTTATTTTAAGCAACGAATATAGTAACAAAATATTCTATTGGTAAAATTTTCTATAATTTATCGATGAAAATATTAAGTGGATATTGTTATTTATATTTATTAAGTTTTTAGTAGTGATCCTTAAGTGTACCTTTGTTAAGGATGTTCCAAGTAATACTTGATAAGAAAAAAATAATCATTAAACTTAAAAATAGACATTGTTGTTTTTACAAAATTGATGAATAGACAAGAGGTTTTTTGTAATGTCAGGAACCGGAAGAAGTTTTTGCAAGAGAAAGGATTTAGAAGATCTTGATAAAATGGAATAACGAGGTTTAGTAATTCGTAGTCCTGCACCATTACCAACTTGAATGTGTTCTGTTCCATCATAATCATCATGCTTGAGGTTGAGATTGGTTAGGTCATTGATGATGTGTTGCACCAGTGACTGGATGCCACACAGTGTCTGCACGTGCATTCTTTGCTACTGTCATACCTGGAATATTGTTATCAGATGGTTGATGGGATCCCTGTTGAATTGACCTCAAGCACTGGTGTTAGAATAACGAATACGGTGATAAACCTTCCCTCGTCCTCGAAAGTTTCCACGACTGCGAGGTTGACAAGAAATGTGTTGACGGGTAGAAAGATTTGCAGAATCATTGCTAATAAAGGATGCAATATTGATGGCAATGATTCTAGACTCTGTAATTAACATTAACGAGTATAGTTCCTCTAAAGTACTTAAATCCTGTCGGGCAGTGACAATGGTGACCACGGAGTGTAATCATGTCCAAGTCCAGCAAGAAGATAAGTGATTGTATCATCAGATGATATATGTTGGCTAGTAATGGCTAGTTCATCAGAAATCTTTCTGATGTTGAAGAAAAAGTCAGTGCAGGCTGATTGAGAACCTTTGCGGAGAGTGAAGAGTTGAGAGCTAAGATGAATAACACGAGCTTTAGATTGCGAGGTAAAGATTTTTTTCCAACGCTTGCCAGACATCATATAAGGTTTGATGAGAAGCAATTTGAGCTACAATAAGCTCGTGGACATTATGGCACTCAGTACCAAGGCATCCTGACAAATCCAATTAGAGTATGCAAGATTTAGAGAAGAAGAGGAAGTGGTATTGATGGTGTCAATGTCTGTGGTTTGGGAATGTTTCCATCAAGGCCAAGAAAATAAGGTATAACCTGGGCTTTCCACGTAGTGTAGTTGTTTTTAGTGAGTTTATGGTTGTTGACAGTAGGTGTTGTGATGAAAGCGGGAAGTGCAGGAGAGTTAGAAGAAGTCATTTGATGTTGGTCAATACGATGGCTCTAATTATACAATGTAGAAGTTGAAGAAAGTATGAAGAACTGATGTTTATCCACTGTATGTTTTTGTATTGTTTACAGAATGTTTATAAAGTAAAAGGGTACACAACAAGTGCTAAGATTTATGCAAGCATAGATTTGATATGGGAATGAATCATCCCCTGAACATTCTCCTAAGCAATTAACTTTAGCTAAACATTAGGAGTTAGGGGTTAGTGATGGTGTAAGCTTCTGCAATCCTTTCGTCCTTAGCTAAACATGGGCAACCCTTTGGCATGCTTCCGGCACCGTACCTCGGTCACCACGGCCTCCTGGAAATGTTTCCCTCTCAAGACACCACTGAGGATCCGCTGCATGCATTTTGAAAGGAAAGACATATACGCTTATCTAAATTAGTCTCTGCTCAGGAAATTTTAATTAGCAATCAAATAGTAATTGACTATTCAGTGTTATATTTAACATATTATAGTTAACATATACAACCTTCTTTGAACAAACAAGCACTAATTAATAGCTTTGTAAACTGATTTACCTTGAGTGACAATAACCCAAGATGTGTGGCTTCACGGAAAGATGAGTGACAATAATAATAATAATAGTAATAATAATTTTTTAGAATGAAGAAAAGAATTAGTTGCCAATCAATGTTGGTTTTCTCCATCAGATGGTTGAATTTAATTCTTTCCTCCATGAAACAAGTGTATGCATGTTTATAGTTTCAACTAATAAAATATAAAGAAAATCATGTGGTGATGACAACTATAACTCAAAATTAGCAATAACTTACATTGATAAAACAATAATTACATTTTACTATAACTTTGATCAGTTACATCTTCAAGATATTTATCATATCTAAGTATATATGAAGAAGACAGATTTGTTGTTTATAGCACAATTAATATCAACATGCCATTATGTCTTGTTTGGTTCACATGATGTTAAAATATATTAGGATTATGATTGTGACCATAATCTTGATCATGATGGAAAACCAAATCAATAATAAGAATTTTATTCTATTGGTCCTTGAAAAGAGAAGGTTCCATTACAAGTTCGAAGATCAAAAGATATTTTGCTTCCATATAAAGAAAAAGATGATGAACAAGATGAAGAAGAGCTTATTGATTTTTATTTAATAAACCCAAGGAATTTGCAAAATTTATCACAAGATCTTATGTATGTAATGAATTAAGTTGTCTCATCAGATCACCAGATTATATAGTAGAAAATAGCAATGAGTTTGATTCAGATGAAGAAGATAATTTTGAATCTTTAATGTATATGGAAAACTATTTAAGCAATATGCAACACTAAAATTTAGATGCAAAGTTAGAACAATCATTTATAAAGATGGATATTGTTGTTCTAGTTGAAAATTTTATTTAAAAGAATTATCCTTCTAGAAGAAGAGTTTCTGCAATTAGAGACTTCCCTTCATTTTATGGTTCCAATGCTCCATCTTTTAACAGGAAAAAGTTGTTGCGCAGGAAAAGTGTTGAAGTCAAGAAAAGTTTCAAGAAAATTTACAAGAAATTGAAAACTTGCAAGCTTGAAAGTCACCTTCAATTAAAAAAGTTATGAATCTAGTTGAAGGTATAGAAACATGAATATGGTTTTGAAGAATGCAATTGATGTTCAGTATAATAGTAAAATTATCTTTTTTAATGTCAAAAAAATCCATATTTGATAATGATAAAATAAGAATATCATCAGTATTATCGAGGCAGGACTTTGCAAAGAGAAGAAAAGGATGAAATAATGATCACGATTGAGATACTGAGGGGAAGTGTTAGGACTCAATCTCAGTTACGAGGTTGTGTTCTATAAGATTTAAAGTTTGTAATCTGCAATATTATTAGAGAGTTTTAGCTGGTGTAGGTAGAAGATAGGTAGTTGATTAGTATAAAGATAAAAGTCTTAGCTTTGTATAATTTGTAAGGCTATGTAAGACCACCTTAAATACTAAGTATATATAAAAAATAAGCAGAGAAAGCAATATTTGTTATGTTTTTCTTAAAACAAAACCCACGTGAGATTTTTTTCAGTAGAGGGTGACGAACATTAAGTAGAAAGTGGGTGATTGTGCATCTAATTAGAAGTTAGAACTTGAATTAAGCTGGCTTCAAAAATGTGGGGAAATGTCGTTTCTTGTGTTTTGAGCTGTGCTCTATCTTCAGGCTCGAATTTTCTATATGTACAAACTGAACAATTTTCTATGAGCAATTGGAGATCAACCGTAGCAAACCCAAATGATTATCACACTAATAAAATCCCAAACAACTTCAAATGATAAGTAGTTGGAATGAAGCTGTTCTTGATTATCATAATAAAGATAAAATTTTGATCTGCAGAAGCCTAGAAGCCCATCCATGCCCTCCTGCTCTCTCTTCCTCTCACCTAAATGCAGCAAAGGAGGTTCTGGAATAAGGAAACACACAGGAGGGGAGAAAGAAGCAGCGTTGATGCTTGCCCTACTTCACTAAAAACTCCGTACACTAAAGCTAGAAATTTGACCAGTCTTGGCTTGTCTAAACACTACTATTGCTTATAGTGATCAAGGATAATCATCAATTCTTCAAAAAAATCAATAAAGAAGGTATCGATTCTCAAAGTTATTTGCAACTTGCAAGGTAAACGTAATTAGCTAGAGTCTGTGTCCTGGTGGGATGACATATGATCAGGAAGCAGTTAACAATAATTGATTATAGATTCTGATTTGAGAATACGTGAGTTGATGAAGTAAAAATTTATCGTCATGAACTGGACGACGCTCTTGTCATCTCCATGTGCTTGAATGATCTCAAAGAGATTCATCATTAAGATTTTCCTATGTGTACGTACTTGAGTGTACCTTGCTAGCCGGGTTAATGTAGGAGAAACCTCAGATTAATTAACCCCCTGCCCAAATCTCCATTTCGTCCAGAAATAATTTTTCTTTTATCAATGGAGTGCCTAATATTTCTTTTATTAATAATTTTTCTTCTCGATAAAGTCCCTCTACCTTTCCATGCACGTTGATATATTTTTCGTTTACTTTGCACATGCAATGCATCAAAATGTCACCGTTTTGAAGAAGATTTGATAAGTAACATTGAAAGAAATGAGAGTTTTTATATATTTATTTATTTGCTAAGCATGAAATTGAGAGTTGGACAGTACGTGAGTGCCAATAAAAGTTGAGGCTTCATCGTTGATGGTATATATTACAAGCTTCCTTGAGGATATTATTGGGGTTATTTTTTAAATAATTTTATGTCAAAATATATAGATAATATTTTTTTTAATTTTTAAAAATTATTTTTAATATAGCATATCAAAATAATTTAAAATACTAAAAATATATTACTTTAAAGTAAATAAAAAAATAATTTTTTTAAAAATATTTTTGAAACACAAAAATAAACAATGGTATCATTTTCTTTTAATTTTGCACAGGTATTGGTATTTTTAACATAGATTTTATGTAAAGTAAACGATATTGTCTTTTATTAAGTATATGATTAATCTACCACCACTTTTGAATTCCAAAATATAGACTTATAGAGCATATGGTTGTTTTAGACTTGCAAGACTGATGGCGTCTGAAGCACCTTCGATGAATTTCAAGAGTGGACAGCGCATAAGCATTCAAGTATCCAAGGCATCAGCAGCAGCTATGAAATTCAGTGTGCTTGATAATGACGATGACATGCTGCGTGCTTTCAGCATGGCCTTGGGAGTTGCTGAATTGGCTATCTGCTAAGAAATCATTACCAAAGTTATTTAAGTTCGAAATCTTGAAGTCATTACTGTATGGTCTTTCTATACGTTTGTTTTGGGACAATACTTTCTATCACATTGGGCTCCACGTTGATATGCTGTGTTAAGTATCTTGAAACATCTCAAGCTTTATTATGTAGAGCAGTAACATCAAAGTAATAGCTAGAACAGCAACAGAGGGGAGCCCATGAGAGATTGACCCAGTCCAAGGCTAATTAAGTTTTGCAAAATAATCGGCACAATTATCAATGTTTTAGTGACCTCAAATAATCTGAGATAATTAGTGGTAGGGGAACTTAACTATCAAATTCATGACTCGGAAGGGAACATGAAACATGCACTGCTTACCTTTTGACTTGTAAGATGCTAAGAAGTTTGGACACTAACACATTTGTTTTCTACTAAAAATTATAAAATAGAAAACTTGTTTGATATGTGATGATATTTTAAAATATAATATTTTATATTTAATGTTTGGATAGTAAGTAATTATATATTCAAATCAATTTGTTTTTAAGCATAGGAAGTGGATAGTTGTTGCTACAAAGCACACCTGTAAAATTGTTCTTTTTAAAGGGATTTAAAAATCATTAAATGATAAAGACAATGACATTTTAGTAAGGAATTACAATAAATATGAGAATAAATTTTAAATTTTAAATATAAATATGTTCTTGTTTTTGTATGATAAATATTCTAAAAATAAAAATAAAAATACTTAAAAATTATAAAGCAAGAACTTTTTACTCAAGTGGTTCATGGATATTTATAATCTTCAAACCTTGTTGTTTTGATGAAGTGTAGGGGTTGAAGTTTTTTTCTTCTTTTAATGGTAGTAATAAGGGATAAATATCCCCAACACAATATTAATAAGGGATAAACATTCGTTATACATCATTAATGAGAGAAAAAAAATAAAAGGTCATTGGAAAATTCTTTCTAAACCTATGGGTGTAAAGAGAAGGATATCTCTAACATGAACATTTCATATTAAAAGTCTTAAGAATACAACAAAGCCTTATAACTCTAATGACATAACCAAAAGATTAATATCTTCTCTTAAGTGTAGTAGTGTTAAAGTAATAAATAACACGGCAAAGCTGTGATAGGATAATAATAATAACAATAATGATGATGATAAGTTAAATAGAACTTTGAGATGTAATATTAATGTGAAGATTAAACAATGATAAAAATAGTTGTTAAAGTTATATAATTCACTAATGATATTTTAAATAAATATAATATAAACTCTCTTTATTATTCAACTAGAAACCATACACAAAAAAAATTTCAGTCGGATGATTTGTCATTAATAGCTCATTATAAATTGTTAATATAATCACATTAATTATTTTATTTAAGTAACACTAAACTTTTAAAGATTATCAGGAATTCATGATTCTAACTTATGTTAGCAACAAATTAATTTCCTTTCATAACATAGTGTAGGTTATACCATACATTTGGTTATGAAAGTGCCGAGTATTTGTTGTACCAAATATTATACAATACAAGTCTAAATTAATCATTTAACAAGTAAGGTATTAAAAATTAATAAAATAAAAATTATAAGATATGTTAATAGCAAGTTGTTTAGGATATAAATATTAAAATACATATTGAGTTTATATTATACTTATCCTAACACTATTAGTGTAATCTTTTCACCTTGACACAATAAACTTAACTAAATATGATTAAGAAGAGAAGCATAAATAAACTAGATAAGAATATAATTATGATGAAAAGCATAAATAATAAATTAATAAAAATAAAACTTAAACATTACAAAAATAAAACGAAAGAAAGCAAAAACATAATCTTGATATGAAAACTAAGATGCCTCAACGTATAACAAATGTATTTTTTTATAGGTCAAAATTCAGAACTATTGATTTGATGATTAATTGTTGAGTGAGTGATCACCTCTTGACTTGATAATAATTTTTATTTTTTTATCTGTATAAAATATTATTGCTAATATTAGAATTTGAACATACAGTTTTCATGAAAGTTTAGAAAAATTATCTTAGCTTTTCAACAAAATAATAATGAGGTCATTTAGACTTCTAGAACTTGAGATATGAGTTGAATACTAAATAATGTC
The DNA here is from genome assembly GCA_015708895.1 of Populus ilicifolia. NCBI lineage: Eukaryota > Viridiplantae > Streptophyta > Magnoliopsida > Malpighiales > Salicaceae > Populus > Populus ilicifolia. Next base: position 483,528 of record SRLM01000138.1, read on the forward strand.
TATGTTGCAGAATAGATTCTGACTTCTTTGTTGTTGCTACAATTTAAACTTTAAAATGATCCTTTTAAAACTTAGACTCTTCATGAAAATTTTAAGTTTATGTCTTAAGTTTTTATTCATGTAAATCAGATTTAAGTCCAAACATATGTAAGCAATACTTAATAATTCTTAAATCTTGTAATATTTAATTATATTATACCTTTTTATTTAATTATTAATGGTTGTAATCTTGTACCAAGGTTATTATATGAAAGGGAATGCTAATGGTAGTTAGAATTTACTATGTTTGTGTCATGAAAAATTGTCAAGTGTTATAACATTATTTTGTCAATGTGTATGTCTTTCATATTGGAGAGTATGGTTAGGGTAGAAAGATTTATAATAGTAGAATTTGTGTTAACATATCAACTTTTAATGAGTTTAAAGTTTAAATCAAAGTGATCTCCACCATATTTTGGTCGAAATTAATACAAATACTAGACTTTGTAATGCCAACTATATCCTTTTTTTTCCTAAGAAATGCCAACAAATTTATTACACATACACCTTTTCTTTTAGAAAGTACCATTCTAGGGTTGATTGGTTATCTATTATGAAAACTAAACTCATAAGTAGTTTCAAAGTTATTTAGAACAAGGTTGTCAAAAATATTTTTGGACAAAAAACACAATGTAAACTCGGATTGTAAAATTGAATTGTAAAATCATAAAATTATAAGTACATTTTTTTAATTAATTATATTTGGATAATTCTAGCCAAGAAATTAAATTATATTAAAATCTAATAAAAAGAGTGAATAACATTATAATCAATGAGTGATCTAAATAAAATAAAAGAGATATTTATTATAGTATGAATCAAGAAATTAATAATATGAAAAAAAATAAAATGTGTCAAAATAAAATTTTCAAATATAAGGAGGAATCACTAAATGATAAAAAGTACATAAGAAACTGTTGACAGAATGATTGTTCCCATCATAATAAGTCCTTAAAGACCCTTTTTGAGTTGCAAGATAATGAGTCTAAACTAATAATCAACTAACATAAGTCCAATAATAAAATAAACCCCTAAACAATGTCTAATACACTGGAATAAACCCAAATTAAAAATAATTATTCAACATTAAATGAGTAGATAAAAAATAAAAGCCAATCTTTATGCTAAAATTCCTTTACGTTTTCTTCTAAATTGATGAGTTAATTAATTCATATCAAGTTGCTTTGTCTACCAACAAAGAAAAAAAATTTAAATTTTTATATAGCTGAGAATATTTTTATAGATGTTGATGTTAAGGTGTTAACTGGTATATTAAGAATCAATGGATACACATAAATCGATGAAGATGATGAGATTGATGAACTTTAGTTTAATAAAAAAGATTATGATGGACATGATGATAAAGAAAAAGAAGACAATTTTGATTTAAAAGATTTTGAACTGATTTTATATGTAAAACATTAATGTATAATAAAATTGACTTCAATAATTTTTTTTCCATATGTCGTTGCTTTACAATGAACTATTGTTAACACATTTATTATTATGCTATTAAATAGTATTGGTGTCACTTTGTTGTGATTTTATTGTATTTACAGGTTGGATAAATATTGAATAAAAAAACTTCATAGGAGATTTATTATTTTATACCAATGAAAATGCCGATGGGATGTAAAATACCAATAGAATTATCAATGGACTGACTAAGTACCTTGAAGATTTTGAGAGAGTTAGAAAAAATCACAAGAATTTTTTTTATTGAAAATTACCAATATAATTACCAATGGATTAAGTTTTTCAAAGAGTTCTAGTGAGTTACTAGAGAGTTATAAGATAATTATAAGACTTTGCCACTAAAAATTATAAATGAAATTATTGATAGAGTAAGTACCTTGTAGAGTTTTAGAGAGTTAGAAAAAAATTACAGGATTTTGCCACTAAAAATTACAGATCACTAATGAAACTATCGATGGAAAGAAATTTCATCAGATAATTTTTTTGGGGCTTCAAATTTTATGGGTGTTCTAAAATTTTTTTAATGTTCATTACTATCAGAATTACTAATAAACATTAAAAATTAATAAACATTTAATTGTTTGTTGGTAACTCTGTTAGTAAAACATCTTATTAATAGAAGACTAGAATCTTTAATTTCAGAAAAACCCTTGTCTTCTTCTTGTCTTTTTTCTAATATGAACTTTTTGGGATTTTTTTAGTGAGATCATTTTTTTAAATTATTTTTTTAACCTTTCATTTTGATTCTAATTTTTAATTTTATTTACTGATCTCTTCGATCGAGTTGAAGTTTTGAAGTACTTGATGCTTGAACGTGATCCAATGTTAATAGAGGTTTTTTTTGTTGAAACTCACGTGTAAAATAGGGACCATCAGAAAATGTACACTATTTTTATTTTTATTTTTATTTTAAGTTGGATTTCAACTTATTTCTTTTTCATTGATAGCCAAGTTTAGAAGTTCAAGGTATGTTGAATTTTAGCAATTTTTAAAGTTATTTTTTTATTTGCTTTCTTGATTTTTTTTTAAAGAAATATATACCACTCTATTATATAAAATATACGAGAACTATCATTCGAACCATTCAAAACTTGATCCAAATTTGTGGTTGAAGGTTGGATTTATTGGTGGACTCGATAGAAATTAAATTTGCATTATTTCTAACACTACGATCATGAATATATAGGCAGGTTGTAATGTATTGATTGTTGGGGCCTCACAATTGGTATTAAGCTAACAATCTTTGACCATTTAGGTGATTGTACAAAAATAAGTTCAAGTTAAAATGACCCAATGTAGGTGTAAGATGGCTGAACTGAGGGATAATGTGAATGATCTCAAACATTCATTGGAAACCCTCATTAGTACTTATGGTCAACCTCGTCGCCCTTCTAATTTTGGTAAAGATCCATCTCCTCTGGTTTATGTCTAAATAAATTATATTCAATAATATTTTTGATTTTTTAAAATATTAAATATAATAGTGACAAAATTATCAATGGAATTTGAATCACGATGGGATGGAATGCTCAACAGACCAAGTTTCTTGAAGAGTTTTAAAGAGTTAGAAAAAAATTACAAGATTTAATTTCCATTAGTAGATGTAATTTTTCAATGGTTTAATTTTGTTGGTAATATACATATATATACTAATGAACTTACCAATAGTTTATTCTATCAATAATATATCACTATCACTATAGATTTACCAATAAAATTAATAATAGCAATAATTTGTTTTTTGTTTGGTATACTATTTTCATTTTTTAAAATCCATAGGTAATTATGTTAGCAATAAACTAACTAAAAAAATAAAAATTATTGATGATATGTTTTTGAATAATATTTTTCTATTCAAGATTTTGTTGATAAATTTAATTTTGATCGAAATAGTATTATTTAAATACTGACAAAATATTTTATTGGTGATATACAGTATAGTATACTGTAGTGTATGAATTAGGCTGAATTATTGTTTCAAGAGTCAACTAATACATTATGAGCGAAAATGAGGTTTTATCTTGAGGCTGCACCACTGAAGAAAACCCATTAATGATTAATGCTTCGCACAATCATGTATGATCACGAGTTATAATTTCAAGAAATGCTCGCATGATAGAGCTTGTGGAGCTTTTAACCTATTAGTTGAGTATATAATAAGGTTATCATAAATAAAATTATCATTTATGGAGTAATGGGACTTGAATCTAAATTTTATTTTTTTCCTCTTAATTTCTTTATTTAAGACCAAATATATTAAATTCTTATTTTCCCAACAGATAAAAGGAAAAGAAAACTAAATTGGCAGAATTATACCTTAATTACAAAACTATATTTAGCACATCAATTACATGACTGATCTATAGTCTTGACATATAAAAAAAAATAAAATTAAGTATATGCTTCAACTGTTAAGATGAGGGATATCCACAAGAATATGTCGTGCTCAAACTTTGAGGGGTGAGGATTTCGAATAGGAAAAGAATCCCCAATCCATTGTATTTCCCGTTAAAAAGAAAAGGAGGAGGAGGAAAGTCAAGGAGGTGGTTTGGAAGGTAGGGCCTTCACCCAAATTTCAAGAATACAATCCCTTTCCAAGCTTAAGAGGATAACTTTAAGCAAGTAGATGACGGAAATTATGTCTATAGAGATCCGACATGTATAGAAACACCAATTTTTTTTTTAAAAAAGGAAATTTTAAAGCAATTCAACGATAGATTAACAAACCACACTTCCACCACTACAACCTTGAAGGTGGCAAGCATTATCATGTTTCTAGCGGCCAGGAATTGCACAAATCTCCCCTCTCTATATCATGTAAAAGTCTCTATGCTCCCACCATCTCAAGAAAAGAAAAAAAGAAACAAAAAAGAAGAGCACAGGATCGAAAGATACAGAACCTAAAAAGATAACCCCTTGCACCCCATTATGACCGGTATGTACTTTCCTCACCATGCCAATGTTCCAACATAGAAGAATGGGAAAGCGAAAGAAAAATGAAACAAAAACAACCCTCACATTCACATGCTTCTAGCCATCATTTCCTGGAATCTCCTGTAGGATTCCTGCTTCTCCAATATAAACTTTTCATGGCAGCTTGCAATGAACAAATCCGCTAGCCGATTGATATCTTTCTCAGTGCCACCAGAATCCTCATCATCAATTTTCTCTTCTAGCCAGTGAAGGTACCCTGAAAGCTGAGACTCGGTTTTGTCCTCGTACTGCTCATTTGTGATTACTGAGTTCCACGTAGAGTCATAATAGAAATGGGAAGCATAGAATCCATCAAGAACTGGTTCTGACACTGGCAACACATGTGAGGAGCACCAGTTATAGTGCAACCTAAATGAACCAAGGAATATCTTCCTACTCCTGTTCTTCCTTTTTGAGTTCTTTGTAGGGAAAATGAAGTGTAAAGGTTGGTTTTCTTTAAGAATCTCAACGAGAACGGATTTTGCTTTGGATAGAGCTCGAATGATACGGCACACGTGTGAGATGATAAGGGTGTGAATTAGGGTTTTGATCTTCATGGAGCTTAAGGTAGAAGATGGTGACTTTGTAGATAAAACTTGAAGAGGGTGCAAGGTTTTTAGGAAGGACGGGGTGCTCACCATTTGCTCTCTTTATCTTTTAAGTTTGGTGGGGTTAATTTCTGTGGCATTATTCAATGGGATTTATAAAGAGTTTTGATTACCTATTTGCCACTATACTTTAATCATATTTCAGGGAATACCACCCACTTCGTAGACTGTGTAGGCATTTCTCCATTTTCCTTTTTCTTGGGCATGCAATTTGTAAGGACTTGAAATCTCATAGCCATCTCAAGTTTCTATGTTGCGTGACCCGCTTACATCTTTTGAAATTTTGTGGCACTTTTCTGATACGGATCAGTGTATCCAGGTCATGTTCATAGTAGAATTAGTGATAAAGCTAGTGATCCATGCCTCATCAAGCTCAGGTCACGATACAGTGCAATTTTTTAATTTGAGCAAGCCACTCGAGAACGGCGACCAAGGCTTAATCTTCGCTGAAATTACCAGCCCAAGAAAATAATATAATGTGAGATATGCTCCTCTAGGTTGAACCATCAACTGCTCGAGCACTATGTACATATTTTGATTTGGAACTGACGTAAATGTTGTATTTTCTTCTTCTTCTTTTTTCTTATGATAACGTAGGTGTTGTATTTCTTTAACAAATCTTAATTTGTATTCATACAGAAGAGTCCGAGTAGGTTAATTTGGACGACCCTGAAACCTGGTAACCTTCACCTGAGTTCCACTGAAACCAAGAAATTAGGGATATATTTAATTATACAGTGAGGGTTAGGGTAATGTTCCAGATCGTGAAATTTTTGGTATCATTGATAAACTTTACAAGTTTGGATTAGATATCATTAGTTGAGTTTAATTCAACTGAATTATCAAATTTGTTAATCATAATCTAGTAAATTGATTTTAGCATCCACTTCTTAATTTAAAGACATTGAATTTAAATCTCTTTTTATAATAATAATTATATATAAAAAGAGTTTTAGGATGCTTGTCACATTCAATCCTTTCTCATCTTGAACCATCTAGAGCTTCCTCGTATCCATCACTAAACAAAAAATTAATTGCAGATTTCTTTTGCCTCACTTATACATATATTGTCATACAAAATTATCATGCCAAATTAAATGTCAATAATTAGATAGATTAACACACAAAAACCTAAGTTCATCCAACTCCCCCATCCTTCATATTGTCTCTCTCCATGTATATATATATTGAATTTTGCATTATTCTGATGTATTATTCCTTCAGTATTTAAACTAATTTTGCTGACACAACTTTTATTGATAGTTAAAATTATTGTTGGTAATTTTTATTTTATCAATCATTTTATCGGTAACTGTGTTGGTATTTTCATCGATGAAGATGGAATGTCACCAACAAAAATTTAGTATTTGTAATTTTATTGGTGATTTATTTTCATATTATCGATAGAATTAACTTGTCTATAATTAAATAGCGTTAGTGGTATTTCTAGTAATTTTTTTCAACTCTCTTGAATATATAGACAAACTTATTTTGTAGGTAAGACTGTCAATAAGTTGTTTAAATATATATATTTTGTAAGAAAATCTAATAAACAAAGTAGAAAGAAATTAAAATAAAATAAAAAATTAATTATTTATTATAAATTTAAAAATTTATTAGTTTAAATACAATTCATCTAAAGTAAGGAGAATGAGGTAAGTCTTCACCGAGATCGGGGGTGATAAGGGAGAGCACATGTTCCACCTATATATGATTTCAGCTCCATACACAATCATTAGATTTATGTTGTCTTAGTAGTAAGATGGATCATTTTAGCTACAACTTGTTGGTTTAAAATCACTTGGAACTCTAAAAAAAAATGCTTAAAACTAATTATCAGTATCTAATAGTTGAAACACTTTTGATCGTTCGCAACCCCTTAGGCTTAGTGTTTAAGATACTGTAAACCTGCTTTCTATCACATCTATCGAACGATCATGCCTCCAACCATAAATTTGAATCAAGTTCTACATAGATTGAAGGATAGTCCTCATACCTTTCCTGCAATTAGGTGTTATATGTTTTTTAGAAAAAAAATCAATTAATTCAAAAAAATAATAACTTAAGAAATTGTGGAAATCCAATATATAATGAACTTCTAAACTCAGTTATCCGCAAGTTGTTACACCTTTCTGTGACTGTTATCATTTTGCATGTAAGTTTCTACAAAAAACTCCATCAATCTTGGTTTGCATCTAAGAACTGTAACCTATAAAATAAAGCTATTGTTAGTTAAACATTTTCATAAAAAACAATATATTTTTTTAAATGGATGTAATAAAAAAAATAATCTTACCATCCGTTTCGCATGAAAAATGAATTGAATGAATCTGTTGATATATGTGGTAATGAAATTGTGAATCTTCTTATTATGGTACTTTACACTAAACTATCATCACTACACAAAATGCTCGGATATCATATGTTGGATATATTCTGCCCATATAACATTCGAGACATATAAAAGTCTAAAATCCCTTCAAACCACCATATCTCTCCAGCTTGGAAAACCTCTTTTTTTAACATAATTTGTTTTTCTACATTTCATATAAAAAATAATATAACCTATATGATAGAAATGAATTGTTGGTTAATAAATGAAAAATAAAATTTTAAATTTTAAATAAAAAAATATAACATTTTAAATTCAATTCAATCTTACCTAGTTGCATTCATTAATTGAAATTCCTTTTTAAAAAATTATTAACTTCTCTTTATTTTTTAATAGTGCATGAAAGGAAAACAAACTTACATTAAATATTAAATTGTAAGGCTTCCAGAGTGCAATGTACTTCCCATTAAATAGTTCCTATTCTAAAGGGACCCTCTAGTATAGTGGCATCAATTGCCTAGTCATAGTTAGCATCTAATAACTTATGGTCATCAGAAGTGTTATTAGGAGAACTAGCAATAATTCTATCTGGATGACTCATTACTCTTTTTTTTCTAGGTACCTACACAAATTAAAGGATTGAAAAAGGTAATAATATTTTTATTTTTTTAATTTTTTTTTAGCATCTTTCCTATACAAAAGACTACTCAAAAGTTTATTACCTGCAAATATATATTAATAATATGTAACCACAAACCAATTAATTTTATTTACGACAAGTCCTTGTTCTTATTGATTTTTAAATAAAAAACCCATAAATTATATTGATTATAAACCCATAAATTATAAACATTGAACTATTGATCTGCTACAAAAAATTTCCATTTAATATAACATTGAATTTGGATAGAAATAAAATAGTTACATTATGACTTTAATAACATGTTTATATATATATATATATGGACATACCACACGCATTAAATAAAAAAGGATTCATCAAACATGTTCAGTAAGAAAAAAAATGTTCATATTAATATAATTTCACAAAAATAATAAGTGGTATGGAAGGTTCATTTTCCAATTGTTTATTAATATTCTAACATTTGTTTCTATCTTTTTTCTCCCTGTTCAATGCTAACAACAAGTACATATGAACTTTTCAATATAAAAAAAATGATAGTTTTTTTTTTAAAAAAATAAGGAAGAAGAAAGAGATTGACATGGAACTTTTCTCCTGTTTGGTGAGGAGGACCTTGATGGAGTGAGGGGAAATGATTGAAAATGAAAAAAAAAATTAATTAACTAAACAAACCTTGGGAAACAAATAAAAAAAAGAAAAAGAAAAAGGAGATTTATCTCGTGGGAAGAGTGACACGACGAAAATATTGATGTCTTCTTCCAAGTGCAGGAGTATCAAAGTAATAAATAACCTGGCAAGACCGGGGTCGAACTATAAGGAGGTTAATTGTACAAATTATAAACAAGAAGTATAAACAACAACAACAGTAATAACAACAACAACAACAACAACAACAACAAGAATAATAATAATAATAATAATAATAATAATAATAGTAATAGTAATAATAATAATAATAATAGTAAAGAAAAAAAAGAAGAAGAAGAAGATGATGATGATGATGAGAACTTGGAGATAGAATATTAATGTAAGGATTAAGCAGTGATAATATCAAAAATCAAGGTTAGAGGTTCCACTAATAGTATGTCAAACAAGTATAATATAAACTCTTATTATTCAATTGGAAACCACACATAAAGGAGATTCCAATCAGATTATAGATTGTTAACATGATTACATTAGTCATCTTATTCAATTAATGCTAATACTTGTAAATTTCGTCAAGCATTCATGATTATAACTTATGTTAACAACAAATCAAGTTCCTTTCATAGCCCAGGTGTCAGTTATACCATACAGTATGCGCTATGAAAGTGCCAAACATTTGTTGTACCAAGTGTTATACAACATAAATCAAGATTAATCATTTAACAAGTAAAGTATTAAAGAGTAAACAAGATAACAAATATAAAACATGTTAATATCAAACATTAAAGCCCATATTAAGTTTATACCATACTTATTCTTACACCATTAGTGTAATCTTTTTACCTTGACATAATTAACTTAGCTGGACATAATAAAAGAAAGAAAAATAGAGAAATAAAATAAGAACATAAAAGTTAACTAAGTAAAGAAAAGGAAATGAAAGACATAAACTTGATATTAATGAAAGCAAAGCATAAACATTACAAAAAATACAAAGAGAGAAAACAAGAGCATGATCTTGATCTAGAAACCAAGATGCCTAAATGCATGGCAAATGCCTCCTTTTACCGAACAGTATTCCGGTTTGGATTGCACCGACATCTCTTTTCTAAGTTTGATCATCTCTTTGCCTTTGCAATTGAAGTTCTTAAATTCATCAATCAATCCTTTCATTTATGTGATAGGCCTGTATTTAAAATGAACATTTACCACAAATTAAAGGTATCTTATATTATTAGATAGATTATTATAAAACGTACTTTAGTTAAGGAGTTATTGATACTTTAAATGCAAAATGATGATATAAAATCATGATAAAAATGCACTTTTGAGTACTAATCAAAGGGCTCTCACGTGAGGATGTAATGAGAAAGGAAGATAATGAGAAGGAATAAAGAGAGGAAAAGAATGGTGTCAAGGAGAAAAGAAAAGCATAAGCTAAAAAGAGGGGAATAAGAAGAGAGAAGATGATTGATGTTTTAAAGTTAAGGATTCTAGTTTTTTAATTGGAGTTTTTTTTACTGACGATCTTACAAATAGATAATTAAATAGTTATATTTTTAACATATCCATGGGTGATTCTATCTATAATCTTTAATTGAAATTTTCAATTAAACCAAAAATTTTCAGAAACATCTTTAAATATCACCGATTAATTTTTGGTCTATACCAAATTCTTTCTGTAATGGTCAATGGTATTGGAGTGTATTTTTTTCAACTCTCTTTAATATATCAACAAACATAGTTCGTTGGTGATTTCATTTGTAATAACCAGTGGTATGAAAGTGTATTTTTTTTCAACTCTTTATAATATACTAACAAACTTAACCCATTGGTGATTCCATCTATAATAACTAGTGGCATAAGAGTGTAATTCTTTCAACTCTTTGAAATATACCAACAGACTTAACTCGTTAATGATACTATCAGTATTGACTAGTGGCATATGAGTGTAATTTTTCCTAACTCTTTGAAATATACTGACGGACTTAATCTATTGGTGATTCCATTTATATGTTTTTGGTCCGTTGGGGATTCTATCTTTAAGTCTACATGGTGATACATGTAAGTTTTTCCTAACTTTCTGGAACTTTGAGATGTACTTAATTCATTACTATATCTGTTGGTATTTTAGATGCTGAGGGTAACTTTATCAGTGAAATTTTTTTGTGTCCATATTTTATTTCTATTCATTATTTATCCATCCTACAAATATATTAAAAAAACACTAGTTCTATGTAAAATAATAAAATCATAAAAAAATAAATGTTTCCTTGTCATGTAATAATGAATCCATATCATTATAAAAGAACATAAAAAAATTACATTGAAGTTAATTTCATTACACATTTATGTTTTACAAATTAATCAGAATTGTCTTCTTCTTCTTTGATTCCATCATCATCATCTCCATTGTAATCTTTTATATTGAATTCATCGTTATCATCATCTTCATCAATTTTTGTTTGTTCGCTGGTTCTCAAAACATCATTTAACTTCTCAACATGAACATTAATAAAACTATTCTAAATGATGCAAAAATTTAAATTTTCTTTTATATTAGTAGGCGAAGTGACTCGATGTGGATCAACTAACTCATTAAATTAAAAGACATCATCTTTTATGGTTATTTCATCATTACTATCCTAAATAACTTGATCATGGCTTCTAGGTTTGGTTTTAACTATAGACAATCAATCAACCCTAAGACAATCCTTTCTAAAGGAAAAAGTGTTTGTGTAATAAATGTTAGCATTGTTTCGAGAAAACCAAGACATCGTTGATGTTATAAAATCTAGTTTTTGTATTATTTTTTGCCACACCAAAATGAAGATTGACTCTAATTTCTTTATTAGTGGTATCAAACCAATAACATTTGAATAAAAAGACTCTATCTTGTTATGATATTTTAATTCAATGACCTCTTCTAACTTTCCATAATAGTTAATGACACGATAAAGAGATTAATGTCTTCTCCCAAGTGCAGGAGTGTCGAAGTAATAAATAACCCGGCAAGACCGGGGTCGAACCACAGGGAGGTTATTGTACAAATTATAAATAACAATAATACAACAACAACAACAACAACAACAACAACAATAATAATAATAATAATAATACTAGTAGTAGTAGTAGTAGTAGTAGTAGTAGTAACAACAATAATAAAGAAAAAGAACAAGATGAGAACTTTGAGATGAAATATTAAAGCAAGGATTAAACAATGATAATAACAAATGTCAAGGTTAGAGGTTCCACTAATGGTATGTCAAAAAAGTATAGTATGCACTTTTATTGTTCAATTAGAATCCACACATAAAGGAGGTTCCATATTATAGATTGTTAACATGATTACATTAGTCATCTTATTCAATTAATGCTAATACTTGTAAAT